>JAZDUA010000090.1:2655000-3005000 GCA_038098605.1 Gryllus longicercus
ACGTACTGAGTAGAACCCTCCCTTCGCTGGTGGGAAACGCCCAGTACATTTATATATCATTATTAAACTTTCTTTTATTAAAGGACCTTCATAGTTCGAATGTTTTAGGTATGTATCTGGAATACATTTTTGTTCTAATGGAACAGTGCATGCAAATTAAACTGTTAGTTAATTTTCAATTCTGTAAGGAAAGCAAATATTGGCACTAAATTTTCAATATCAAAATGTACTATACATAGCCACTCGTCTCTAAATTCGCGTTCATTCTGCGAAAGGTTTGAGTAGAAATTACACATTAGAGAAAAATTAATTCACATTGCTTGCTCACTTTGATATTGATCGCGTAACCAGATTAATTACATGAGTGCTGCGAAGTGGCACGGCTCCAAACCGCCACGTAAAAAGGGAATTTTAGTTAATGATTATATATTCTGAATAGAGTTTCCATATTTTAGCAGCACTACAAAAATTACGTTACTAACATACGAGAATTACCGAAAAAGTCATGGTAAGTAACTTTCCCGTTATAATGAGGTTCAGGCTGGAAAGATTAAAGTTATTAAATGAAAATACATAATGTACGCAAATGTTTAATTTGGCAATTTTGAACAACACGGAGATATGAAACAAGATAGGGAAAATAGAAAATAAGAAATGTGTCAATTCAATCAAAGAAATGTGTAATTGTTTATTCAGATATGTGTTTATTCATTTAGTTATAAGTAAATCACTTTTACATAGACATCCACATACATGGACGTAGAACAGCTACTTTTCTTCGAAGTGACCTAAAACAAAAATAGGAAATCGCAATTTGCCCTACCTGTCAGACATTTGTCCACTTGGTTTCATCTCTTATCATCCCAGCATTGAAGGTATCAACAGGTGAAATCGCTTCCGGGTACACGCAAGACATGGCTGCAGCCAATAAGGGTTCTGGTTTATAAGAATGTTTTGTTTCATTGTTCTCTCATGTTTTGTTTGTTGTTTAATGTTGATACGGAGGACATAACTCCTTTCACATCATTAAGATCCTGTAACAGATTCTTTGGGAGAGTATTTCGAAGATCTTCAACTGCCATTCGTATTCGAGCGCATATAAGACGCTAGTGTAGTGCATGTAAGTGTGAGTGAAATGGGAGAAGAAGGGTTAAAATGAGATAGGAATGAAGAAACGTGCGGAATGAAGGTACGTGGCTCGTTTGTTAGGTCACTTCTCAGGTATTTGCCTAATATTAATAGGAGAAACCAAGGATAACTGGAGATCAGAGCAGCCACCCACTAAAATTCTCCTCTAGACAGCGGCTGAACGCGACCTAGCTACCTAGCTCGTTTCAAAACTCCTCCATCATCGGGAGTCGAATTGTAGAACCTCCCGGTCCCAGTCGCTGCAGCGGCAACTGTTGTTGTCCTGAGCCAACTCTGACAGTCGTAAACTACGATCAACTTGAGCGTCCGAAATCTGCCGGGAAACAACTTGAGTCCCTAGACAAAGCTTGTCTTTTCAAACCAATGAGGAAGTCTTTTCTCAATCATTTCCCTGTCGAGCGGACATTTCCGTCTCCCTCAATCGCAACGATGCGTGTTGAGGCTGCGAAATACTAGTAAGACAAGTTGGGAGAGCAATTTGTAGAAGCTGCAACGAAACATCACCTCTTCTATCAAGTTTTTCATCAGACATGAGTGTTCTGGAAAGGACACAAATGACAAACATAGTTACTTGAAAAAAGAATTAACGAGAATTGAAGATATTGTCACAGTTACCTCTGTCCTTACGAAATGAAACGTTTCTTTACTAATTTCGTCGTTTTTACTTTACGTTACGACTGCATTTAGAGCCTCTGATGATAATACGAGAGCTGGTGACACGTCGTGGTGTCTGAGGTGGAAATCACTAGGTTGCCCGAATTTTGACAATGGTATATTTTACGCGGGGCTGCCCAGGAGCTGATGCAATCTTTCGGTGACGCTCTGAACTAACAGAAAGCAGTTGACAATCTACGTCAAATAACTTAATACGAAAGAAGTGAGTATTTGGTCACCCGGAAAGAAATTCCTGTGGCTTTTTTTGAGTAGAATTAGAATTATGAGTAGGATCTCCAGAGCGCCAAGTTTGAAATGTATAATCCGTTCCTCTGAACCGCCTTCAAAGAACATCAAAAGTGCCTTATTAGAAACGAGGCGCCAAATTTGAAGCAATTTTGAGGCCAGTGTGCCAACAATGCGGTTGCCGAAGCAGAGTACATGCCCTGTTGACCTAGGCAATTCGATGCGCAAGAGAAGCTTCGTACCTGCTGGAGCGCCGCAGCACGTGATCCACATCCCTGTGGTATCTCTCTGCAGGCGACGGGTGCCTGGTGCGTTGAGTTCCTCTCGCAGGGGCAGTGAAGTGGTTTGCGTGTGACAACGGACGAGAGGCTACGAGTAGCTCGTAGTAGTCTCGGTCCTGCCGATACACGTGTCTGTCTGCATGTTGTCAGGCGAGCTTCGGAAAGGTCTTGCAGATTATTTTTTGGCACAAATGCACTGACAATCGAACTCTTTCCGACTGGGGTTTTGGTAATTTGTTGTATTAAAACGAAATATTACCCCCGCTTTTTAAAATCTCACTACAAGATCGGTTTCGTCACAATGACAAATAATTAATGTTAATAGAAATTAAATTTTGACAAGTTACATAAGCAAACAGACGTGGATATGAGCAAATAATGCACATGGAATGATATTCGTTCGCAAGTATAGTGGGAAAATATATAATATAACCGCATTCATAATTATATCTTTCCATACACAGTAATACTGTTAAATGGAACGATTCACAGCTTTTTGTACTGCTATTTTTTTTCACCAAAGCGGCTCTCAGTTGGTAGCCCTTTATGGGACTTTTTTGTGTGTGTCAAATCAGCAACTCTGATTGGTTCGTTTGACGTTGCCTTGCCCTCGAACATGTCTTCGCGGGCGGAACGAATAGAACGGCGCCGGGCAAATTTAGAACTCGACGCAGCGAGCGGAAGACACGAACGAAGGCAGCGTAGCGAAACTCGAGTGTTGCAGCGCTCGAGAGGCTGCGCGTACGTGGTCGACTTCCACCATTCGACTTCAACAAAAATTGACTCTAGTCCCTGGCAACGGGCCACGGTATGCGCCACGCGCATTTTGAGAATCTTGTACTACGGCCCGTTTGCGCTACCAGACGATTTTTTACACGCCCCTAAGAATTGCCAAAGAGCGCATCGCTTTGCGAAATGAATTATTTCATTAGCCAAATAGGACGTCTGCTGTCATTGTCTTAAAGTGTCCTGTTATGGGAGGTTGGGATATTTGTTACGAGTTATTTGCAATATTACAAAATCGTCACTGAAAATATTAGATTATGAATTGATGCAAATAATGTCGGAAAGCTTGTGAGAAGATATATGCTCGTGAATGAAGTAATCAAAAATATTGAATTTAAATGAACCAGTTTTGTTTAAATTATTTATGCTGTTAATAAAAATTGAAATAGACTAAACTTTAATCAAATAAGTATGTATATATTTAGTATTTCTTACGAAGGAAAGTTTAAAGATTCGCCCAATTTCAAATGAAGTGAGGCGGTTATTTTAGGAATCATCAACACCCTCCTCTCCAACATAAATATCATAAATAAATCCTTGAGTTAGAAGTATTATTCAATACATTAGACCAGATCATGTGTATAGTAGATTCACTAAAAAACGTAAGTTCCGCTACTACTACAACTTTTGTGTTTTAGTGTTCCTTCTGTAAACTAATCATTAGTGCTATTAACATGGTCTCGAACAGCTTAGCTTTATAGGAATGTTAATAGATTATCTGTTACATAGTTTAATACTACTGACTTCACTGTCGATTGTTAATGTTTCTGGCGAGTGCTTTATTTAGTTGCTGCAAAGTCTTATAGATCTATTTTTTTTCTCGAGAGATTTCAAAGACCACCGTGTACAATGAGTGGTAAAACCACGATATGTTACACTACATTTGCACAGCTATTCCAAAATTAAAATAATTAATTCTCAGATTCAGTATTATCCAAGTTCTTTACATTAAACTGTCAATATGTCTCCCAAGGTCCTACCTTTTAAATTAGACCTTGTTGGGTTCTGAAGAATTCACTTAAATTTTTCGATGATAGGTAAAACGCAAAACGACGTTAATGTTTCGGGTACATGAGCCAGGTTTAAAGCCGAGAAGGCAGAGGTTCGCGCTGAAACACCAGAGGTCTGCGAGTCAGCATTTGCATTTGGGCCGCGGCGCCAGCGGCGTTTCCCCGCAGCGGCGGACGCTTCCCTGTGGAGTCGGAGGAGCCCCTCCCCCCTCCCCACCCCGTCCCCCTCCGCCCCCGCGAGTTACTGCGGCAGCGCGGCCGGCGCGGCCCGATCGCCACACATCGCCTTCGGAACGAGCGCCCGGAACGACGGCGTTCTGGAAACGGCCGACGCGTAAATCGAATGCGCGCAGCGGAAAAGAGGAAGAAGAAGAAGCAGCAGCAGCAGCAGAAAAGGAAACGGAAACTAGGTCTGCGGTGGATCTGCAACGACGGGGTGGGCGGTGTGGGAGAGAGGGAGAGGGGGGTAAGGGAGGTGAATGAGGGTGGCACGTTGGAAAGAGAGTGTAAAGAAGGGGGAGTCTGCAGAGCAGGGCAGGGCAGCATGAAGGGTGTGAGGTTGTGGAAGGGATAGGGTGGTGTGGGTGGGAGGGTGAGGCGGGGAAGGGGAGGTGAATGAGGGTAGCGAATGACGTTGGAAATAAGTGTGAAGAGGGGGGAGACAGCAGGGCAGCAGGAATGGTGGGAGGTCGTGAGGTTTATGGTGTAATGGGAAGAGGGTTAGGCCAGAAAATTATGTGAATGAGGGTGGGAAGTTGGAAAGAGAGTGTGAAGAGAGGGGAAAGACAGCAGGGCCGGGCAGTAGGAAGGATGGGAGGTTTGGGAGGGTTAGGGTGGTGTGGGAAAAAGAGTGGTGCGGAGAAGGGAGCTGATTGAGAGTGACGAATGGAAAAATGTGCGTGAGGGGGAGGGGCGAGAGGGACCGGTTAACAGTAAAGGTGAGAGAGGTGAGAGAGGTGGGAGCTGTTGGATGGTCAATAGAGACGAATAGGATGGAGTAGGGCGAAGGGAGATGGGGAAACGGAACGGAGAGATGAGGAATGAGGGGGTCGAGCTGGAAGCTGCAAGATGGGCAAGAAGATGCCGTGCGGACAGAGATGTTATGCTGAATGTATGCAGACGCTTGTAATGTATGTACGCTTGAAACAAGAGCTACAACATCGAGAAAATAGCATTTTAGTTGTCAGCAATATTTGATCATTTTTTAAATATAATTTTATTTTAGTCGGAACAATTTATTCTTACAAATACTTGAATTTAGAAGTAACTCGTAATTTAATTGAAATACAAAAACTCTCAACAATCAAATATTTAGTTGTCTCAAATTTTGACTACTAAAATTTTCAGCTTATCTTGAATGACACTCATAAAGCGGAGGTGGGTTCAAAATATTCAAAGGAAACATAAATAACTATTTGAGTAACGGTATCTAAATTTCGTGCCGATCCGGTGGCCGAGATCGCTATGGCAGTAGTGCCGTAGCGATCTCGTACCGAAAGATCGCAGGTTCGAGTCCCGCCCCGGGCATGGTTGTGTTGTGTTCGTCCTTTCACCCCCTATCATCATCATCATCATCATCATCATCATATCAGGGAAGGTAACGGGAAACCACCCTGAATAATTTATCCCAAGAATACCCGTTATGGGTCACCTAACTTCCGTATATGGAAAATAGGACCAAAGAAGAAGATCTAGATTTCACTTCGTATTCAAATTAAATATTAAAATTGCCGATGGTTTGTTCGTCAATAATTTTTAAGCCTGTTATGGAGAGAATAGCTGCAACATCGAGAAAATAGAATTTTAGTTGTCAGAAATATTTGATCTTTTATTTTGTTTTAGAATCTCATTTTAGTCGGAACAATTTATTCTGACAAATAATTGAATTTAGCGTGTTCGAACAAATAAAGCACCGTTAATGAAATGTATTGTTAAAGTGACCTTTCTCTGAAAATACCACAGAAATCCAAATGGTAAATAATACTACTGTTCTCACAGTTCAAATATTTGAGCAAGCAAATTGATAACTCTAGAATATCGTGCGTGTTTGGCGCTCTCATTGTGAGCTGTGATCATGTCACGATTTACAGATCAGGTATTTTAATGTAATCTAGATCTCTAGTCTCTCAACTTTCATTGATGCTTTCCAAAATAATAAAACGACATTCATTAGCAAGTAAATATAACAAAAATTATTCTACATTTTATCAAAAGGTGCCCGGTATATTTTATAATTTGCCTTTATTGTGTATCTTAATTATGGCTGCTAAACATAACAGACGTAGTAATTTTGTTGTGGTAAAACGCAACAAAATACATGTAGCTGGAAAATTTATTGTAGATCATGAGCAGAAGATATTCATCAGGGGTCTCAACTTCCAAGGTCTCAAAGGCAACTGTTAAAACCTTTAATATGGTTGAAGGCCATATTTTTGTTATTCCAAAGATCCACATCTGACTTATCCGTATATTATTGTTGATCTCGGCGCTTTGACCGGCTCTGAATCTAGGGTAGGGGGAGGGATGAAACCATGCGTGATATCAAGCAATACCATGCATGATGCAGTGAAACATATTGGGATGTCATAGAATTACTGAATTGACTAGTAACAAATCTTTATATCTGAATTTGACCTATTTTAATATTAAAGGGGAGTTAACCCCAATAGGTACGTGCGCTAATCGTACATGTTCTCGCCCGACATGTATGAAAGGGACTTTCACTTTTGACTGATTATCTTTTGCGGGCCACGATAAACGACATCACGTGCTGCATACCAGCGCCAGTTGAACAACCCTGACCTATATGGTATAACGAAACTGTTATGGTCCATTGAGTAATCATATGGTTTTTAGTCATATGGTTCATTGAGAACTGTTTTATCAAATTATCTTCGAAGCACTTCTCTCATAAAATAATCGTTCTGTATATTGCAATAATTACACAAATTATGTTTGGCCAGTGATATCCGGGAACGTAAAGTCGGACATGTATCTATCCAACTACCACATTTGTAACATAATTGAAGAGCTAAAGGCATGAATAATGTATTAACTTTAATTTACACGTTTCACGGTTTTAGAAAATATTCTGTTTTGCTTGAATTCTCTGAAAATATGTTATCATTCAGGAGCGTGTCAAAAACTACTGATAACATGTATATTGTGTCATTTGTTTCCTTGCTTTGGAATTTACGGGGAACATAAAGTTGTTGTGATATTTTTGAAGTATATAAAATTCCTATTCTTTAACATCTTGTTCATCACTGAGGTCTTCGTATTGTTTGATAATAGTCCATTTTGACAACGTATATTATACGTTATTCGTGAGTGGTGTAATTCAACTCACGAGTGAAATAGTTAACTCCACGCTTTATAGGATATTACACTTTTGAACGTGTTGCTTGCCAGGATTAATGAAATGGCCGAAGTACCTCTTATTACCGGAGTATAGAAGAGGTGAGATGATTTTAAGTGGAAGCAAATTGATTGTTAAGGGAACTAAATGTGATGTAAATTTAATATGAGTTCGTCAAGTGGACCATCAGCCCCGAATTTTAGTAGAGCGAAATAATTCCCCCCATCGCCCCATCGCCAAGAGAAACGGCGCTGTACTTTTACAACCGATGATTTTTATCAGCATACCCTGCATGTTTGCATATTTTTCGTGTTTGTTTCTTTACATTAGCACTTCAACGTTAACATAATCTACTACACACAACCACATTCATTTAAACGCACGTGTATCTGGATAAATTATAAAATTTCAAAATTAAACGTAGTCCTTAATAAAATATTTATGATCTGCTGTTTTCCCCAATCCAGAATACGTTTTTGCAAATTTTCAAAGTGCTGCTTATAGCGATAAAAACTCTCCCAATCTTTTTATGTATTGAATGAAGTTATTTTAATTAGATGTATTTTTAATTTATTTATTACTTGAATTTAGCATTGTTAACTTTTACAGAATCTCACATTTGTGAGTTGGCTTATATTTAACATTTATTTTTATTATCATTACGTCATGGAAATGTCTAGTGAGTACATATTGTTAATAATCATTTGAAAATGTTTTTATAAATGTGTCGAAAGGATGTGTTGTTAATTCTGGTAGGTAAATAGTTTGTTGAGGCTAGGTTGAATTGTTTGAATTGAACTATTGTGTTTGTTTCTGTAGAAAGTTTGGGAGTGATCGTAGGTGATTGGCATTTGGGTGATTATTTCGTTTTCTGTGAAGTTGTTGTTTTGAAATAAACTAGGCAGCGTTGTAATTAATCAGAGGAAGGTATTATTTTGGAATATTTGTGTTTTATTTAAAATTTTAAAAATTGAAGTGTACGTTGGATAAAGCACCATTAATCCAGATGGGTCATGCATATAACATTCTGGGTCTGATTGTGGTTTTGTAGAATGTTATTGTGTGGGATATTGATTGCATAGAGTTAGTGTTTAAGACGAATTCTAGTTGGATCACTCTGGTTTTGGCCCGTTGTATTTTAATGTTTATGGGATTTTTTCAATTAATTCATGTATCTATATTAAATTTTAAATATTTGATGGGTTGACTTTATGGTGTCTATTTTTGTGTTATTGCTTATGTGTAACGCGCCGAAAGAAGCTAATTGTCTTAGTGAAAAGAGTTTTTCAATGGGTTTGGTGAGACTTAGTTTTATTTGGTTGCCCAATCATCTATTTTATTTTAGCGTTGATGAATCTTTGAACTGCTGTTACTCTTTTTTACTCAATTTTAAAAATTGAAGTGTACGTTGGATAAAGCACCATTAATCCAGATGGGTCATGCATATAACATTCTGGGTCTGATTGTGGTTTTGTAGAATGTTATTGTGTGGGATATTGATTGCATAGAGTTAGTGTTTAAGACGAATTCTAGTTGGATCACTCTGGTTTTGGCCCGTTGTATTTTAATGTTTATGGGATTTTTTCAATTAATTCATGTATCTATATTAAATTTTAAATATTTGATGGGTTGACTTTATGGTGTCTATTTTTGTGTTATTGCTTATGTGTAACGCGCCGAAAGAAGCTAATTGTCTTAGTGAAAAGAGTTTTTCAATGGGTTTGGTGAGACTTAGTTTTATTTGGTTGCCCAATCATCTATTTTATTTTAGCGTTGATGAATCTTTGAACTGCTGTTACTCTTTGAACCTCTGTTCTAGGGGTAACTGGACATAAATATAGCTGTAACATCGGTGAACTACACGAGGTATTTGTAGAGTGTGGTGAAAGGTCTGCTTGGAAGATATTAAAGTGTTGGAGATAATGGTTAACCCTGTGGTGCTTCTGTATTACGTGGTTTTGAATGACTGTTATCTATTGTTACAATGAAGGACATATGTTATAAATTGAATGATTATATAAAAATATTTTTTTGTTACTAGCAGTGCCGATTACATTTCAACATTGCAATTTCAGCACATTCTTGAAAGATTGGAGCTCGTGTGTAAGGTGCCTCATACACAACACTCATGCTGCATTTAAACATAAAATATAAGAATGAGTCTTAAAAGAATTACAAAAATTACAAAGAACTGAGATGACAAAAATATTAATTTTGAACAATAACATAAGCATTAAAAGATTACTTAATGAATTTACATTAATAATTTTGAATTACCTAATTTTAATTTTCACTAAATGTATACCAAATTTGTGTTACTCCAAACAAAAAATGCACGAAAGCTACCTGCTTTTTAAAAAACCTGCATTATGTTATTAAAGAAATATTTTTTACAAAAGGTGTTATTTAGAAAAAACCTTAATGATCTCTAAACAAGTTGTGTAATGACATTTTTGGCAATTTTCGAAAATACCGAAAATAGAACCTACTCCATTTTATGGGCGTAGTCTGCTCTCTTTGAGAGAAACAAAATCAAGAAAAAGTTCGGAGCCCGTGTTCACAAAATAATTGCTCAATCATTGCCCAAAATTACGCGAAAACTACTTGCATTATACCTGATCTTACTTAAAGATCTGTATTTCAAGATACTTTATTGAGAAAACATCTCCCTCTCTCTCTCTCTCTCTCTCTCTCTGCATCTCTCTCTGTCTCTGTCTCTCTCTGTCTCTGTCTCTCTGTCTCTCTTTCTGTCTCTATCTGTCTGTCTGTTTCTCTCTCTCTCTCTCTCTCTCTCTCTCTCTCTCTCTCTCTCTCTCTAATATTAAAACTGTCGGAAGAGACGAAAAAATGTAACGCTTTAATCTCTTCAAAATTCAGAGAATCAATGAAAATGATAGTTGTCACATTTTTAAGCGTCCTTTGCTCTCTTCGTGAAAAATATTAAATAATAAATTGAAACCATTTGTAGGAAAAGTTTGAAAATGTGATTAAAGATTTTGTAAGGTGCACCTTAATATCAAAATATCCGCTTCAAACTCACAGGTCGTGTATGGCCTGATTGTTGACGGAATATCAATTTCAGAGAAAGCCTTCTGAGTGATTTAGGCCCTAAAAGATGAATGGACAGACGACATGGTTGAACTGACGGTGACACGGGACAGTTGCCGTCAACAAATTTTTCACTATCAAAGATCTACAAACTGTGGTTTCTGAATATACGACGTGTTAGGGAAGTAATTTACTACATTTATGGGAACGATATTTATGAACTTTTATGATTACAGGCCCGCACAATACGAGTTTTTCTGTCGACAAATATCCGTTTTTTGCCTAAACGTACAACACTTTCTCTCTACTACAAAAGTAGTATAGAGAACATCATAATATTGAGTTGTTTTTGTCACATTGTGCTTTTGCTAAATTTCGTTAAAAACATCTATGCAAACTGTAAAATTATTTCTACTATCGTAATAGTTAATCGCAGTAGCGATACAATGTATAAATCCCAGGCTAGGTTTTTAATGCGGTCAAATATTTGTGGAATTTACTGCATATTCAGCAACATTTCCTCCAAATAATACTGGTTTTATTTGAGTTGCTTTGCAATGTGCTGGAAAATTGAATCATTAAGGTATGCAGATAATGAAATTAGTTTAGATATTTCTATTTTAATTCTATTAATTTTTGTACGATTGGTGATTTACTTAAAGAAATTTTTATTCAAAAAGGAAGCTTTAGGGAAAAATACCTCTAGAAATACGAAACTGGATGTCAAATTGCGAATTAAAAATAATTGTAAACCAGACGTATGTGTTGTTTGAGTTATAAATTCTTAGAATTTGTAAGAAAAGGCGCTATTAAAAAATGCGACTGTTTTTTTTAAGAATATATCTTTATGCTCATTCTAATTTCGTGTTTTTTCTTTAAATGCAAGGTAGTGGGCTTCAGAAATGTTATCACTAGGGTGCATATTTACATGAAATATCATTTTTTTCTTTTCACTTTAGAACAGTGCCGTTTAGTATATAAATTCATTTTATGTTAAGGCAAAACGAAATGACCCAATTTTATGCCATTTTGTTGAATTTTTCCTCGATTTCGATGAATAAGTCATTTTTTATCTTTTTACATAATTGAAATCTTTTTGCTAATTTCTTCAATTTTAATATAATTTTAATGGTACTGGCTTCAAACAATATTTGCAAGGTGCAATAAATGTTCACTACAGAATTCCTCAGTAGCCTATTCGATATCTTCACTCATATATTGTTACGTCAGCTGTTGTGAATACTCTGTCATCTAAGGTTCCTGTGACGCCTACCGGCGCCATTATCTATTCGGCTGATTTCGCAATAAATAAAGGCGAATATTTTCATTTAATTAATAGTCCGAAACAAAAGTTCACAAGCTGAGTTCATTTGAACAAAAAGAAGTAGATTCAATTATATCAGTAACATATTCAACAGCTTGAGTTGTTCATTTGAAGTGGTCTTGATCATTTTTTAACGTAATTTTTCTTTGTTTTTAGGGCATTTTTAAAGCATTTTAAGAGAATGTTATTGCTCATTTTTGGCAATGTTTTAGGTTGTCAAAATCTGCCCCCTAGTTATCACCTATTAATTTGTTTTAGATCGCTTTTTTAACAACTTGGTCACATAGCGAGCACTGTGATTGCTTTAACTGTGGGAGAACTGTAGAAGAAACGCGTACCATGGTCGTTATTACATGTTAAAGGTAAATTATCCTAAAAATATCTTCAGATTTACTATCAGCTATGTCATGAGCCTCTTAAGGTCTAAAATTTGCTATGGCTCGCCAAAAATAGGTATTTATAAGCGAAAACGGTAATAAAAATTCAGTTACAAATAACTTTGATATTCATTTTATTTTCATAGCATGTTTTATTAAAAGTTTCATCCGTAGCAATTTAAAGAAACACAAATACAGTAAAATATCATTGATATTACTCATAATATTTTGATACGCAGAAAATAATATATTTATTCAATACTTGTGATCGTTGAGTTCTTTAACGTTGGAATAACAAAGAGAGTATTAATTCTCTTTACCTTTTGGCTGACGAAATAATCCGTGATTTTTATTTGATGCAGATTTCTGCTTCAGTTATGTTCTATTCAGAAACGCTTTCGAGTTTATTTTTTACTGTTTCAATTACTCGAAACATGGTTTTAGTGTTTTCTAGAATGTATTTAGACTATAATGGAGAAAATGGCATGTTAGGCACTGTGCTCTGTACTGTATGGTATTTCTCGATATCGAAAAGTTATGAAAAGGTCTTAATAGTTTGTTTCGAGAGTCTCGTTAGATGAGGTAAATCCGAAGCCTAGCCCAAATCCCAATCTGCCTTGTGCAGTGCGCGCCACGCGTGGATCCAATCAGTGCGGTGTTGATATCAGAGCTGTTCTATTCCGCGTTTTCTTCTGCAGCCTTGCACGCACGGAGAGTGCGGGGGCCATAAAGCGGGGGAGGGTGGAGTACTGAGGGCGCAGGGGTGTGGTAGGCCGGGGCGGGGTGTCGGGGTCGAAGTATAGTTGCGGAGGGTGGGGTCGGCAGGCGGGGGCGGGGTATGGGGCGGAGGGCGAAGGGTAATGATGCAGGGCGAGGGCGGAGGGTGAAGGGCGCAGGGCGGAGGGCGGAGGGTGGAGGGCGCAGAATTCCGGGGGCGTGTGGAGCAGGACGAGAGGTCGGGGGCGAGGGTCGGGCTCGGAGCAAAGCTCCCACTCAGAGATTACGTCTCGGGAGACCTGGCGCTGCGCGGCAGGGCGATCAACCACTGTGAAACCTTGCGTTGTCTCTGCTCCCCCGCCCTCACTCGCCGCTTACTTCGTTCCGACCACCAAAGTGTTTTCCCGGCTGCCTCCATTGACTTTGCTGTGACCCTGACTGGGTGTAGGTTTAAATGTCTGCGATGACGGATGTTTGATAATAGGTAAATCCGAAGCCTAGCCCGAATCCCAATCTGCCTTGTGCAGTGCGCGCCACGCGTGGATCCAATCAGTGCGGTGTTGATAGTCAGGGCCAACTCAGTCTCTAGAGAAGCGGGAGAAGAATTCTAGCTTTAGAGTGCTTTGATCGTAGTGTTCCGTTGTTTCTCTGATTAATACCAGGCGAATCCCGGAGCAGAATTACTTAACAAATTAATAACCATACACGCAAACTATCTTTCCTTCTCCCCCCCCCCTCTCTCTCTCTCTCTCTCTCTCTCTCTCTCTCTCTCTCTCTCTCACACACACACACACACACACACAGATTTTTAATGCACTGCACTACTTCGCATGTCGGGAGTCTAGAGCTTGTCTCAAATGGAGCGATACCTAGCTGGCAAAGATACCTGTAGTTCAGGGAGGAATACAGAACTATACTATTGGTATACAAAATATACACTGAAGAGTCAAAAAAACTGACACACATGCCTAATATCGTATAGGGCCCCCGCGAGCACGCAGAAGTACCGCAACACGACGTGGCATTGACAAGTTTGTCCATAAACCCATAAGAGTACGAGGGGGTGGAGATCTCTTCTTAACAACACGTTGCAAGGCATTCCAGATATGCTAAAAAATGTTCATGTCTGAGGATTTTGGTAGCCAGGGGATGTTTTATCCTGGGCAGCTGATTCTGCACAGGTGGGTGACCGAGACGATACTGCTTGCTCAGAAAATAGATTGGAATTTTTAATAGTTTAATTGATTTGAAATGCAAAACAATACAAACTATAAATTATTATAGTAAACTTACTTAGATGAGAATGAATGAAAAATAGCAATTATTATTATACAATAATGTGAACCAATAACAATTAAAGATAGCTGCAGTTGTTTTATTTTGCACCAAGGATGTTTATCATTATAGAGTTTCGTTATAAGTTGCAATCTAAAGTAAATACTATGAAAAGTTCACCTTGCTGAAGTTCACAAGATATTTATTTATAGAAAGTTAGATTGTCTTATTACTCATCTATGTAATGAGGATGGCAGCAGTTTTTCTTTACTGGTAGGTCGTGACCGTGAATACCTTAGGCAGCAAGAGGCGTTGGCAGTTCTGCGTAGACCCTAGAAGAGCTTGCTGTTCTAGAGTCTTGAAAGTCTGGAAGTTCTGCGCAGAAACTAGAAGTTCTAGTAGTTCTCTAAAGGTATGTAGCACTCCAAAGTTCTGAGAAGTATGTGTTACAATGTTTTTGATCGCTATTTACTGGCATACACACTTAGTTTAGAGAAGGTTGTACTTAAAAAACGTCACAATTGGAGTGGTATTCACAAGAGTTCAATGAGATTCGCGATGCGTCAATATGCAAGCGATTGAATAAAGCATTTAACAAGAAGTGCATTCGTTTTGAACAACTATCTGGAGGGTACGGCAGTTTCTTTGTAAATTGCGAGCGGATCGGAGATGTCTCGGTGAAACGATTGCACCCAGCGAAACTGTCTTAGTGATAGTGTGTCCGTGAGCGTCGACGTGGATGGAGGCGACGGGCGCCAGAAAGACGGATGCGTTGGATGTGTAGCGGACAGCAACTTCCGGGCAGATACGCGACTGTGAGAGCCTAGTGATCACGATACGCGACTGTGATCACGTTCTTTAAGATCAACCTGTGGATGAGTTTAAATTTAGAATTGTTCTTGGATCCACTCTGTAGCAATTCTCGACGTATGGGCTGTCGCACAGTCCTGCTGGAATTGCCAAATCCCTTGGGATGCGCAATGGACATGAATGGGTGCAGGTGATCAGACAGAATGCTTACGTACGTGTTTCCTGTGAGAGTCGTATCTAGACGAGTCAGGGGCCCCATATTACTCCAACTGCACAAGCCCCATACCATCACAGAGCCTCCACCAGCTTGAATAATCCTGTTGACATGCAGGGTTATTCGGATTCATTCATTGTCGCCATACACGTACACACGTCTATCCGCTCGAAACAATGTGAAACGGGACTCGTCAGAACACAACGTGTGGTCATGAATAGCCCAATGTCGGTATTGACGGGACCAGGCGAGGCATAAAGCTTTGTGTCGTGGAGTCATCAATGGTACCCGTCATCAAGGCTTCCAAATTACCAATACAACAGTACTAATAATCAGTTGGTACGAAATAGAACGTATAGGACGCATGTGTGTGTATGTAATTCCCCAATGGATAGTTTTTGTGAAAGAGTACTGGCTTGACACATACACGACACACACTTCACTCACTCGTTACACACACCTGTCATCATACTTACAACTATTACCTGTAACTCCTTGCTAATGTCCCATCATTGTAGCTTCACTCGTTACGACCGTTACACTATCCACATCTGTTCTCGTCTTACATCTGATTGTGGTGTTTCACTGGCTGTTACTAGCAAGCAATCGCATTTGCTAGTTTTTTTCCTCACGTCTCATTTTTTCCATTATTTCTCTTATTTGCGACATTCTCATTATACCTTTTCATCCTGTAGGGCATAATGTGATCATGTAAATTAAAAAAAAGTATTAGATGGTGTCTCTGCTCTATGCATTAATGGGGTAAACAGATCTATTATAAAATTATTTTGTTTCAGTTGTGATTTTTATATCATATATGATTTTCATTTGAAATATAGACTGTTGAAGGTTTTCTTTCAATCAACGATCGTCTGACGCGTCTCATTTTGTAAGTGATAATACTTCAACCCCTGTATTAAATGAAGGAAATATGGATTCATTTCTACTTCTTTCGATTTTGTATCCTTCCGTCCATTTATTCTATCGGCGAACATGCCTCAACTTATTGAACCTCCTTTCTGTGTCTCTCTATCCTCCAACAGCCTCCACTATCACTCTTCTCGCTCTTCCTCTAGCGCAATCACGCATCCCTTCCGCCGCCTAATTTCCCCCCTCCCCTCCCCTCCCCACCTCCTCTGCTCTTCCGGCGCCAGCGCTGTCACTAATTGAAGAGAGCTTTCTTTTTGCCGAAACCCAAACTGGAGCGGCGGCGGCAGCAGCTGTTTAGAGTGTCACGAGCTCGTCTTTATTCCGGGCAGCCTCCTTTTAATTTCCCTAAGTGCGCGGACGAGCAGGAGTCTGTGGTGGCGATGGAGGTAGGGGAGGCGCCGGAGGTGGTAGACGGCGAGGGTGAGACGGACGCTTGGCGGAGAAGACGGTGGCGATGGTGGCGGAGGGTGACAATGGTAACAGGGGAAGAAGGATGGAGATAGTGGCGACGTATGTGGTAGTCACAGAGGTGGAGGCAAGTGGAGATGATGGCGGAAAGGATGAGCATTGCGGTGGCAACGAAGACGATGATGGTGACGAGAGTGCGTACGTATGCATGTAAATGTGTGTGTGTATGTGTGTGTGTGTGCGCGCGCGTGCGGGGAAAATGTTACTGAATGGCGAAGACGATGGCGGGGACGATGGCGGGGACGATGGCGGGGACGATGGCGGGGACGATGGCGGGGACGATGGCGGGGACGATGGCGGGGACGATGGCGGGGACGATGGCGGGGACGATGGCGGGGACGATGGCGGGGCCGATGGCGGGGACGATGGCGAACACAATGGCGAAGACGGTGGCGGTGGTGGAGATAGTGGGGGTGGAGGGCGGTGGGTGGAGGCGGAGGTGGAAGGGGTCGAGGGCGGATGGGCGCTGGGCAGTGGCGGAGAGAAGAGGTAGTGGTAGCGGCAGTGGTGGAGCCGAGGGTGAGGCGAGGGCTGCAGCGAAGGCGGTGCGGAAGAGGAGGTTGCGGGGGCGGAGGCGTGACCGGAGACGCGTGAGGAAGCGCGCGTTGTGCAGAGGGAGAGGTGGGGGAGGGAGAGGGATGCGCGCTGCATTGAGCTGCTGGAGCGGGAGGTCGCTGCTCGAGTCTTGGCAGCGCACCAACCACGATATGAGGGCGTTCGCAAGGCTGGCGAAGGAGATGGCTCCCAGTGAATTAGAGAACTTCCACAAGCGCTGCCACTTCCCATTCATTCTTCCACACACACTATCATCATCCTCATCACCAATAAACTGTCTGTTTCTATTGTGATCTCGGCCAGATGTTGTTTGCTTTAGATAGTAAATAATGATCAGTAGCATCAAATTTTGAAGAGAGTGCAGGGCAATTCTCATTTCTGCCAACTACGGAGGTGACTTTTCTTACGAGTTATATACAAATCAGAGAAGAGGAGAAAGCATGTACATAGTTTTGCCTTTGCGAAGAAATTGTTCCTTTCTAAGTTTTGCTGACTTCCGTGTATATGGGGGTCTCCAACTAGAGACAAAGAAGCTAAGAAACCTTCGTGCCTTCTCGGGTATCCTGCAGTACTTTCTCAAAATAAGTGACACGCTTTCAAAGAAGATAAAATATGTACCATAATATTTATCACAAAATCATTGTAGATCGTCATGTACAACATTGAAAAGAGCCCGCATTGTCCAATGTGTATGCAAGTAAAATAAAACTCCTCATGGGGTTGTCCAAATAGATAAATAGGAGTATAAGTTAGTTTTACGACAGTAAAAATATAAATTAATAATGACAACAATACCATATTTTTCTTTTGTTGAATGCAAGTCTTATAAAGTAGGTGATTAAAAGATCATTAAAATCAGTTAAATCTAGTTCATGTATCTTAATGAAATACTTGTATGCTTTAAAATTACAGGAATAATGAACTTGATTAATTTCAATTAGAATGCTAAAATTCTGAATTTATATTTTTAGTATATATAGACTCTAGTTGTTGAACGTTTTGATATTTCGTTTGTAATGATATATTCTGGAAATATTTCCAATTTTTTCTGTGTTCACGTTCAGCATCGACTATATTTTTTTACAAGCGTACCCGTGCGAGAACTCTCGCGTGTTAAATTCCACCCTCTTACCGATCTTTTCTATTCCATATTCAGAAGGAAAGTTGTTAACGAATTGTGTTTATTTGTTAAAAAAAATTAAAACAGTTCCAATGTAGTCATAAAATATAAAAATAAAGAACATTGAAATTAACGTTTGAAACCAATTTAGAGAATAGGTTTATTCAGTGTTCTGTTGAAACAATTCACAACAGTTGCTGAAAACCAGCATCTGAAGTAATTATACAATTTTCTTTGACAGTTATCTTATCAGCTTCTTTCCTTGATAGTCACAAAAATAATACAAAAGCTGATTACGCTCGAGAAAGCTACTTTAAGCTCTCCATGCGAAAATACAGGAACGGGCAAACATAATCTTACTCTTCGGAATATGATTTACCTTAATTATCGAACTGAGAGGTATACCTGTGCAATTTAATCATCTAGAATTTCAAGTAAGTAGTTTCATTTTACGTACTGTTGCAGATTCTGTATGTTACTGATTCTGCAGATTCTGTAGATACTGTAGGTTATATCACAAACTTTTCACTGAAACAAGAAAAAAAGGAAAAATATATGCCTTCTAAGCGTGACGTCACAAAGATCGCATCCAGAGCCAAGTAATTTAGTTGGTATTGAATGATACCGTTAAGTGCCAGACCATTAAAAATGTAATAGAATGTCCAAGAATATAGTATCCTTCGCCCTTATGCAGTAAAGAACGGAATAAAAAACTTATTTGAGGCCTTTGGTCTCAAAATTTTAAGTTTTAAGGTTCATAACCCATTAACCACAAAGGCCTTCTGAAGAGCAGAGAATAATTAAGCATGCACATAGTTTGAACATTTAGAGCATGCTCTTCATCCAAAATAGTTTTTCTTAACCTATAGGTTAAGAAAATGTATACACTTTCTCATCTTTTGAAATCATCTTTTATGCTGATGAATTTAATATAATATATTTCACGGCGAAACGCGTTATTTTAAATTCCTCAAATGATGTTCCTTTCACTCAGAGCGGTGTTGTCCCCACTCCGCGCTGCCCCCCCCCCCCCCCCCCCCAGGATAACTCCCTCGCGCGACTTGGCTGACTCCGCAGCGGCCGCCAGGGGCGCCCCTTACTCTCAGACGCTCCCTCGGCGTTCCTCGTAGAGTTAATCTCCCTTATTCCGTCGACGCAGCTCCGTAGCCTGCGCTGCTGCTCTCGTATGCGCGTGCTCAACCCTAGCTCAACCCTCCAGGTTGAATTCGATCGTGTCCTTCCTCACTTGAAATGTTGTTAAACAACTGTCGATTAACTGAATTACTTTTATATTAACATTTTTGAATGGCAGGCACTAGGAAGGATATAAATTCACATATCTTGGAATATGTTATACATAATTTATTGAAATTTAGGGGACATACTTAATAGTGTTTAATGAAATGATATCTTGTGAAACAATCAGGCGGGTGCAGCGGTACATTACAATTAACTCACAGACATTTTGTGGACCTTCTAATTTTATTTTTGCTTCATCAGATCTTTGAAGAGGCATAATTGTTTTTACCCACGCCAACTTCCAAATTGTTATCAGAATCGTCACATATAATATTTTCATCTCCAGAATCGTCGTAAATATTTCGCCTACTGCAAAGGGAATTTCCTCAGGTCGCAGAGATCTATCACTACCGGCACTCATACGAGCAGCCACTTTCTCGGCAAAATAAATAACGTATTTCAAAGTCGGTTTCAATACGGCAAAAGAAACATGTGTCCATTAAATATCTAGATATCAAAAGATCACTTTTTCAGGCTTCATTGAAAAAAAAATCTGCATTTGAATGCCATTTGACGGATATCTAATTCATTATTTGAATGCTCGTACTAACACGTCAATTGCCGTTGTTTGGCAGTGAAAATGTTAATATACACTATAGAATATTTTGTCTATAATTAGGGTATCTGACTTCATATTTTTAAGAAAGGTGTAAAAACGCAAAGAGTAATAATTATCTACCACCATTAAAAATACAAATAAACTTATGTCATTAAAACGTCAAGGGTTTTCGTTTAGAAAGAAATGTGAGCTTCCTACTCAAGCAAGTTGCGTGATTTTTGCTTCAAATGAAAGGTAGTGTTTTGGAGATGTGTTGCCAATTGTTATCTGGTTATAGTATAAACACTAATTAGTAATAAAATCGTAAAATTAATGAAAATGAAAACTTATCTGTCATCGTTTGTTCATAACGTAGATCGTTATGTTCGTCGTTTGGTTCTACGTAGATCTTCTCTCTTTGTGTAGCACGAGCGAGCGTGTATGTTAGCAAAGATAGAGTTTTTTTAAGTAAGTGTGTATAAATGTATTGTCATTTAATTGTTGGAAGCCTGCGTTCCTGTACAAAACAATTAGTGAATATTGTACATGCTACATTATGCTTTTAAACAGAGATGGATAGCAGGATTTGTTTCTATAAACTACTACAATGCACTACGTAACTCCATGTTGGTAAATATAAAATATTTCAATTACATTTTCAGAAACATGTGTAACTCTGTATTTATAATGAATAGAAATTGAATTGTTCCAGAATTTCTGACGTGCCCTCATTTTATTAGTCTCGGAAAATAATAATACCAAACGTCAACGAGTTATCAATTTTCTGTCGAGTGGATACGTTGTAATTTACTCTTGTAACATTTCTAAAGTTCTTCATTTGTAAGTTGGAATTACATGGATTCTTGTAGTAGTTACCAATGTAGCTAATACAGAAAGTTAGTTTTTGGCTTACGAATTCGTTGAAACGTAAAAGTACGTACTCTTAGGATACTCTGAGGATCAATAAGTAAACTGAAATCCAAGTTCATTTATATCGTCACAGCCATTTGGTTTCTTTGTGTTACGCAATCGTTTTATATGACCATGACTTCTTTGACCCGTACGGCAAAGCTATTTTGCCATGCGGGGACCTCAAAGTAACACAATCAATGAACAATGAAGGAAATGTCTAGTTTCCATTTATAAGGTCTAAAAAATTGTTACGGTTAACAAATCGGAAATGTGTCATTTGTAAAATTCTTGGCGTCTGCAAAGACCACTGTCTTGTTTCGCGTTTTTTTCCTAACATTCTTGAATCCTTTGTATATCAGGTTAAAATTTAAATGTACTTTCAAAATTTCCAGTGCATTATATTTGACCGTGATTTCTTTTAAACTATTTTAGTTATTTATAAACTTTATTCATTTTCTAAGAAAGAATGAAAGTAATTAGCATTTAAGTCGTTCTGTTTAAGCATTCAGCCGGTGTTGATCCGAGAAACCACGGAAAACTACTGATCAGAGCAACCGGACGCTAGAATTCCCCTACAGACAGCGACTGGATACCACCGAGCTCTCCAGCCAGTATCGAAAATCCTGCTACCATCGGGACTAGAACTGACGACCTTCCGGACAGAGGCACTGCAGTTACAGCAGTTGATGCCCTGAGCCACCTCTCCTGGTGTAACGTCACGTGAGATTTCTTCCCAAATTTCATTGACAAAAATGATCTTCAACCCCTTGCGTGTCCTTGATGTTAATGGTGTTCATCCAGAGACATTTTGTATAAAAATATAAGGCAAAATATTTTTGTGGAAAAATGTACATTCCTCATACACCTTGTTTCAGGCACATTCTTAACAAAAAATTCTGCTAAAGAATGCGTTCATTTCTTCCCAAATGAATTTTAATAATTAAATGCAAATTACTTTCATTCTTTCTTAGAAAATAAATAAAAGTTAACGGGCCATGAACCGCGCGCGGTCTTTCCTTCCACTTCCCTGTCCTATCATCACCCCCTTACACACTTATACTCCTATGCACTACACTACCACAAAAGCCGGAAGACCTGTCGGGAGCTTAGAGCTTGTCCCGACTGGGCTTTGTGTCACCGCCGGAATTCGAACCCTAGGACCTCCCGGTCAGAAGCACTGCAGTTTCATCAGTTGATAAGACCTGAGTTACCTTTGCCGGTACGCAGCCAAAGAGCTTTGTGTAGCTGCCAAACAGAAGTACAAAATGAGTAAATGAGTTGTTTACGTATGAAGGAAAATTGTCACATGTGTAAATTCTTTACTTGAAACTTTTTCCAAATGCTCACTAGCAAAAGGAATTAATTCACGATGTTCATTGCCAAACAGAAGTACACAATGAGTTGTTTACGTATAAAGGAAAATTGTCACATGTGTAAATTCTTTACTTGAAAATTTTTTCCAAATGTCCATTGGCAAAAGGGCTAATATTCGACACATTTTCTATAAGTTTTTATCATTTATTAAATACATTCTTTTTATACAAGCATTGGGTATACATTAGCAATTTACTAAAGAATTAATTTGAAAACCACTTTTCTAAAGCTGGTCTGTAAGCTCAACGTTTAACTCTGTTCTGTATCCGATTGACGGTTAACCCAAAATCGCGTTTTTCCTCAAGTTATAACACTGGCTCGAGATTGCCAGGCCCTGTATCCGCAAATTGCTGACAATAGGCTTAATGTTCATCACCTTGTTAGTATTGAACCTGCTATATCGCCCAGCTCATTCTCTCTATCATCAACCTTCACTGATGCGATTGGATCGTAATGTCGCAGTTATAAAGAACACAATAGATTCTCTTTGCTGTGGGTATGGCGATTACACTAATGGGGATAGCCTGCAAAAATTGATCATCTCGTCTATTTAGCGAAGTAGTATATGTGTTTCCTGGAGCTCTGGTACACACATTCATATTTGTCAAAAATTGAACAGATATTTGTACGTTTTCAGCGTTTCCTTTGCTTGTTGTTTGATGATTTTAGCAGATTATACGACAGTATTTAACAAGGGTTATTATTAATATATCGTCTACCATTGTAATTGCTAGGGGGCTTATTTTAATGACATTTCATTTTTTTCTTTTCACTTTAGAACAATGTTGTTTTGCATAGAAATTAGTTTTATGTTATGATGAAACGAAATGGCTTTTTTTTCATATTTCTCGATTTCAACTAAGAAGTCTTTTTTTACCTTTTTACTGCATTTTGGGCTGATTTTATCGATTTTTATATAATTTTAATGGTACTTGCTTCAAACAATATTTACGAGGTGCAACAAATGTTCAACACAGAATTCCTGAGTTGCCTGTTCGATTTTTTCGCTCGTATATAGGAATGTCAGCCCAATACTGTGAGTACTATGTAACCTAAGGTTCCTGTGACGTTTCTCGGCGCCTTTGTCAGTTTGCCCAATTTCACGATAAACAAAGGCAGATATTTTCTTTTAAAGAACAGTCCAAACCCAAAGTTTGCAAGCTGAGTTCACTTGAACAAAAGGAAGAAGCTTCGATTACATCAGTAACATCTCCAATAGCTTGACTAGTTCATCTGAAGTGGTTTCGATCAAATTTGTTACGTCATTTTTGTTTGTTTTAAGGACATTTTTAAAGCATTTTATTGATAATTTGTGGCAATGTTTTGCCAATGCTTTGTAACTTGAATACTAGCATCTACTTTACACGGATGATTTACCTTTGATTTATGCCACTCAGAAAATAATTTTTAAGATGGTTTCTGGTGTGAATTTAGAAATTAATTTGAAAAAATAAAATCGACAGTAGGAGTAAGACAGGGGTGTCCTCTTTCACCGCTGCTGTTTATCTTGTTTATAAATGATTTATTGACGTGGGTACAGGAAGCGGATACAGCAGCTCCGGTAATTGATGGCTTGAAAATTCCCGGACTACTTATATGCTGATGATTTAGTCTTATATTCGGAGACTATTGAGGGCTTACAGAAGAGTTTAAATATTCTAGAACGGTATAGTGAGACATGGGGACTAAAAGTAAATATTCAAAAAACGAAAGTAGTAGTCTTCAGGAATGGGTTTATCTGGGGTAGCAAAGAGAAATGGTACTACGCTAGGGAAGAAATTGACCGCGTCAAAACATTTACATATCTTGGTGCAAAATTTTCCATGAATGGGGTATGGAATAATCACATATTGACGGCTCACAGCAAAGGAAGAATTGCGCTCAAAGAAATCGTTTGCGCAGTGCGCAGGGTTCCGGAATTGCCGGTAAAAGTGTGCGATACAATGTTCAAATCGTTAGTTCTCCCAGCTATGAACTATGGGGCAGAAATCTAGGGAGTGGATAGGATAGATCGACTAGAAAGTATCGAAACAGATTATTTCAAATAAATTCTAGGAGTTTCTAGATGCGCAGCAAATGCCGGAGTCTTAAGAGAGGTCGGTAGTATAAGAATTTGGAGAGATTTTAAAATGAAATCTATTAAACTTTGGATTAAATTAGCAGATGAACAGGGTGACACACTTATACATAGGTGCTTTAGAGTGCAATGGCAGGGAAGCGACCATCACTACTGGGCGTACAAAATTAAACGGCTACTTGACCGCGCAGGGTTGGGAGACGTCTCTCCGGAAATGGTGGGAGATAGGGGAACCTGTGAGATAGAACGGCTGATTTCCAATAGACTTGTGGATATTAAAAGGCAAGAGATCTGGGCAGCAACGGCTGAAAAACGGTCGCTAATAGCTCAAATCCATGCGAGTCCGTTATGGGGTTGCGAAAGTTACGTTCATACTCTCGGAAAGGACGCAAGAGGGGGATACGCTTGGTTCAGGGTTGGGGGATGGATGCAGCGTAGACTAAAGGACGCAAGTGGTAATGGCATCTGTGTGCTTTGCGGTGATAGGGAAGACTGGATCCACATCCTCTTAATTTGCTGTGCAACCGAATCATGGAGAAAAAAATGGATGGAAATGGGAAATTACTACTTCCTAAACAGGAACGTAACGCTCGCCCAAAACATTTTAGGTGATAAAAGGTCTAAATTCATGAAAGAATTAGGAACATTTTTAGGAAAGGTTTGGACCATTAGGGAAATGGAAATTAGGGAGTGGGAAAACAGCACCGGTTAGCTTGAGCGGAGCCTAGACTGGAGAGAAATAAGTCAATAAGCTAACAATATGTAAGTTAATAAGTAATTTTATGTTAAGTTAGTAAACAGTTAAGAAATAAGTCATAAGTCGTAGTCAATTGGTAAGTAACAGGTCAATATAATAAATAAAATAAAACTGGCATAGTAATAAGCACATTAGGGGGGAAGGTAAGGGGGGATCGAAAATATAAGGGCAGAGGCGCTGGTGCGGACGATCTTCTGTGGCGCTGTTTGATTTCAGGAGGCCAAGCACTGGAAGGAGACGGCGGGACGCCCACGCCAGAAAATAAATAGTTAAAATAAACGTCGGATAGATTAGTATGTATTCGGCTTCTGACGGCAGGTTTTTCCCCCTTTAGGGGTTTTTTCCTGAGCCGTACCTTATGGTCTCTTTTCCGCGGCTTTGATGCGATGGAGAGACCATTTGGGGTGAATACCAGAATTCGAAAGATTGCGAAAGATGCGAAAGGATGTAGGTATTGTAATGGCTTAAAGGCCTTCGGCCTAGCCACATTGGATCAAGTAAGCTAATTTGTTTGTAATAATTACCTATTAAATAAATAAAATATATATACGAAATCAAGCACTCTGTAAACATAACTATCCACATAGTCTGCCTAAACAATGAGAATCATAACTTCTCAGGAGTTCAAACTGGTCGTTCGTTGATGTCCGACTTTGTCATGCTCTTCAAAAGTGTCAAATCATTGTCACCGTCTTAACTCCATTAATATATTTGTATCATTTATGTTTTAATAATGCTTCTTGAAAGAATTTGGTTAAATTTAGATATTGAATTAAAGTAAAAAATTCAGTCTGAAGACTCACAAAATTTATCTGAAAAGTGATTTCTCAAAACAGCGTTACTGAATACGCTAATGCAGATCAGATACGTTTGATATTGTTGTACATGAGTCAGTTAACTTAATATTGACTTCTGTGCTAAACTACATATCTTCACTTCATTTTAGAACAACTATTGAGGAAACCTTAGTGATAGTACTAATTTTAGTCAAGTTGAGTAACCTTTATCAGGAATGTATGGAAAGAAATCTAATTTCCTATTTGATTGTGTGGAAAGAGTTTGCACCAATTTTTCATGATGCTAGCTTAGGGATTTGATGTATTCTGGAACATAAGTTGGAAATACGTGTGCAGTGTGATGAAACCAGGCATTTATGAGGTTGCGCTAAAGGCTTCCCATTTCCCACAAAAATAATTTCTTACTAATTAGTGATCAGCCCATTTCAGGGGAGTGTGTTAGGGCCATTGCTGTTCCAAGCGTTTATAAACTACATTGCTATTGGAACCAAATCAAAAATTAGACTTTTTGCTAATGATTGCATTATATATAGAATTATGAGGAACTCTGTGGATGAAAATATTTTTTTTCAAATCGATCTAAATTATAAACGTTTTCATTGCCAACAATAACTATTATTGGCAATGACAACGTTTATAATTATTTCATGAAAAATGCCAACGATAACGCACCACAACACCTACGATCTAAATTGTTTATGGAAGGGGCATGCAGAAATACGATGGTTTTAAATCCGAAAAACAGTAATTGTACAATGTACGGGTAAAAGGCATGCAGAAGGGATACAGCATGGGCAGATATGGGTAGATGAGAAAAACCAGATTTGAAAAATGTGGACGCCATGCTTGTAAAATTCGTTGTAGAACGCAAATAACTGAAAAAGGCATGATCTTCTTTGTGGATTGCAAAATAGTACATTATAACGATCACTCTGCAAAAGCACTACTCTTCTTTGTAATACAGTCAAATTTTTTAAACATGCCTTCAATTTAATTTAGATAATTATCATTCATACAAGATATTTTCTTCTTCCTCTTCCTCTTCCTCTTCCTCTTCCTTTTCCTCTTCCTCTTCCTCTTCCTCTTCCTCTTCCTCTTCCTCTTCCTCTTCCTCTTCCTCTTCCTCTTCCTCTTCCTCTTCTTCTTATTATTATTACTATTACTATTACTATTATTATTACTATTAAGGTTATTACACATATATAGTGGAGTTGAGCGATTTATATTAGATAAGATGTAAGTCAAAGGAAAGTAAGGACAAAATGTTAATTTAGTGATAATTAAAAAATAATTTGAATAAAATAGTAAAATAATCGTTCTGTGGACGAGATAGTTAAGGCAGTAGTGCCATTACCTTTTCAAATGTTTTATCAATGATTTTACATTTGCTGCTAATAACAGCCGTAAATAATAATATCGAGATCTTTTACATCTTATTGAGAAGGAAAATGTATCGAACCTCCGTACCCAGGTTTCACGAACCGTTACACAAAAGAATCGTAGTAGTTTTGCCTTGGATGTTGTCACGTCGAACGATCACTTGTTGAGCTTCGTCTCAAAGAACGTTCTCCCAGATCCGGCTTGGAGTCCGCCACGTTATTTCGTTCACTATCCATCTTCGGTTCTGCTCCTCCTCCACCCCTGGCCTGTCATCGCGACGTCGCCTCCCCCGCCCCCCTCCCTCGTTGCGTTGGCGCGGCGCTGTTTCCAGCTGCGTCCCCGCGACGCCCCCACCACCTCCTCCCGCCCTGCTCCTTAAGTAGATTAGGTTTGTGCAACGTCGGCGACCCACGCGGGGGCGTAGGGCTGCGGGGGTGGGGGCGTTGATAGAGGTGCACACTGATCCAAGACATAATCACTGCACTGAGAAAATTGAAAATGCTCATTAAGAATGGTGTATTACCAATATTTTTCAGAAGACATATATTGGAGCACAATACTTTACCTCCCAAAAGTTATTTCAACCTTTTTAGTCTCCCTCGCGATCTTTAAAGTTAGCATTGGTCTAATTGCATACATTTTTTCGTTTTTATCTAAGAATTTTTTTTCGGAAAAAAGTGTTTTAAAATTATTTTTGTGACTTTTTTAAAAAATAACGGAATAGAAGAGGAATTCAGAATATTTTCTTAAGCATAAGTGTCTATAGTTATTGTATCGGAGACGTGATAATTCTAACTCATTCATCATAACAACATTCGTCGTGAATATTGAGATATATTTTGTATCACGTATTACCTTCACGTAAAGTTTCAACCAATGCTTTTATTTAACACGTTGAATGTTCTTAATCGACATTACTTGCATTCAGTTGAACAATTTTGTATATTTTGGTTCTATGATTTTTCAACGACGCTGCATGTTATTTGTATCGGGGAATTAGAGAACACATAAATTTATTTATCGAAATACGCTTCATTTTTTTTATTTAATCCGTAATCTTGAAATCATTATAAAATTTGACCTCAAAAATCCTTGGATACCCATATCTACGCAAATTCTTTCACATGTGCAATTATGGCCTGGTTTTTTGACGTTTCGAACTCCGGAGCGGCGGGGGATGGTGAGCGTTTGCGATGGAGGGTGTGTCAGCGGATGGGGCTGGAGGGGGAGGGGAAGGACTTCAAAAAGAATGTCTGCACTCTCTTCATTGCGAAAGACGTTCGCAAGAGAACGCCGCTACTGAGGACCTACAGACGGCTATCTGTGGTCCATTTCCTTTAGAAACGAGATCTTCGTGATTTTTTCCGTCATCCCCGTTTCAGAATACCTAGTGCAGAGGATTGCCCCCTTCGGTTTCGAATGCTGTTTCCTAACGTTAGTAGTTATGTGGAGATATATCTATCACCAATGAACCTTAAATAATATTTCGAATTTTTGTTGCAATTTTTGCTATTTCTAAAGTAAATTATAATTCTTAATGTTGATACGTTTTAGTATTGTAAAGAAAAATTGAATTTTTAAAGTTTAATAAGTAAAAGCTAAACACAAATAATATAATGGTGAATCAAATGAAAACAGAACATTGCTCATAAAATGGTGTGAACCACTTCTATTATAACATATTCTTCATGTTGAAACAGGCACTTATCCCGTTGCTTCATCAAGGGTGGATTCCCTGTTTGTGGAAAGTCTAGATTTGTTACCTGAAAAAAAATTGATAACAGTATCAATGACTTTTTGGTTTGATTCGGAGCGGCGACTTCACCTGAGATCAAAGACGTGAAAGTCGCACGGTGACAATCGGTACCGTAGTGGGGAGGTTTTAGTATCTCTATCTACCCGAACTGTTCTGATGTGTTTCCGCGTCTCCTTGTGATCGTGCATTCTCACGTAAAATAATTATCTCAGAGAAGAGTACGGCGGGTCTTTTGAGCCAGATTGTGACCTAATGCTTCAGTGCACCGCCCCCATAATAGCACCGGGTTTTGCTCCAGGTCAGAAATCAATCTATAGAGGTCTTTGCTAGGCGAAACATGTCACCATTACTTCTTCACTATTTTATTCTCGTCTGCTATACCACAATGGTGGTGGGGAGCCTTAATGTTTCCATTGTTGACTGAATGTTTTCTCTCCGGTTGAACATTATAGCCTTCCACAAGTTTCAACCAAAGCAGGTCGTCTACACAAGAACGCAAAAGATTCTACAGAGTCTACACTATAGGGAGGCTCTTCTGATGTTGTTTCACATAAATGGTGCGTTACGTTTGTGCATCTGAGTTTACTAGTCTGAGGTTTTCGTTTGAAGACATCCTACACTTAACCATATCTCAAATTCTTGTTAATGTGTTCAGTCATAGGCCCCCTATTTACATGAATGAGCTGGTAAACTTCTCAAATCAGACTATATGACATTTATTTGTACAAGTTGCTCATCATCCCTTAGCGATTTCCATTCTTGCGAAAAGGTTTGTGCCACTCCTCCACATGAGGCCAACATTAGGTGTTCCTCTTTTATTTGATACACCTCTATACATTGTTTTTCGTGTGGTTTGTAAAGTAAAACAATATTTTGGGGTTATGTTTAAAATAAGACTCAAACAGTACCTAATTGCATCAACTAATACATTCACTGCTATACTACACAATGAGTATGTAGGTATATGTATGTTGGTACGAACTGAGAGGGTTGTAAAATGCACGTTTTAATTTTCTTCCAAAGAAAGTGTATTCTTTTATAAAGTAAATATAGAAATAGAGACGAGGACGTAATAACAGTGTGGGTTTGTCTCAAGCGATTGATGGCTTGTTCGCCCCGGCGCGACCCCAGGCGGTCTCCTGACACTTTCCCGTAGGGAGTTATATTTCTCTTTGGCACATTTTTCTTTCTTTGGTGATTTGTCAACTTCCTTCCTCCCAACCCCGTAGTTACAGAGAACTAAAAGAGATATTGTCGTTATGGGAATACACTACGTACGTGACAGCGCTTCACTTTGAAAAACAGAATCATTTAAAATAAATCATAAACAATTCCTGATCTCTTAAAACATAATAATGTATTATGAATAAGTGGTTAAGTTAAATTTCCCTACTTTTCAGGGCATGTTTTTCAATGTTCACATCGGGCTATTGCAATATACCGTAATGATATAATGTACCCCAATGTTAGTAACTACTCACAATTACAAATCATATTTCTTTACTGACTTCAGTATTGAGAGAAGGTAAAAGTCGGTGCTCTGAGAAGTAGGAAAATATGACTTAACTACTTAATTACTGTGCATATACAAGTGGGTTCCATAAGTTTCATGCCTCACCGACTTCTATTTTGATACAAAGAAAAAATATAACTTTTCAACTTCACTAAATAGTGAATATTCTTTTCTCTACCCACCGGGAGAGTGGGTATCAGGGCATCAACTGATGTCACTGCAGTCCCTCTGACCGGGAGATCCTAGTTTCGAGTCCCGACGGTGGCAGGATTTCGACACTAACTTGATATCTAGGTTGAATTCAGTCACTGTCCGGAGGAGAATTCTAGCGGCCGGCTGTTCTGATCGGTAGTTTTCCGTGCTTTCACCAACCATCATCAGGCGAATGGCTGAGCAGAACCCCAACAAACGGGCCACGGACCGCGCGATCTCACCTTCCTCTTCCTTTTCCTATCCTCACCCCTTACTTTCACACACTTACACTAACACGCACATGCCGGGAGACCCGTCAGGAGCGAAGAGCTTTTCTCGGCTGGAGCTGCGCCCCCCCTTATGTGAGATACCTTGTTGGGGAAAACACCGCTAGCCGACGGTAGCTCGGCACCGTACAGGAAGAAATGTTCATCGCTACTTTACGAGCAAAAAAAAATACATTACACTTACGGGACTAATGACCCTGGTAGATGACGTGGCCGAAATTATTAAACCAATCAATATTCTCCAACCCACTTTTCACTTATGTATATTTGTGTTTGGAGGATTTTGAAAAAAACACTGGAAACCATATTTCACAAAATGGTCAGACTGCTTACATTCTTTCTGCTCACATTCATCTAAAACACTTTTTCGAAAGCCTTTATTTCATAAGTGATTCATAAGTGATTGTCATTGCTGGGCGCGGAATCTGGAGGTAGAGGAATGGTCAAATTATTTAAAGCCACAGCCCCTCATAACTTTCTTTGTAATCTTGGCAGTAATAAAAGGCGCATTGTCGTGAAGACACCAAACACCATGCGATTTCACGCACCGCATCGAACTCAAGTTCCTCTTTCCACAAAGTCGAACGAGATGTCGGCTACAAACGTATATCATTACAATCATTTCAAGATAAAACTATACACTGGTCAGAAGATTTTCCCATTTTTGAGGGTTATCTTGGTCTGGCCGGAAATTAAAGAATCGTTTCCGTAGTTACAGTGGGAGAAATTTGTAGCACCGACAAGAAGAAATATAAATGAGAGACATATTTTATCGGAGTACGAAGTGCATAGACGTCAATGGAAGTCGTTCAACATTCTTTGTGATGGAGGTTATTTGCACCCCCATCACCAATACACACACACACACACACACACACACACACACACTCGAAGTGAACCGAGAGCTTTTCTTTCTCATCCGTCTCCACTCCATTTCCCTTACACACACACACACACACACACACACGTGCTCGCGCGCGCGCGCGGGCTTACATCAGCTAAAGTACTACGCATGTCGGGAGACCTGTGGGGAACTTAAGGGCTTGGGTGGTGCCACACTGGATGGTGCCGCACTGGGTGGTGCCGCACATCCTGGCTGGGATGGTGCCGAACTGTGAGAGATACCTCGAGATATCTCCCACAAAACAACGTGTAGGGTAGTGCCGGATGTCACCATCCAATGGGACAAAAATATCGCCACATTCCGAGATAAAACTTTCAATACAGTAACAAAACGAATAACCATAGTTGACGTGGCGAAAACAGTTATCAATCAATTAATCAGAATGGCATAGTTTTGCGATCTTGTCTTGAGAAGTTTTTGATCAATCGAGTACACGTTCTTTAATGCTCTATAACGTGTACAATGAACTCTACTACCTCGAAAGGGAAATAAACATCTCAATACTGATAATTTCAAAAGAGTAAAATCCGCACACTATTTTATTTGACGAACGTTAAAAACCATCTGGGGTAGTTCTTATTACTCATACGACTTCTTAAAGGTAAAAAACATCGATTTTGATATACACGGTTCGTTTTAGACAAAAAAAATACATTGTGATAGGGTAAGAAATATACACCTCACCACACAGGAAAAAAAGTTCTATTGTTGATTCCCATGACATCTACAGGCCAAGCAATTGCTCACCACTTTGAAACTATGATATCGCATTTCGACAACATTAGACGATAGGTTTAAGTCGAAAAGCATGAACTAAGCGAAAGTTTTGAGTTTTCGAATATGTGATTTTAAGTGATAATTCTTGATTGCACCTAAAAGTAACAATTATTGCAAGTACACAAGTCTTCTCAAATAAAATATTTGTGCATCTATCACTTGTGTTTCCTATGAATGAGCTAGATGGAAACATTCTAAATATAGCCGTAGTACATAAATAACAATAATTTTACTTTATCGCATACTAAATGCGTAATATAGAGAGTTATTTAATGCAGTAAAGTAAAACGGCTATTTTCCTGCACAAAACTTCGTATCTGATACCGAGAAAATGAATAATTATTGTTTCTAAGCCTTTATTTCTTCTTCTGACACATTGTATAGTCAGACTCCCCGTTTTGTGGGTCTTTGACGTGGAAAAATTGGTTAACTGCAATTTTTTTATTTTATTTAATAGGTAATTATTACAAACAAATTAGCTTACTTGGTCCTATGTGGCTAGGCCGAATGCCTTTAAGCCATTACAATACCTACATCCTTTCGCGTTCTAATCTTTCGTATTCTTGTATTCACCCCAAATGGTCTCTCCATCGCATCAAAGCCGCGGAAAAGAGACCATAAGGTTCGGCTCAGGAAAATACCCCTGAAGGGGGAAAAACCTGCCGTCAGAAGCCGAGTACATACTAATCTATCCGACGTTTATTTTAACTATTTATTTTCTGGCGCGGTCGTCCCGCCGTCTGCCTCCAGTGCTTGGCCTCCTCAGCACCTGAAATCAAACAACGCCACAGAAGATCGTCCGCACCAACGCCTCTGCCCTTATATTTTCGATCCCCCCTTACCTTCACCCCCTAATGTGCTTATTACTACGCCAGTTTTTTTTATTTATTACATTGCCCTGTTACTTAGCAATTGACTACGACTTATGACTTATTTCTTAACTGTTTACTAACTTAACATAAATTTACTGATTAACTTACTTATTGTTAGATTATTGACTGATTTATTTCTCTCCAGTCTGCAAAATGCCCCTCCGTCTGTGCTACCGGCTGCGTTTAGCTGCGTTGGTCAGCGTGGTCGCTGGCTGCGCAGAGGCTCTGACCGCAAGGTCCAAGGAGGGACGATGTCCAAGGAGGGGCGAGGTCCAAGGAGGGACGAGGTCCAAGGAGGGACGAGGTCCAAGGAGGGACGAGGTCCAAGGAGGGGCGAGGTCCAAGGAGGGACGAGGTCCAAGGAGGGGCGAGGTCCAAGGAGGGACGAGGTCCAAGGAGTGACGAGGTCCAAGGAGGGACGAGGTCCAAGGAGGGGCGAGGTCCAAGGAGGGGCGAGGTCCAAGGAGGGACGAGGTCCAAGGAGGGACGAGGTCCAAGGAGGGACGAGGTCCAAGGAGGGACGAGGTCCAAGGAGGGACGAGGTCCAAGGAGGGACGAGGTCCAAGCAGGGACGAGGTCCAAGGAGGGACGAGGTCCAAGGAGGGACCCCAACCTCCCGACGAGTCCCGACGGTGGCGGGATTTTCGATACTTGTTTATGGCAAGGGCGGATTCTATGCTGTCTAGAGGAGAATTCTAACGACCCGTAAATACCAGACGAATGGTGGAGCAGTATCATAGTAAAAGGGACACGGAACGCCCGCGATCGTTTCTTCCTCTTCCTTGCCCTACCCTCTCCCCATACACGCACTTACGCACCGTACATGTCGGGGGATCGGTCAGAAGCTTGTCCTGTCTGGGACGGTGAACTGCTGATGTTGATACCTGAAGGAGAAAATATTCCGCAATGCGGCGTGAATGTCGGTGCCGAATCTGCGATTGTGTGTGTCGGAGCCGAATTACCGATTGTGTACGTCAGCGCCAAATCTGTGATTGTGTATGTCGACCCTAAATCTCCGATTGGGTATGTCGGCGCTGACGCCGGTTTTTATTCTTGACCCAACTTGCTTCATCTCTTGTACGTTTTCTTCCCCCTTTTCGTCCTTCAATTCCATATCTCCCATTCTACTTCAGCCCACACGAAGAAAAAATATTTCTTTACAAAGCACTCTATAAAAAGACATTTAAAGCTTACCAGACAACCAAGGTCTTCAGCGCCCACAAAACTGTACTAATATTATTACAAAGTTCTCAGAGTTATTAAATTCTTGGAATAATTCAACCCTGGATTCCAGTTGGGATTGATTTTTAATACTGACGGAACTTAATAAAATTTCAGAAAGTAAATGTGACTTAAAAGAAGTTCGAAATTAATATTTTTGTTTACTTAAGCGGAATTTGGGGAATAAATTTAATTTTCCTTATTTAATATAAACGTGACTAAGGAGAATTTTGCATGTTACCACAGAACAGTTAAAATACTCAATGTTACAATAATTGTAACATTTATTGTATTATTCATTCTGTTAAAGTGAAAAAAATGCGAAAAGTGACTTAAGTGATATTTGGGATAGAGGTTCTCAATTGAGAAACATTTTGGGTGACATATTATATGTTCCGCCTGGGGAATATTCAAAATTTTCAAAAAAATAGCTCCATCAATTTTGATTTTATTTTGTTGTTGAATAGTATAAAGGGCGTTTAAGAGAATGGTGTATGTCTCATATTCGTTGAAAATCCTCATTTTTCGAAAAATGCAAAAGTTTAAAAAATAAGCGTCCTACAATTAAAATATTAAAGATAGAGATTTGTCCATTAATGGAATCTGTTCCTTAAAGATATAATTCTGAAATAAGGTCATATACAATTTTTCGAAAATTTGTGTACTTAATATTGTATGTAATATAACGTAATATTGTGTGAAATTAAGTGCATTACATTATATAATATAATGTGAATTGTGCTAGTAGTAAGTGCTTTTTAGTACCTCTTGTTTAAAATCCGATATTGCAAAGTACGCTTAAAATGGAGCAAGTGCTGTTTGTCTTAAACTCGCATTTTCAATAATTGCAAACGTGACAATTAAGGTGAGAAAGAATTGGCAGTTGTATCATCTCTAGTTTGGAAACTTTTTTAGAAAGATCAATGTTTTTTGTAATTTTTAAGTATTTGTTTCTGTTATCCTTTCCTATTGCAAGGTTTGTTTGACATTAGTAACTCTTCCTATAAGGATTTTTTGCAACTAATAAATTATTTATTGAAATTGTTGTAATTCATTAAAGAAAAAACGGGTTTTACACACTTTAAATTCATCACTTTTAAAAAAATATTCTCTCATATTTTATTTGATTGCATTAATATTGAATTTCCAAGCAGTGGGATATCTGCTCCAGTAGTTCATTACATCAAAACCTATATAGACGTGTGAAAATAGGTTGTTTAAACGTTGTGGTGAGAGTAATGCTTTATTTAATTGTATATGTATTTAATTAACATACAATCCTGACAACGTATCCTGATATATTTATTAAGGCGTTAATAAAATGCATTTTTATCCAATTTATTATTATACAGAATATTATGAATTCAGTGGCTGTTCAACTGCATTTCCTTCAAAAACAAATAAAATAATTTGAATTGATAATTTGTTTAATGGTTTGATTGCCATTACCACTCAAAACGTTTAAAACTTCACATAACACGTCACTGCACAATTTTGTAAATTCTTCCATATCTCCAATTAAGAAATGAAGAGTTACTTTTCAAAGTTTTAATGTATTTGTTTTTTAATGAATATAATGATTTTAAATTAATGGATTAATGACAGTAGTGTAAAGAAAAAAATGTATGTTTGAATGATGTATTTCAAACTCTCCACGCTCAAGTTTATTTAGTTTATAGCATTACTTATTCAAAAAAGTAAACTAAATGAAGACTTTTGCGGTGATCGTTATCCTATGCTACTCGTTTATAGTGTGACTTTATTTCGTGCATACAAATTTGAAAAATCGCTTCAATAGTTGCCTGTTTTCAAAACACTGTGCAATAAAACGTAACATTATAAATTAGTTGCACAAAACACAACTATTTTATTAAGAGGTTTTGTCATCAAGAGGTAATCCTTAGCTTTTACGTCGAAACAGGTCTTAAAATAGTTATTTATTAACCAAGGGCGTTATAAAGGTTCAAATGTGTGTGATCGAGTGGCTCATTGGCCAGAGGGCTTTTTGCCAGCCAATATCATTAGAAAAAGTTAACGCCTGTGTATTTTTACCTAATTTTATTGATTCAGAATTACTCATTTACTAATTAACTAACATTTACTAATTATTATTAACTTAACTAGATTTGTCTTTTTTTCATATTTCGTTCCAAAATTCCCTTCATATGTGAATATCATTCAACTGTTTCCATCATTACACTGATTTCATATTTTCCTCGTAACCCTTACCCTTTCGAATATCGAGCTCAGTATCGAATGCAACATCAAGCAGTAATGTAATAGTAAACAATAAAAATAAATACCATTTTTATCAATTTTCGCAACTAAAGAAAGCGTTTCTCTGTATACCCGACTTTCCCCTATTTATGGTTATTTCTTTCGTTTGCGGGGGGCGGTATCCGCTCCGTGGTCTATTGTATTCCTCCCGCCTTCCAATCGTTTCTCTTCCGCCAAGGGACTCGCCAAAGGGCGTCTCGTCGCAAATATTTGCCTTCTCCGCCCTCGCGTAGCGACTTCTGAAGAGCCCTTCCCGGCGCTTTCGCGTCTTCTCTCCAACGAGCCCTTTGACCTAAGGAAGGCGCGATGTCGCCTTTCACTTGTTTGTTTAATTATGTCTCTTCCCTATCGCATCGCCACCGTCGCGGGATTTAATTAAATATTGCACGAAGGAATTTGTTTTTCTCTTCTTTTTTCGTGTTTGCTCGAAGCGAGTGTTGTTTTCTTCGTGTTCTGCGCCGTGAAATTCTTGAGCTGATATTTTAGCAGAAGAAAATTGCTTTACCCTGAAGGGATTTTTCAATATTGGAGATAAATCTTATGTTATCAATGACATTCTGCCATGGTGTGATTTATTTTCAGATGAAGCTCCGAAGAAGCTAAAGCTTCTACGTAAGCAAAACGTTGAGAAATTTTGAGTGCAGGGTGATTTTCATATCAATTTTGGTAGAAAACAATCAGTTTGGGTGATGATCTTAATAAATATTTCAGCTGCAGTGAATGGTAATAGTTTAATGTAACGCCAATAATGATTTTTTATTCTGTTTCTAATCACACACATTCATTTCTGTACCCGCTTGGTCGATTTTTTCTTTCCCGAATTTTTAGTGCCGTGAGGCACTATACTTAATAATATTTTCGAACGGATGAACGAATTATTTAGTGAAAGACCATACATTTCGGTGAATAGTATGAGTGACAAAACGACTACATTACTTTACTATTCTCGACCGTTGATGTAAGACACAAACATAGAATCGTTGCGCCGACTACTTGGTTTGAAATTCATTGGCTTCCGGAAGTCCACGGGAGGAAGCCGCTAAGTGTGATGCGAAATTTTCCGTTTGATCGAATCGAACTGCATCTTGCAAAGTTAACATCAATACTGCTCAAAATAATATGTCAATAAGGTTTAATGAAATGTGGAATAACATTAATTTTCATTAGCTAGAAAATCATCGATGATCATTACGAACAATGTTGCAACAGATGCAAGAGATGAGAGGAGTAAGCAATAATTAGATTTTGTATGTTTTTTTTAAGATGCAATAGCTACCACTAAAAGTTACAATTTCCATTCGAATTTAAAATTGTATAAACCATTAAGATCAATCGTAAAATATATGGTTTAGTGTAAAATCTGTAACTTGTAACATTAGAAGCTGGAGAGGAAATTGGATGCCCATAGTTTGGGAGACCAGAGGAGCAGCAACGTGGAAATCTACAGGAGACGACAAAACAGTACGACGAGCAAGCATCGCGTCAGGAGTCTGTTGAAGATAGAAAAATACCATTTTCTCAAACGAGCGAGTCGGTGGTTCAAGTAGGTCTACAAAGTAACCACGAGGGAAGGACTCGAATATCTAATCAATGCTCGTGTAACTAATTGTGACGGGAACTCTTAATGCGTATCATGTTATCAAGTTATTTAAAATTATAAAACGTTTAATATCAGTATCTGCGGGAGGTAACTTTGCAGCAAGCGAGCGTGCAACCGTTCAAGAACGTAGTAAAGGAGAAGGCCTGCACGGCCGTTATGTTGAAGGGCCGGCACTGTCGCTGGGCGAGTGAGTCATGTTCGTCCGGTATCAGTAAAACTTGTAGAAATCTGAAAGAGGAGTAAAAACTATTGATTATTCCTAAATGAGAACTGTAAATCTCTGTAATTGTATCATTTGTAAAAAAATACTGTTTTATTGATTTGCAATTTTTTCTTATAAAGTTAGGCATTTAATTGTATATTTGTCTCGTGCAACTAGTAAACAATATTTATTAAACTCTATCACGGTAATTTGAGCATCAAATGAATTTCCATATATTCTGTAACAGTTCATTTGCAAACGGATTTGTAATAAATTGTATTTTAAAAATCAATAGGAAAATATCTTCTTTTCTGAAAGTAAATCCGCCTTCAATCCGGAATTGGGGAGTGAGAGTACGTTCTGACTTTTAACGCAAGGTGATTAAGAACCACTTTCAATGAGACTGATATATTTCCCTATTGTGTCGCGAGCATGTTAGAAGCCATTTTGCGAATGTGAAAATGACTACCAATTTATGGTCGGATAATTATATGTCTGATTTTATCGGCCGCTTCCAACATTATGTCGAAAATAAATTTCCACGTTGAGTGGTGCACCGCGCAGAGGCAGCGCTGCGAGTGACAATGGACATTAATCACTGCAAAAATTATAGTTGACGATCCGCGCGTTGTGTCGCCACGCGCGTTTCCATTCATTTTTGAGTTTCCATTTCCCTGGGTAATAGAGAGCGCAATTCTGTTGTCTATGCTGTTTGAGAACTGTTTGTGTTTGGGAATTCTGTAAGCATTAATTAGTCGCATGTGAACTAACCATATGGATTCTTCCCCTCAATCACTCTGTCATTGGTGACGTGCGCAGTAGTTGTAGACAAGTTTAGAAACCTGCGTTCACTTGGCCGCGGCCGTCCAGCGTAAACGAAACTGAAGTATTGCTGACCGGGCTTCAAGTTCCGACAAGGCTGGTTTTCTACCCTGGCTAGATAGCTATGCCGTTTTCAATCACTGTCTGGAGGAGAATTATAGCGGTCGGCTGCTTCATTCTACATTTGTCCAGGTTTCTCCGATGAAAACCATGCGACTGTCAGAACAATACCTTAAAAACAGACTTCGGATCGTGCGTGATCTTTTCTTCCTCTTCGTTGCTCTATCCTCTCTCCTTACACACACTTACACTTACAGGCAATACATCACCACACTAGCCAAGAGATCAGTCGGGAACTCAGACCTAGAAATCCCCGCAAGCCGACTTCTGGGTCCAGCGCGAGTAACAAGTTTCATCGGTTCCTTCTCCGAGATATAACTCGCAATACACTCACGTGACTAATAAGCATGTTTGCTGACGTGCCCGGAAACCCTAAATATTCACTCACCCACTCCTCCCTTGGCGATAATTTTGATTGTGATTCCGGCCTAGAAAGCCAACAGTTTTTTCATCGCCCTGTAAGAGTTAATCTGCCTCCACGACAGCTTCTTAAAATTTATAGTTATATTCCTGTCGTACTAAATCATTTAAAGTGTAGAAAAAATTGGAACGCAGTACGAAGAAACTATGTAATAATATGATAATATTCAAGCCTCCATTAATCCACCATGTAACGATTATGGGAATGTGATTGCCGAAAAATTAAATTAAAATGCACTGGAGGTACTACAACAGCCCATATGTTCTCGCATTACTAGTCAGTTACGTGATATTAAAATATTGCAAAATATGTCCTATTACCAATTAACCTACATTTAATTCTCACAGGATTTGCAGCACTTTGTACAGGGAAGCAAGAATAATTTCACATAAACTTGTCCTGATTACATGAAAGTGCACTTGCAGTTTTTGAATACCGTAATTAGCAATCAAACTTTCTTAAAGCACAATAATTGTATTTGTTAAATCTTTTACCATCCTTCTAAACTGTTTTAAGTTAAATCTATTAACATCCTTAAATCTATATCAAATTCATGAAGTTCAACACAAATGCGACCTACGATATTTCTGTTTACGTCTTTTGATCTAACTGGAGAATAAAATACTGAAAACAATTGAAGCTATTTTTGAGAAAAGTTTGAAAATGTTGAGGCTTCATGTAAAATCAAAATATCCGTTTAAAATTCAAAGAGCCGCGACAACAGTCAGAGTAATTGCTTAGTCAGAGTAATTGCTTAGTCAGAGTAATTGCTTAGTCAGAGTAATTGCTTAGTCAGAGTAATTGCTTAGTCAGAGTAATTGCTTAGTCAGAGTAATTGCTTAGTCAGAGTAATTGCTTAGTCAGAGTAATATCAATTTTGGTGAAAATCTTGCTCACGATTTTCTCGCCATCATTCACAGACCGACGGACAGACAGACGTTTGACGTCATGGCCGGATAAACGTTTTGTTGTCAATCAATTTTTAGATTGATAGATGGCAGCTGGCAAGACGATTGAGCAAGACCGAAAGCGAGACCAGATCAAAGAAATTAGAAAACTAACTAGTTTCAGAAAGTCTGTCCCATTGTATATCATAACTTGTTCGGTATTAACGACCCATCAAACATAGCGTACACAACATGATAGAGGGAATAATTTACAACATACAGAAACAACGTTTATTCACATATTGTTACTGGGCCCGGCAAAAGAGTTTTTCTGTCCAAAAGTTCACCGTTTTTTTCGTTGCAATACAATACTTCCTCTGCACTTCGTAAGCAGTAGTCGAGAAAGTAAAAATAGTAATATTAGCATATCAGGCCAAAAGAGGAGAGAAATAAACTTTCAATAATATCCATTTAAAACTACGATGATAAATGGTTCAGCACTTAATAAATATGATCTATTTTTTCTAAATACATTTGAAGTGAAACGTTATCAAGAAGAGGAAAGGATGGTTCGAAACGAAAAGAAAATATTTTTAGCCCCCTTGTAAGATATAAGTTTTAAAACGTTCCATGAAAGTGAAATGCCAAGAAAAGTGACTGACACTACATCCAGTGAAGGAACCCGATCAAACTTTCCTTTTTATGCGCGAGATAATTTGGATTCCACCAACTTCGCTTTCCCGTCATCGAAAGGATTGAACCACGTGGATTGCTTCACAGGGTTTGGCTATTCCAGAGGCGCGCTATCGAATATGGAATCCTTTGTTCTCGATTGTTCGTACTTCCGGCATCAGGAAGCTATTAATTTTGCCTGAAGAGAACCTGTCAAAGAGCTAACTGGTGGTTTCTCTTCGACATGGCGCGGACGCGGGCGTGGGTGCGGGGGCAGACGCGAACTCTGATAATTGCCCAAAGAGCATGCACGTCGAGACATCTCCCATTGATATATATCCCAAAGCGCTGGTACATTATTCTTGAAGGGTTGATTGCCACAGTAACATTATGTATTATTCCTATTGCTCTAAGTACAATAGATACAAGTGACTATCTATTAGTAAAAAAGCAATACTGTGAAAATTATTTAACTTTTAAGAATGGTTGCTCACATACATAATAAGTTTTGCTAAGAAAATATAATAATAAGTATATACTATGCTAATAAGAAAATATAATGGAACATTTCAATAATGATGGTTAAAGTTATTGTGAGTAATAAACAAAGATTGAAATTTGTGGGTCATGTTGCACAATCAAGAAGCTGTTTCGAATCGCAGACGAGAGTTATTGGGGAAAAGAGTCCATTTTAAGGTGGTTAAGAAGGAAAACTTGCACCAAACTAGCAATTTATAAAACATCGCCTGAAATATCCTCCATCCTAATATGTGGATCATGCTAATACGATAACATACTAATACACGTCTGAATGTGTGAAGGAATAAAACTACCTCGTCTCATGCAACAGTCGAATCGAAATCAATCGAAGAATCGAATAAAATTGAAATGAAAAATGGCGTTGCACTCTACGTGCTAAAAGCTCAGATATTTCTTACTTATATTATTTTTCTTATAAGAATATGTTTACGAAAAGTATTGAACGACAAACATCCGATAACACAAATGACATACTTAATTGGTTATAAACCTCGGCTAACGTCTCGGTTTATAAACTTCAACCGCGCCTGTTATTTGGTGTCTAACGGCCGAATGACATTAACAACTATAACCCACGTCGCTCTGCCACACATGTATTGTAATTTTCCACGAGATCAAATTAATTCTCACTTATTATCCTGGTCAGCTTAGTCATATCACGCACGTGTTTGTATTAATACATGTAAATCAATTTAGATTAAAAATCGTACGTGAGTTCGATAACATTTTGTTTATTGCTTTCATTTGGGTGCCAGCCGCGAGCGGTAACGAATGGGGCTTTTTAACGAGACCTCGGGATGTCATAGCGGCGCGCGCGCACTCGCATTGGTGCGGTCGAATTTGGAACTGCCATCGTAGAAGCGACGCGGATTGCAGAAAGACAGCGAAAAACAGTTGTGGGAGATAACCAGTGTTTCTGAAAACGTTTATAGGTGCTGATTGTCAATTAATTTGAAGCCAGTTGAGTTTCAATGCGAACGTAAATTAATTCATATATTTTAGCTTTTAATGATGTGAAAATTCACTTCCCTCTACCTCCACAAAGAAATATTGTTTTGATTACCGAGAAAAAACTTATGTACATGTAACGTTTAAGAAGTTTTTTTAATTTCCTTCACCTCAAAGCGAACATTTAGATTCTGTTCTGCAATTTAAATAATACTCTTATTGCGCTGAAAAATGCGTCTTATTTGTGAGGTTTTCTGTTTTTAGTATGAAATCCTAAATAATAGAATAAATAGAATCCTGAATTATTTACTTCCCATCAAATGACAAACTCACGTTATGCTGCAGATTAAAGGGAATAAAATAACATTGGGTTTAGGTAAAGGCATTTAATTCCCCTCATGCTGGAAGTACAAGGGGAAATTTTCAAAGATATACGCAGGATTCAAACCCAACATACGTTAACTCAAAAGTGATTACACCTGTAATAATAATAATAATAATAATAATAATAATTATTATTATTATTATTATTATTGTGGTAAAGCTCAGGCCGTAAGCTATACTCTTCCTCGTAGCCCCTAATACACAGCTAAAGAAGTATGAGTTTGTTGAATATAGAATCTACTCCAGCCACCGCCAGCTGTCTAAGGAGCAAATCTAGGGACTGCGCAAAATGTGCGCTATTCACAATAAAGCAATTCCTCGCACTTTCCATTCTTTTAAATGACCTCAGAGTTAAGACAAGTTCTTACACAAATTTTGCAGAACAAATTCCAAAGCTATTCTGCTATAATTACCGAGACGACCTATATTTTTACGCCATATATTCGGCTGATCTCGATTTCCAAGAGAGACGTTTTTTCGAGAGACTTTTACAATTAGGACAGGTATTGTTATTATTATTATTATTATTATTGTCATTGTTTGTACTTTGTATGTATGTACTATGTATGTACTTTGGCACAACAACCCTTTACGAACTAATTCATTATCTACAAGCAACGTCCCGGCCTTGCGGCCATGGGTTAAGATGCACGTGTGGTTAGCACATAGCCACCCCTACGCTGTATTTCTGATATTCTCAACCTGAGAAGTGAGCATTCTTATCGTCACACATGAACAGATACTGGGACGTTGCATGGAAAGCGCAGTTTTGATTTTGCCTCGCCCCGTGGAAAGAGAGTACGCTAACCAACGAGTCACCGAGGACATTATTATTACCATTATTATTATTATTATTATTATTATTATTATTATTATTATTATTATTATTATTATTATTATTATTACAAATCTGTGTGCTTGGCTGCGGTGACACGTCCACGTTTCTGCGCGGGTCTGTCTCCGACGCTGGCGCTGCCTGGATGTCGGGCGCGGGCGTCGACGCCACGGCGCCGCGTGCAATCGATCGTCGATTGTCCCGAGGCCTCGCGCAACCTCTCGAGCGGCGGCGGCGGCGGGGTCGAGGGCCTCCTTCCCCCCTCTCCCCTCCTTCCCCTCCCCAACCCACCCGCCAACGCAGCCTTTCGGCCTCCGACGACAGGGATCCCTCGCTGCCGCCAGCTCGCCCGCTCCGATATTCGCCCCGATTCTGCCCCACTCCGCCCCGCGGACCTGCCATCGTTTTCACTCTCCCGCCACCCCCACCCCTTCCCAGCCACACAACCTCGCTTGGACTCCTCTCCCTCTTGCTTCGTCGCCCTGCCTACTCCTCGCCTCACAAACTCTTTCACGTTGCCCAACCTCCTCTCCACACAGCTACCGTTTCATCGGTCTCCTTAACCCTCTTCCATGTGTCTCTTTCTTTTAGTCTGTTGTCACCGCATCCTACTCCAATAGCGACTCGTCATGTCGTACGGTCACCAGGACATTCGATGCCGCGTCGACGCGTCGCACAATTGCCTCGACACGGAAGCTGAACGCCGCAGTTCCTAACTCCATTTTGCCGACGAGTTGACGCGTGGGCTCGTCGCCTCGTAGTTGAGTCGCGGACTTTCTCAACATTGGACGTCCATCTCTACGATTGTCCATCAAAGCATCATTTCGCTGATTTGATGATTCATAATTTTCCGTGCCAAACACCTTGCAACGTCATGACCATGGTCCCCTTGACGAACGTACTCCTAACCCAATTTCAGTGACCGCGTCTGCTCAGCTCTTCCTCGTCCGCACCTCTCATTCTTCAACTCCGGCCTTTTGCTACGTCATCGCCTATTCCGAACTTTATCCTGCGTTTTACGTTGACCAAGATCAAGCGTCAGTACATTGTTCGTAGCGTCATTCCCCTTATTCGCTTGTTTTCACTTGTACAGGCTCTTACTCTCTGAAAGTGGTAGAGGGTTAACTGTCGTTGGGAACGTAAGTAGGTCTATTTACGTGGGCATATTGAGTATGTGGAGTTTTCCCGTTTCCACTTCTCTTTTCAAGATCGATCCATTATATTTTAGCTTACCTTAAAAATTATCACACAAAAAAGGGAGAAAATACAAAATCATAGGATCATAGTCAGAGATAGAAGGGAAATTCCGCAGATGGGAAGGCAGTCTGACTGACGTTTGTTGCACGGGTCGCACAAATTCGCTCCAATCGACACAGGAACAATCCCATCTCCACCTGTGCACTATCAACGCTGTCGCTGCAGTGAAACCCGTGCCAGCACCACCTCCCGCTTCGTTTACCGAGTCTCCTCCGCCGCTGTCCTCGCAGAATTTCATCCTCCGCCGTCCCCGCCGGCAGAGAATCGCCGAGAATAATATTGAGTTATTGAACTTTTAACTTTGCTTATTAAATCATTCCCAACTCGATCGCCGACCAATTGATTGAGCTCGTTTGAGAGCGGGTCGCTGTTACGGCGTTTGGCTGGCAGATCGCGACGGAGCGGGGTGGGGCGGGGAGGGGCGGGGAAAGCAGGGGAGGAGCGGGGCGGGACGCGGGGAGGAGTTTTCGGGTCGCCAGATCCGCTCATTATCGTCCGCCGCCCCAACTTGGCGATGATGTCATCCTCCGCGTCTGATTGGTCGGAGGCCGCCGTGATAGCCCGATGGAGAGCCCGCGGCGAAGTCAGGCTGCGGGTGCAGATGACGTTTGCGATTATCAGCCGCCCTGCTCATCCCCAACTGGCGTAATTAGTTAATTACTTCGCTGAGAAGTTTGGTGTTCCACTTATGGCTAGATTTCGGCGTTTATCTAGAGCAGTGGTCCGACAAACACGTTTGTGAATCAGCAAACAATAAACCTTTTGGTTTTTACGCAGCACGGGGCAATTGGAAGGAATTGTTGTAGATAGAACTATTTAAAAGAGCAGCAAAAACAAATACCTGAATAGTTATTTATGATTTGAGTGATAAAAGTGATGATGAATGTGTGATAAAAAGTGAAAAAAATTATTCGAGTAAAAATTTATTTTGCGAGTAGGAGCATGAGGTTGATAGGCTGAGTTGCGCAATCCTAACTACTTCTTTTTTATTTTATTTTTCGTCGAAAACTGTTAAAGACTGTGTGTGAGCTGCTACGGAGTGAAGTGTATGTTGTGCAAGTTTTCTTAATTATGGGATCCCTACCATAAAGCACGTGTAAACCACTTCTACCACGTGTCATACCCTTTTTTCGGCAGTCATACTGACATTAGCTTTATTTGAATTCAAGCATTCAAATCACAATGTTACATTAAGTTCAGGTAGTAGCTGATGCAATAAGACGAAAGTATATAGTTTTCTTTTTGTATTCTCAGTTTCATCAAATCATTTGAGCATCGTGCAAATTTTAGCATTTGGTCTAAAAATTGAACTTTTAGCACACTTTGTGTGTCCTGAAAGTCACCGCTTTTCCTAGGGGATGTCTAAAACCTGTACAAAAATTGAGAAAATACAGGAAATAAGAAACAAATCTAATCTAATAAAAATAATGAACTAAAATTGTTTGAAATTCATCTGAGCTAATGCGAAGATTGAACTTTCACGTTTTAGAGTAATAATTGTCCAAAGTGGCCTTCAAATTTGACAGAAAAATTGATTGCAAATATTTCTCCGCTGTTTCTGATATATATGGTGCCCAAGGAGGAAACGACGAAATTGTCAAGTTAATCCCCGAAGTCATTTTTGAGCATGTTATGTCTTGTAAAATCCACAATAATCACTCGAATGTTGGTTTGAAAAAAATATTTTCTAGCCAAATTTTGCACTTTAGAAACATTTAAACACTCCATAAACATGTAAATTGTTTATTACTTACAAAAAAATTTAAAAAGGTGTTTACAAAGAAAAATGACTTATAAATAGAAAAGCAATACAATTGTGTAAATTGAGCCTTTATGAAACATTGAACACTGAACTCGCATTGTTGTCTTTGGTGTGACACTTTAAATTGTCGCTGGTATACACACACAAAATAATTTCAAAATTCAGACTGAATAATAATAATAATAATAATAATAATAATAATAATAATAATAATAATAATAATAATAATAATAATAATAATAATAATAATAATAATAGCCGACCAGATGGCCGAGATCGCTAAGGCAGTAGTGCCGGAGTGGTTTCGGACCAGAAGATCGCGGGTTCGAGTCCCGCCTCGGGCATGGGCGTATTTGTGTTTGTGTATGTCTGTATGTGTTGTCCTTTCACCCCCATTATCATCATCATTTCATCTTCCATACCCCCAGGGCTAACAACCGTGGGGGATAAAAATCGGATCCAGCTAAAAATGCTGGTCCCCCCAAAAAGTTGTTGCAAGCACCTGCCACCGCGATAATAAATAAAATGTGAGCCACGGTAAATGCAGGATGCTTGCATGCGTGGTCCTAGTCGGCCGATTAACGAAAAATAATAATAATAATAATTAATAATAATTATCCAACTCAGATCTCATTAAGGGCAAGGGCCTTCTGCAGGGAATGCTGAATGAGGGTATAGTTTGATGATGAGGGGGTGAAAGAACTAGGATAATGGTTGGGGGTGATCATGTCATTTTTGAACCAGCCCAGAATTTGCCATAAAAACCATGAAAAAGCCTTGTCAGGATGGCCGGCACGGGGATTGTACCTGGACCTCACCATTGCGAAGTCAGTACGGTACGCATTGAGCCACACGCATTCTTCGTTGCTGTAAATTTGCAGCAGTTTCATACGAAATACACGTTACAAAAGTAGACTAAGTAAGTAAATACGTTGTCTACTCTGTTTTTGAAGTAAGCACACAGACGACTGTTTCAGAGTTTTTCAAAATACACCCCAGTGGCGCCGATTAATGCGCTGCATTGAAATGTGGCGGACTATTTGATTCCAGTTTTAATCGGGCGGTGGATAATAGAGGAATAATTGACTGTATGCTTGTAGAAGATTGTTTTATTCAGAACAACTTCAAAAGCAAAGTTTTAAAGTTTCGTCGTTTCCTCACCCGTCATCCGATATATTATTTTTTAAAATATCGTTATTTGGCTTCACAATTAGGCTGTCTGCTGTAAACAAAAAACGTGTTTTGAAATTTGAAGAGTTAGAAAATGTAAATTCTTCGTTCAAGATGAATTAGTTTGTATTAGTTTGCGTTTTCAGAAAGAGGAGGCGAGTCTGATTTTGCCCGAAGGCAATAGTTTGCTGATCTTCGTTTTAGATGTATAATGCAAGTGACTCTCAACTTATTCCTGAATATAAGAACTCATTTTTTCGAAGATTATGAATGTGTTTTTGATTTAATTTAAATTTCTTTAAATGTTATTTTCATTATTCTTACAGCAAATTTAAATTATTAGTTTAAATCTTTAATCAGTATTTTGACCATTACTTAGATCATTATTTTAAACCATTGAAAAAACACTTGGAAAGAAGTTGTTTTATCTACAAATTTACTAACAGAAAATATTTTCAAATTTGAGTATCAAAATGGAAGATATGTCATCAAACCGGATGACATTTTTCTCACTGTGATAATAAGAAGACTTAGTGAAAAAGATGCTCGAAGAGTGACTGACTAATTCTTCAGTAGAACTTGCGAAACGAATGGTTTCATTGAGACTCGCCTTCTACTTGACAACAAACGAACTTATTATTATTATTTTACATACTAGAAAAAATTGCAGTATTTGACTTAAGAAAACTGTTTATTCTTCTCTTGCATTGATGCTTTGTGCCAATACCATTATTTTCATTAGATATGTTTCTTATTCTTACGTTGTCTACAATACTTTATGGTTACACGTTTCAAACAACTACATTCTCGGCCGCTGTTCGGTGTTTTCATACTATTGCGTATGCACGCATTATAGGTTGCAACGTTTCTTAACCCCGAATGCAAGTCGATATTCGATTTTAGTTCTGTTACGCAAATTGCGCGTTTTGAAGAAACGAAATGGATGTTCGAAAAAACGAATACTTCACATACACGACCACTAAAATTCCCTCCTAGAAAAATTTCTTAGGCACAATTCTTAGAGTAAATTAGATCATTCTTAAAGTGTACCGTATTTCTTAACCCTGGAAATTCCGTCTGAAAACTTAGTTTTCATTCTCGACAAAAGAAAACTTCCCACTGTAACAAGCACAGAGGTAAGCAAATTATTACAATAAAGTTCCGTTTCAGCTGATATACCACTAACAATTACCCTAATAATTTATTATGATAAGTATCATGACACTTAATGATTTAGGGTTCTTTTGATTGAAAAAAATGGCTAGAGCGAGGAGCTAACAAAAACTGAAATGTAATGTAATGTAATGTAATGTAGCTGTACTTGAGCTCTGTTTTCTTTCTATATTTACTATTGCAGAGTTCATAGTTTTTGCTTATGTTATATTCTACTTCTTCTACTCTATACTTTCAATATACTTCAACTAAGAAGTGTTTAACAATATTTAAAATGTTTACTTCTCCTGAGAAGACAGTGGAGAGTGATGTACTATGTTCGTGATGCTGAAATATTTTGAATTTATTGATAAAAAGTGTAGCATTTCTCGACAAAAAAATAAATAATAGCCTAATAATGGATTTAAGTACCCAAAAGGCTATATCCAAAATATTATATAATTTGCAAACATCAGTGAACAAGTCCTGTAAACACTCAAAGTGGAGGGCAAATATACAAAAAGTAGATCTCATTATAGGAAAATGATGTAGCATGGTTGTATACAATACCGCACCTATAGTATATGCTATATTAACTGAAAACTTGTAAATTATTAATATTATTTACTACCGAATCAATTGTTAAGAAATATAACATTTTGTCCTGTTTGTGTTTTGATAATTGTTGTAATTCATGCAAAACAGTATCATTGACATACAAAAAGTACCTCTTTTCAGCGACTACACTACTTGATTTTTTTTGTTTGCAGGTGAGTTGGAGATATTTTCAAATTGCAGTCAGGTAATCAGATATCAAGAACCAATTATGGCAAGAGGTAAGTAAGTAAAGAATAATATTATTACTTTTCCTCCATATACTGCAGCGTAAGAAGAAAATGGATTGGAATTACCTCATCAACGTTATCTCGAATTGTTGGTCGTAAAATCCGTGTTGAAAGACATTTTGAGGAGAAATTCCCAGACACGTCAGGATGAAGCCATTTAAGCAGTGATCTAAATATGGTTAGGATTGGTACAGATCTCGTGGAGATAACGGCAATTTTATATACCAAAATCGGAATATCAATGAGGATAGACGGACGGATGATTCGATTAATGTAAGTAGTTGATAGTTGAGTTGAAACTTGCTAAATATGTCAGGAGCAAGATTTAGTTGTGTCATTCCAAATGTCATTAAGATATTTAATTTGTGTGTATGTGTGTGTGTGTGCGACATTTTCATTTTTTTCTGGAGTATGGCTACAACTTTTTTTTGCTCGATTAGAAGAAAGTACACTTACAAATGTAATATAGTTTTGATTTTCATGAAAACCTCAAAAATGTTGAAAAATACGAAACTTCAAATCTTGATCGGAACCTGTCCGGTCCAATATTAAAGCCATGGAATTTTTTGTTAATGCTCTTCATCACAAAGCCATAGATCTTTAAATGATACATGCACACTATGAAACATTTGTGTGCATGAGGTGTTGGGTAATATACGAGGAGAAAAAGTTTCGGGATGCGTAGCATTCTCATTTTTTTTTTAATTGGAGAAATTACCAACCTAAAATTTTAAAAACTTTGAACTTTCGAATTCTTGATTTTTAATATTTGCCACTGATTAGGGTCAAATCTTTGCAGGGTCAAATGCTTGGTTTTAATTGTGACTAAACTCACAATTTTCAATAAACTTTGGTACTATAAACAAAATCAAACTGATTCATGCACACTTTCTGCTGGATACCTCGTTGAATTGTGGATATTTTACTATAGTTTTATTTACCACACGTATATCACCAAAAGCTTATTCTGAAAATGTATTTTTCTAAAAAACTGTTTTCTTTCTGAAAAATTGCTTTCAAAGTAAAATGCAAACATCGAAATACAAGTCAATAAAATAAATTTGTGATTGGGACTAATATATCTCATTCAACATTCAAATATGGTGTTCGTTCACGAATTAATTCAGACTGGGTTAAATTCATTACACAACGTTCATTACGTTCAAGGAGAAGCAGGAATATTGAAAAAAGATTTTCACATTGGTACATAACACCCGAACAAAGGATTTACTTCAAAATAAGATAAAAGTTTCAATTTATATTATAATTTACTTGGCGTTAATGAAGTTTGTGGTTACCTAATCAAGCCCCCCCCCCGCCTGTTGGGAAACAAGTGCTCATCGTCATCCTCGGAATTAGTGATGCGGATTGTGGGCAGCTGCAATTTCCGGAAGGCTGTAATTTCCGGGATTTCCGGATGTCGAGGGTCGAGCTGGAAGTTGCTTCTTGCTTCACTTCAACTTTCATCATATGTTTTCGCGTTTCTGAAAGGAAACTTGAAGTACATGTGTGACCACGAACTAATGGTGTCGCAACTTCGAGAAACATTTTTCGTAATACTTGTAATGATTATGTTAAATTGTTCTAATTATATTACAAATACTGTATTTGCATTTGTGGAATCGTGTGCCAATCTCTATTTATTCAACTGACTGAAACATGGCACTCTGAACGTTAAAAAGTTAAACTCTAACTTTAATTATGAAGCTCACAAACGGATTAATATACCTGCATTTTGCGAGAAAACACACACACACACACACACACACACACACACACACACACACACACACACACATATATATATATATATATATATATATATATATATATATATATATATATATATATAAAATAGTTTTTTGTATTTGTAATTGTAATTGTTGTTTCATGTTTCTACATTCTGCCACCGGGCAACATATGCCCAATTATAGAATCAAGTTTCTATCTACATATATGTAGACATCAAACGGGTTTGGAACTTACTAGCCTTCAAAGAACAATATATGTCATCTGGAGCTATTTTCTCCTCTGTGCGGCGCGTGCAGCAGCGCCATCGCACCCGCCTTCCTGCCCCGCGCGCCGCGGGGTCCCGCGCCGCTGTAGGAGGCACGTTCATTAATGCATTCTGGAAAGCCACCCTTTCCTTTCTCAGATTTCCTGTGCATTTGAAAACCTCAGTTAATGAGATTTATTAACATTTCCATACGCAAGCATCACGCGCGCTGAAATGTAAGTAGCACACGGCGCCGCGGGCGCGACGGCAGGCTCTGCACCGCGCGCTGGGCAGCAATGACAATTTTTGGAACTAAAATATTGACCTGAATACCATTTTTGTCAATCGTAAACACATTTGAAAATTTAAAAAAGTGTTCAAGATTGAAATGAATTTTTCTGAAAATTAAATTAATGAAAATAGAAAGTCTGACTTAAATTACTGATTAAATCAGGTGAAAATATTAAGTTACAGGGAAATGAAAAAATAGTACTTTTGTATCTTATTTTGACGATAAAATGTCGTTATCATAAATAAAGATCTAAAATCGGCATCTATGGCAATGCATTACAGGATGAAAACATGTTTATAAGTAACATAATTTTTAGGAACATATTTTATAAAAAACTATGGCCTACTTTATTAAAAAAAAGCACCAAACCAATTAATCATTCTTTTTCAACTTTGAATATAAGATTTTCTTCTTGTTGTCTGACACCACAATATCTTTTTTGTTTTAAAATTTAAAATATATTTCCTTTACTCCATCAAATTTATTATCTTCGATTGCCGTGCAACATAACCGAAGACTGATTGAGAAGCTTTGGTACCAAATTACACCTGACGCTCGACATTACACAGGTTCGCGGAAACCATACTTTTTTAAAGGCGTTTTTCCGTCTGTTCATGCACTGATGCAAGTGGCGTCGGATAAAAATATTTAATGTCAAAATGTGTTGGGTCTAATTTTACCTCCTAATTAAGGGCACCTAGCGTCTGACAAAGGCTTACTTGGAAAGTAACATGTAATGGCGCAAAGCGCACATTGTGCCGTTCCCACCGACTACTTGCTCTCCTCTCTCACCAATTGTTAGGAGGGAAACTGTGTAGTGTAGAAATCTCTCGAGAGTCAACAGCCTGCTGGCGCCCCGCCCCCGCCTGCGAAGGCGCCGCCGAGTCGAGTCTCCGGCCCACAGGTGCGGATGGACTAGCTGCTTCCCTCTCACAAATTACCCTTCTAATGTGTCCTGTAATTATGCTGCGCACGCGGGTAATTACCGCAGCCTCTGACGCAGACTCCGGCGCGCTGGACCCGCCCCGCCCCTCCCCGCCTCACCCTGGAGCCCCGAGAGGGAGGGGGTGGCTGGGGAGTGGCTGGAAGTGGTGCAGAGAGTGACAAATATGGTGGAGTGGGAGGTGCGGGAGCGGCTGGTGGTGGTGGTGAGATCCGGCAGGAGAGAGGGAATGGTGGGCAGGGCGGCTAGGCTTTTGGCATTGCCGTTTCATGTCGAAGAGGGGCTACGGAAGTGGCAGGAAAGACCTGAGAGGTGGCATGAAGTGGAGGCGGGGAGAGCGAGAGCTCGGAGGCGGGGATTTCGACTGATGGACGAGATGGGGTTTGTGTCTCAAAAGACACATGCGCTAGAGGCGAGATGGCATGGGCGAGGTGGTGGCAGGGGGAGGGCCGTCGAAAAGTGGTGGGGGCGGGCCGGTGTGGGAGTGGTGGAAGATGGCGGGGGGTACCGCGTGCGGCGGGAGCGAGGCGGTGGCAGGGAGTGATGGTGTGTGGCGGGGGCGGGGCGACTGGGAGAGAGGGCAGTGAGTGGTTGGGGCGGTGGCAGAGGACGGTGTGCGGCGGGGGCGGGGCGGCGTGATGGAGGTGATGACGGGGGGCATCCGTGCGCGGCGGGGGCGAAGCGGCATGAGCGAGGAACAGTCCGTGTGCGGCAGGGGCGGGGTGGAGAGGTGGGGCGGTAGCAGGGGGCGGGGCTAAGCTTTGCTTGCGGTCCCCTTCAGCCCACCCGCTCTAAGTCTGCTCTGCAGCCTGTAGTTGGCCCTTCAGCCCCGCCCCCCGCCCCCAGCTCCGCCCGCTGTTGTCTTTGTCCTCGCGCCCGCCGCGTAAAAGCCCCTAAAACATCTGCCCGTTTTGTCTCCGGCTGCTCGCGCCGCCGCGCCGCGCCGCGCCGCACGCTGGCAATTTCGGAAGCCTGAATTTCTGGATCATGGCTCATGGAATGAGTCTCTTGAGCCGGGGATTATGCAATTCCGTGATATTTGTGACGGCCGTGCATTTGCACTTGTTTCCCGTTTTGTGTGCTTTGGACTTTTTCATTATTTTCTCCCTTCTGTTCTCTTGTTCTTTACTTATTACTTTGCTTAATGTTTTGTAATTAGATAATCGTGATTCCAGTCTTTCTTAATTATTTTTGAAGATATTTTAATTTTTTAATTAATTAGTTTAATTATTTAAATATTCCATCTAATTCCCTTGCCAGAGCAGCATCGAATAATTATGGATTGGTACATTCATCTCAAATATTACACATGTGGTTTCCTTCTTGTCATTGTTGTCAATTTAGTTCGCGGTGACCACAAATTCTTTCTCGCATAGTGTAACATTATTGTTAACATTCGTAGTGTTGTAGTTAAGTAGTTCCAATTATATTATTTTCTTAATATAAGCCTTATTTTTCGTGATATTGTGATTTTTGTGGTTTCTACCTGACTTTTCAAATTTTATTTTCTTAATTTCTCTTGCTATCTTTCTCGTAGTTCGACACCACAACTTTGTATCCTCTCAGACGAATTCCTAGGTTGCTATTCTGCTTTGACCTATGCTCGTCCACCGCTCGTTCACCCCGCCCCATCAACCTTCGCATCTACCTCCACTTTAGCCTCGCCTCTGTTCTCCGTCTCTGTCCCTGTCACCTCGCCGCCATCACCGCCGTCGCCGCCTCCGCCGCCTCCGTCATAGCGTCCCCTCGCCCTACTCACAGAGTTAGCTCAAAGGCAGCGTTACCTTGTTTCTGCAGCGTCCTTAACGTCGCAGGTTAGAGACCGGGTTAGAGAGGTCGGAGGTTAGAGACCCGATGGTAGCAAAATTTTGACGCTAGACAACCAGAACGAATTCAGCCTCTTTCTAGAGGAAAATTCTCGACGCCAGCTAGTCTGGTCGGTAGATTTGGACGGTTTTTCCTATCAGTAACAGGCGAATGTCGAAGCAATACCCTAACAAACGGCACAAGGACCACGTGTGATCTTTCTTCCCTCTTCCTCGATCTATCTTCTCCCCTTACAAAAACAATTACATGCAATACACTGCCATACATACCAGGAGACGAGTTGATAGTTTAAGAGCTTTCCACGATTGGGAGTGTGCTTCGCTGGGGAGGGACTTGGAGACAGAAATTGCCCGAAAGCTAACGTATGGATCAGCACTGGGTTTCACTACGCATCAGGGGAGGAACACCGGTATCTCCCGAGGAAAAGCATGCACTGCACTAGTGGGACTGATAACCATACTAGTTGACATGTCCGGAATTATCAGTCAAACAGTCACGCCTCGGCCTCTTCCGTCTTTCTGACAACCCTACGCAGTCCCTGCCACCGCCTCCGCCCCCCTCACCCCGTCTTCCCACCGCTTCCGCCACGACTCGGATGCGCCGCATTGCGCCGTTGCTTCGCCGCCCTTGAAAGCCTTTTAATATTGCACCGCCGCCCCTTGCGTGGTCTGGAAAGCGCGAACGTCTTCAAGCCCCTCCGCTCACCTGTTTACAGCGGTGCGCCTTTACGTCTATCGGGTGCTTGTCCAACCTCCTTTGATCTTTAATTAACGCTATTTCCTAGCTTAAGGTGTTTTTATTATCTATATTTACAGTTTGTGTTTCGTGCAAGCTGGGTGGTTTATTACCTAAAGACTTCGATCGACATAGTGTCTACTTCATACAAGTTGTTCTCCGAATAATTTACAAGAAAAACAGGATTGAACCTCTAAAAATGATGGAATGATTCAAATTTTCGTTTTAATAATTAAATTTTAATAATTTTTTAATAAATAAATAATTAATAATTAAATACACAATACATTTGTTAATGCTAAATGTAAGCTTTCCTCTTTGTCCTTCATTATCACTAATTGGTTATTATCATACTACGCACTCCAAAGTCCACGGCCTGCAGCTCTCTCGAAGAGATTTTATGGAGTTCGTGAAGGGGCTAAGAAGCGGTAAATTATTTTTGTTGCTACTTGCAATTGTTGCCATGTTCCTTTAAGGAATTCAATTTAGTTCTTCTGATATTTGTTACAGTCTTGCAAGGACACGGGGTTCACGGAATCAAACAGCTTTTAAATCGAAGAGTAGGTCGCTGTGTCTCCTGAGGATTTAATTGTAGCTGACAGAGCCTTTGCAGTTCTGCTTCTGTAGCTTTCCCCTAATCACCAAAGTAGTATCATTGCAGTACCTCTGTCCGGGAGGTCGTAGATTTTGTATCCCAATGGTGGCAGGACGATAGTGGGTACATAGTTAGATCAATTCAACAGCTGGAAATAAATTCAATCTACCGACTAATCTCATCGGTAGTTTTCGGTGGTTTCTCTAGTCAACACTAAGCAAATGCTGGAGGTTTACCCTAACAAACAAGGCACGGACTGCGCTGGATATTTTCTTCGTCTTTCTTGTTCTAACCTTATCCTTTTCACCTTTGAACGGACAAGAACTACACTACCACACATCGGAAGACCATTCGGGAGCTTGGCGCTTGTCCCGGCCGCGGCGGTATCTTGCTGATAGGAGATACCTTGTTGGGGAAAACCTCGCAACCCACGTGTACGACGGCGCGTGATTTTGCCTTCCTGTAGGGGAAGATGATAATAATAATAATAATAATAATAATAATAATAATAATAATAATAATAATAATAATAATAATAATAATAATAATAATAATAATGTCTTTATTAATGGTGAGGCTCAGGCCATAGGGCCTGCTCTTCCGCCTAACCACAAGAAGATCACCGCTACCCCTCGCAATAAAACATGCACTACGCATATGGGACGAATGACACTAGCAATTGACGCGACCGCAAACACTAATTAACAATCAACCAACTTTTTCCATCTTCACCGCACGTAGCGTCCAGGAATATTTAATCATTCTGCCTCCGTGGATCTCGAGTCCTGCAGTGTGCTCTTACCCGGGCATGCGGGCGCTGCCGATTAATTGAGTAGCGATTCCTGGGGCGTCAACTGTCAAGTTCATTTTCCCCGCAAGTGTCGTGCACGTTTTCATCGCTGAACGTGGGATTGGTTTTCCTGGGGTTAATGACGAGATCCAGTGCCGACCTATACGTTTCTACAGGTTTTCCGCAACCAGGTATCTCCCACCAGTGGGTCTGTCCTCAAAGTAATTGTGAAGCTATAAATGTTAAGAAGCAAACAAAGTGTCCATCATAGCCTTCCCAGGCACTCAGGTAAGTACTTGCGACAGGTATATTTAGTCTTTCAGAATTTAGCAGTAAAAATAGTAGCTAAGTAATGGAAATAATGCGTGAAATTTCGTTTTTTAAATCCATATTCTTTCCTTTATGATTAAGATTCGGTTCAGATCATAACAAGGCTGCGTGGAAGTTTGCTTGGATTTCATTGTTGCGCACGCTATGCGCAACTCGGAACATTTTACCGAGATCATTTGTCTTTATTATGCGTTAGGTCTGCAAACATAATATTCTATCGTGCAGGAAAAAACGTTTAGGAATCTTTGCCTAAAGCACCTACAGTATCAAAATGTTGAGATCCAGATGTATTTCAAACGCTTCCATTAAGCAGTCGCCAAATGAATTATCCGAGAATATGTTCAGCATTTGCATGTTGAGAGAAATATTTGCTAACATTTCACGAAGTTATTTTTTCTTTTTCTGTTGCTAAGACATTTGTTTAAAATTATATTACAAGTACATCCTACTGATGCTCTGCAGGGATAAATATCTCAGTCACTTCTTGGCGTAATCAGAACCACAGAGCAGTCTGTAGTATGTCAAGGAGTATTATTTATGACTGCTGGAAGGCTGCATATTTAACTTGTTCCGGAATATTCTTTTTCGTCAGTGTTCCTTCCCAGAAGGATTTGTATGCGTCCGTCTGTAGAGGAGCCACGTGGAGTTTTTTATGTTTGTTATCTCTCTTCTTTTGCGAGTTTCTGCCTCGTTCCTTTACTTGCTTCTCAGCGGTCAGTGCAATTTTCCCCTCTCGCAAATGCGCTTTCTCTCAGACTCCCTCGCGTGCTCTCCTTCTCTGTCGACGCGATGTGCGCATTTCGTTCCGCCTCTGCGCTGTTGTTTCCCGGTCCTGGACAAGGCTGGCCCGGGGGAAAGTCAAAAAACAGAAATGTTTCAGTATATACATTATATACACAACCATCATCATAAATATTAAGGATTAAATTGTGAACCTGTTGCGAAGAGATTTGACGTTCCCTTGATAATGTCTCTAGATATGTTTAGTACTAGAAGATACTGTGATAGACGCCAGGACTGTTACTACAATATTCCCTTCTTCCTAAATACGGTGTAACGTTAATGTATTACTTATGAAAGTTATATTCAAACTGCTCAGATGCGAGTTCTGACCTGAGATTTTTTCAATGTTATCAATTTATAAAATGAAATTATATGCTACACTTCCATTCTTAAGAAATGCTCATTATATAGGCGAGAAAAGGGGTTTCGAAATACACTTCTACGACACGTTCGAACCTGTCAAATATGGTCGTCAAATTTCCAAACCAGTCAATTGTTTTTTGAATACATAAATCGCACTAAATTACATTTCTTTCCTAGTTTTTATCTATTTGGAAAAAACTTTTGAAGGACTTTTTCTCATTACTCAATTAAATAATTTCTTTATATTCTTCATCAACGACGTTCAACCGCCATGATGCATGTAACTGTATATTGTACATGAATCTTGCAATTTCATGTCATTGTGGAATTTTCAGTTTTATGAGATAATTCAACAATTGCTAACCATGATAATAGAACTTTTGCTCTCGGTTTTCATCACTAATACTGAAAAATATTTTAACAATATTTTTATCAAATATCGTAAAATTAAATAATTTATATAACTTATTAATAAATATTAAAATGTAAGAATAGGTACAACGTAAGTTCCACTTACAGAAATGTAATGCAAGAAAATGTATGAGTTTACTTCTAGTTGGTCTTAAAATTTATGTCTATATTAAATAATTAAACGTATTATAAATTAATTTTCAACCTTAAAGCAATATTTTACTCTTACAGTACTTTACCGATTCTATTTAATTCTTGCTACTTTGTATTGTGCACACGTTCTTTTCTCGTCTCGTTGTTAACGAATTAATATCGAACGCCAGTTTTCTGGGCCTTTCCGTATTTTCTTTCTTCCTACACGGACCACATTCCACCCCTCGCAATTGCGCCAACTTCTTCCCCCTTCGGGGTGTGGCCTCATTATTATTTAACTCGTCCATTACCGAGAGCCAGCACGGCTGTCCTCGCGCTGTAGAAACGACTGCAGGGGGGGGGGGAGGCAGATGCACTGAGTGCTTAATCCACATAATAAACGCATCCACAATTGCAGTCTCCGCTGCCCGGAGATGTACAGCTCGAAGCAATGCTGCCAACTTTCCTGTCTTCCCACTGCGATCTGCCGCATTTCTCAGACAAAAATCTATTCGTACCGGATGTCGTGCGTAACTCCTTATGCACGTGCCATACTTACGAAAGGAAATCCGGAAATAAAGAGTGGATGAGTATATTGAAAGCTTATTGTTAACATTTTGCGAGTGGGCACAGTTTTTGTCACCGCTCAAAATAATATACATATATATGGGAATAGTTTTCTGCTCTTACATTTATTACGATGAGGAGATGGGGAGGAAGAGGAAGAGGAGGAGGAGGAGACAGAAGAGACGAAAGTACACTGCATGGAAACTACTTCATAATTTCGACATTTGAAGATGGCGTACCACATGCGTGTGTGTTGCCCCCGTACCTCCCGTCGCTCGCGACCTAATGTTTGGTTCACAGCTCACACGAGGCCTCAGCGCCTGCGCCTCTGGAGCTCCGCTTGGGGAGCCTGAGCCTTTCATACTCGGAGGGCGCTGCCGTGCCCGCACGGGAGAGGTCGCTCGCTTTGAACTCGTACCACTTCCAACGACCGACCGACCGAACAGCGTAGTGGTCAGGCTACCTGCGGGATTCTTCTGAAAGGAATGTCACGTTTCTCTTGACCTAATGTAGTTCTTGTTTAATGGAGACAATGTCCGTTTTAGCTCAGAGACGCTTTCCGCCATTTTAAAGAAAGGTTTCGTGTTTCAAATTTATTTGTGTGTGTTTAATAAGTCAACAACAGTATTTAATGTGTGGAAATACACTTAATAGAATACACTATTTTCAAGAGACGGAAACGGTTTCCAGTCACGGAAGCATTGTTCATAGGAATAACATTGCTCACCAATGTCATATTTGAATTTTTATTTGTATCGTCACAAACTTATCTCTTACAGCATTTGCTAAAGGACATGTTACCTCTACAGTGGTAATATGAACTCTTCTGCTTAGCTTTATTGCTTTTAAATCTGCATCATTCTGAACCGATTTCATCCCCTATCTCTTCTTCCCTCCATCTCTCCTTTCATTGCAACTCTTTTACAGTTCTCCCATAGAAAAGTTCACTCTAATTGGGCTTGTGTTTCTTAATTTCTCCTCTATCCTTCAATCTTCAAAACCTGTGTTAATAAAATATGTTCGAAACCTGTTTTATTCATCCAGCCAATATTTTTCATTTTCTGGCATAACCCTATTCCCATATTTTTTTTCGTTAATCGGCCGACTAGGACCACGCAAGCAAGCATCCTGCATTTACCGTGGCTCAGTTTTTATTTATTATCGCGGTAGCAGGTGCTTGCAACAATTCTTTGGGGGGACCAGCATTTTAGCTGGATCCGATTTCTATCCCCCACGGTTGTTAGCCCTGGGGGTATGGAAGATGAAATGATGATACGATGATAATGGGGGTGAAAGGACAACACATACAGACATACACAAATACATCCATGCCCGAGGCGGGACTCGAACCCGCGATCTTCTGGTCCGAAACCACTCCGGCACTACTGCCTTAGCGATCTCGGCCATCTGATCGGCTATTCCCATACTTTAAGCATATTTTTCATCATTAATTTCAAAACCTCTATTCTTCTTTCGAAGATCTTAGAAAATCTCTTTCTATATCAGTATTGTCTTTTACTATTGGCAGTACATAGATTTCAGAAAAATTCGCGTTGTTAGTTCTTGATACCAAAAAAGTGCGTTTAAACGTGCAACGTTTTTTTATTAAATTTTCTTCTCAGATAGAGCAAAAAGCGCTTACAAAATTGAGAGTAAGAGTGCACTTTCTTTGTGCTCTAAATTTTCGAAAATAGCAAAATCTTACACTTTTTCAGTATTTTATTACAACTACACTGGCGGAAAATATTTTGCAACACAGGAAGGGCACAGCAATCAAGTAGACGATAAGAGACGGTCGAGATGGGGCTTCGAAGTCGTGATGGGGGTAGACGTCGTGATAAACATTTCACGGATGACTAGCACACGGTCACGTAATCGCAGTGTGACGAAATGGCCTGGATGAACCATATACTCTGCGGCTTTAAAAGCCGCTGTCCACTGCGATTAGGTCCAGTCGGAACTTACCTGTGATACGGCGTCATACTCGTTCGTCCTTTAAGCAGTTGTACCAGTTTTGGTGGGGTCGGATTGTCAGCCTGCCCGACGCTGAGTAGTACTTTTGACGCATTGCTGACTACGTGGGCCGAGGGTTTCTTTTGTAATGCTGGCGGCGATAGGTAGACGAGCATTCCCATTGCGGTAGACCCGTTGGGTCGACCGTGGACCACTGACGATCGACGCATCGCGAGGAAGGCGTTGGCTGACCGTACGGCTACCCGCGCCGAGATATTGACATATGTGGCCCACTACATGTCTCCACGCACCGATGGGAACCGGTTTCTTGCTGCAGGATTACAATCGTGCATACCGCTGGACTGACTGCTACTTACGCCGAACAATCGTCGGGCACGTCTGGCTTGGTGCAATGTGCGGGTCAGCTGGGAGACGGAATGGCGTGCAGTGGTGTTCAGTGATGAGAGCTGTTTCTTCCTGCATGTCAGTGATGGTTGTGTGCGTGTGCGGCGTCGCACAGGCGAGTGCGTGCGTCCGGAGTGTGTTTGTCCAAGACACGTAAAGTCCACCCAGAAGTGATGGTGTGGGGTGCCATCAGTTACAACGCGCGTTCGTCTTTGGTGTGTATATCACGTGGAGGGATCATTGACCAGCGCTGGATACATCCAACACTTTGTAGGGACTGTGCTGATCCCTTTCTTGCAACGGGAGGATGGTGCGCTGTTCCAGCAGAACAATCCCTGCCCCACACCACGCAACATGGTCTCCGCGATATTCGTCAACTGTCCTGGAAGTAAAAATTTTGTGGGTTCTTCATACCGAAAAATTTGTTTGCGGCTAAACGACTGTCCGTCCGTCTGTCTGTCCGTCCGTGTATCCGTCTATGAATCACGTTAGTGGCAAAACCGTAAGCTGGTTTAGCACTAAAATTGATATTCCCTGATTGATCTGATTGATGCCGAGAACCTTTTAATTTGAAACGGATATTTTAATTTGTACATGGGAAACTTTACGTGAAGACTCAACACAACTTCTAAATGATCAAAACTGGCTCCAAATTTTTGAATTAAATTTCTTTGTCAAAGACGAAAAAAAGTACAAGTTCGATTTTCGTTAATATCAGCTGAGATGCTGAAAGAAAGATGCTGTATTTTTACAATTAACATTTTTATCAATGTCTTTCTTTAATTATTAAAATGTTTAATATATACATTGATATTCTGTAAGAAAGCTGTTTCTCCAAATTTTATCTGTAACTTTCGTGTGCAGGCAGTGCTAAATTCACTGATTTTCATGACATAGATGCAATTTTAAAGTATTCTTTTGATATCTCAAAAATTTCACAAATGTGTTTATAAGTGTATTAAAAATAGCCCATTATCTGAAAGCCTCAAACTATATTTTCAAGAGAACGGCTCCAATTTTTGATGGAGAAATACAGTTAGGTAGCAGCTGGGAAGAGGAATACCTAAATCCTAGTCTAGACTGAACACTTTAGAAAACTAGTTTGAGAAAATGTGTGCCACTATTTTCTAACTGTTAAATCAATCTTCATCAACTTGACCTTACACTCTATTTCAAAACTTTCAAAATTTTAATAAAAAAATACCTGCAGTCTTCTAAATCCTTCCATTAGGATACCCATTCCTTTGCCTCCGACGTACGAAGGGGCCTATGAGGCGCTGAGAGGCTCGTGACGGTAGACGCGCAGAGGAGCGAGGGGCGCGGAGCAACAGCCGCCACAAAATTACTTGCCAATAATTCCACGCGGTGGCGCGGGTACGGCGCGTGACTGGGGCGCGAGGAGGGGGGAGGATTTGGGCGACGGAGGTTGCTGCAGATGACATTGAGCAAAGGAGACGAGAGTGTAGGGGTGAGGTACTGAGTTGGTATTGATTTAGAGCGCGTCAGCATCCGAAGGCATTGATTTAGTTCGAGTAGTGAATGTTATTGTTAAAAAGTGGAAGTGGTAGTCTACTTCCCCAGTTGGAACGTACGATCTGGTGCCGACTTACATGTTGTCTTGCAGGTGTTTTCTGCTCAATATCCCCCAACGAGGCACTGGCCAAACCGGGACAAATTATGAGCCCGCGACTGGTCTCCAGCGACGAGTATGTGTGATAGTGTAGATCGTGGAAGTTCGTTCATTATAGTTAGATAATGTGTGTGTGTATAAGGGAGAGCATAGGACAAGAAAGAAGAAGGAATGATCGCGCGTCGTCGTTGTCCACTTTGTTCGGGTACTGCTTCAGCATTCGCCGGGTATTCATCAAAGAAACCACGGAAAACTACCATCAAAGCAACTGGCCACTAGAATTCCTCTTCAAACAGCAGTGGAATTCGTCCCAGCTATGTAGTCGAAAATCCACCAACGCCGACACTCAAACCCCAGGACTTCCCGGTCAACGACGCTACAGAGGCCACATTGAGGATAATGAGTAGGAGGGTGGTGGAACTCAGAGGTAGAATGTACTGCAAGAGATGTAGATCAAATTGGGTAGTGGCCAAAGGTAGAAGATGGCAATTCCAAACATAACTAGAGAAGAAGAGTGACCAAAACAGAAGGAGGCGAGAACTAGAAGAGAGTAGGACTGAGTATAATGAGGATGGGAAACACCACTGATCAGCGTTGTCCAGAATGAGAGCCGGCGGAGGATAGAGACCGGTCGTATGAATGCCAGGAGGCTGAAGCAGAGCGTCAGCAAAGAAGCGGGGTGGGTGAGAACTGCGAGGGATTAGTTAGAATGGAAGTGCGGCGAGGACGAGAGACCGAGAGAAAGGAAACGAAAAAAGTCGGTCGCACCGGCGAGAACAGAGCGAAAAGATGGCGAACGACTGAACAAAGGAAACGCGGATTATCCAGGACGAAACGGCGTTAGTCAGGAAAAAGCGTTTTATGCTGCATAAAACGGGTGATATGTTTGTAGAAGCTCGGAGAGTGGGGCGTTGAGGACGAGACGACAGGGCGGGAGGGGAATTCGCCGGGCGCGGAGGTGGCGGGCGCCAGAAGGTGGGCGGGCGGGGACAGCGACGCGGGGGAGAGCCTCTGAGATGGAGACGCCGCACTCGGGTCCTTCGCCGCGCCGGCGGCGCCGATATCTCATCTGAATGGGGCGGGAAACCAATTTCTTCGCGTCACCTTATCAATCGCGCGCCACCCTTCGCCCTTCGGCTTCCGCTTCCGAACGCCCAGGAGCAGCCCCTCCAGGCGCCCGCCGCACTCGCCCTGCTCGCGCACTCCGTTCAACCTCTGTGCATTGGGTCTCTGATTCGTTCTTTCCCTCCACTCCACGTGCCGTACCTTTCCTTTCGTTCCCTAAGCTGGATTTACTGCAGTGTTTTCCTTATTCTCAATTATTATGGTATTAGTTTATTCATTTCACATATTTCATGTCTTTGTGGGATAATCAATGTCCTTCTGAAAATTATCTCGTCACACGACGATTAATTTCCCAAATTCCTTATCATTTACGCAGGTATTACCATTTACAGGTTTTCATTTCGTCTATTCTGTATCCACCCATCCTCGCCTAATACAACTCCCCTTCGCGGTCGGCGGCCGTGTTCCTTAGCGGTGCCGCTCCTTCCGTTCGCCTCTCCGCTCGTCCCTCGAGGAGACGAGAGTGCGCGGGACGTGGCAAGTGGAAAATGAGAAGCCGAGTGGCTCCTATTCGTCGCCGGGCTGTATGGCGAAACGAGTTCGGGCTTCAGTACAAATTAAATCCCTTTTCAGGTGGCGGGCGCCGCGCCGCGGCGAATGAGAGGAATATTCCGCCTCCTTTATGGCCGGCGGATAACTGCGCGAGCTCTGTAATGAGGAGGTTGCGTGCAGCGGTGCTCGGTTCCCTCTCGTCGATTTGCCGCCACCTCGCCCGCCCTCGCCACCGACCCCGCCCCCGCCTCCGTGCCCGCCACAGCTGCGTCTGCCACGCCGCTCTGCCCTACCTCACTCCCTGCTCCCCTAGCCCTGTTTCCTACCACGTTCCCTAGCCCCTGGACAATTTCCAGTCCTCTACTCCAGTCCCCTACTCTGTTCCTCCTCTACCCCGCTCCCCTACTATTCAAACCCGCTCAAACTCCCCGCTACTTAAACCCATTCCCCTATCCCGCTCACCTACCCCGCTCCTCTACCCCGCTACCCTTTCCCGCTCCCCTATCCCGCTCCCCTACCTCGCTCCCCTACCCCGCTCCCCTACCCCGCTCCCCTACCCCGCTCCCCTACCCCGCTCCCCTACCCCGCTCCCCTACCCCGCTCCCCTACTCCGCTCTCCTACCCTGATCCCTCACCCCGCTCCCATACCTCACTCCCCTGCCTCGCTTCCCTACCATGCTCCCCGACTCCGCTCTTCCTGTTCCGGTCAGCAGTTTTCACCCGACCACACTAAACCTGGCAGCTTCGTTACCACATTTGACCTCACAGCTCCCATCTCGGAAACGCCGCCACTCAGCCTCGCTCAACAGCACATTACCAGCTCACCAACGCAGATCTACTACGCACTGCCTCTCGTCGTCCGATTCTATTGTTATATATCTCACCCAGGCCTCTTCTCCCACTCTTTACCTGGTGTTCTTCGTCCGCTGCTCGCTGATCGACACCCGCCCATCAAAAGTCACCTTTTATGTTCGCTTACCATCCTTTACAGGCCACATATGAATAGTTATCCACGTTCCATTTTTCAAACTTATAAACTACATGTCTCTTTCGGTTACTCTGACAATATACCACACATTTTCCTGTCGACACTCGCCTACCCGCAAATTAGTTCCACATATCTCCCTCCCTTCCGGTTCCTATCCAATCTTTACTATCATTCCATTTTGTTCAGGTGGGAGGCTACTGCATTCAGCCAACGTTGAAGGTGGTGGTGGCCGTGGCCGGCCTAAAGGCGAGTGCTTTCGGGAGGAAGAGGGAGAGAGGGATCTGGCAAACGGACCAGGCGAGTGCATGTCACCGAAACGGGCGCTCCTAATGAATTGCTCCCGGGGCGGTCGGCGCCGCCCAGCCTTCCTCGTCCTCGGCGCTAAACGCTGGAAATCGATTTCGCTCTTCGGATTTGGGTGATACCCGCCGTCCCTCGAGCACTGGACGCTCTTCGCCCGCCCAGGAACCCATACAGCCTCCCTCCCCAGCCCCAGTCTCTGCCGACGCGCGTCTCCCTTCCCCTCCGACTCGCCACTGAATCCGCTCCGGACAACAACGGAGACCACGGTAGTATTCTCTGCCCCAGGGATTCTTGGGTGTGTGTCTCAAGGGTGGCAGGCAAATTTTCGCCAGTAGCTGGACAGCACGTTCGAATTGAGCCACTGTCTGGAGGTTAAGAAAGTCTACTGATGGAAATTTTTCTCTGGTTTCTCTCATCAATTCCAAGCCAATCCTCGAGCAATACGTTATCCAACGGGCCATGGTATGCGTGCAGTTATTCCACTGTTCTTGACTCATCCTCTCCTCTTGCACAGACATACACTTACTCTTACATTGATTCGACAACCACACACATTGAAAGTTTACAACTTATTCAAATTCGGGTTTGTGTGTCAATGACAGAGATACCTCGAGGATGGAAACCCTTCAAGTGGAGTGTAGGTCTTCCCGATCTAGCTTGGGAAGAAATACCGCCACCTTCCGAGATATAACATGCGGGACTAATGACCATACCATTTGACTCCCCCGGCAGCCAGTCAATTAATCTATCAATCTAAATTACATTTCCTTCATTCGATTGAGCAGTAAACCCCCCTTTTCAAGGAAACCTGCTGCCACTGTTCAGACCTAAAATTTATGTTTCATTTTTATGTTTTTGAACTTCACTTCCTTTGTATTTCATCGTATTTCTTACTTCTTAGATATGAATAGAAAAGCGAAGGCATTTTTCTAATCACATCTAAGCTAATTTTTTATAAACATTACGCATATTTAATGAAGAAATGTGTGTTTGCATTGTTCAAAAAGTCTTTCGCAAAAAGAATGGAATAGCAGCACAATTTCACTGCATTTCGTGAAATGAGTCTTTACTTGTTCTTTCTGAACGAAACGGAAAACTCGTCGATGCGAAGTTTATGAGAATTGTTAAAGAGGCTACACAGCCGTGGGAATTACCGAACTGCAACATTTTCTGTTACGTGTTCGCGAAGTCGTTTTGCCCATGGAGTTGAGCTCAATTCTCCCTCTCTCGATGAAAGCAGGAAACATTTCACAGTCAGTGGACAAAGTTTTCTGGCTGTAGCTCGACTGATGTTTGCCATTTGTAACTGGCTCCTTTTACTGCCAATTATTTTCTCCATTTTCTCGTAATGGATATATCTCTATTATAACGCTACCTTTGAAAAAGATTTTAAGTTCAGAAGTTGTTCGTCGTAATAAAAGGTTTGTGAATTATGCAGCAATTTATTGTTGGTAGATTGAATTAAAAAAGCATTAAAAAATCAAAAGCAGAAATTGGTGAATATTTATATAATGAATTATGCTGTGAGAATTTAAATCTCTTGTGTTACGACACTTTTCTTTTATTGCCGGCTACACATCATTTACGGACTGAACTACTTTGGACCTGTTTTTAAACTGTATCATTCAAATTAATTCAATATTATTTATTTATTATTTAATAGGTAATTATTACACACAATTTGGCTTACTTGATTCTATATGGCTAGGCCGAAGGCCTTTAAGCCATTACAATACCTACATCCTTTCGCGTTCTAATCTTTCGAATTCTGGTATTCACCCCAAATATCATTTAAATCGCAAGTATAACTTCCTGTCCCGTACGATCTGAACAAAATGTTGAAAATTATCACATTAGTTCTTTAATCTGATTTTTTAATTGTTTCTTACTTTTGAAAAATAACTAATCTTTTACACATAACATGTCTTCCGTTAATTACATACATCAGCTACGAGAGTAATATTTGAGTTTGTTTGATTTTTACATATTTATACAGTTGGATGCGAATTCTTGTGTAAGGTTATTATAAGGTTGACATGCTTTTTCAGCTTCAGTGCCAGCTTACGTCAAAGTAGAAATCTCGGCAGGGCTTAACCGCATTTGCTTGGAAAGACGTGCGGGATGTTATCGAGGGTCGAGTGTTTACAGAATACTTTCATGCGTGTGGTAGCATAGATAACGGCAAATTCACATGACACTTCGCCCACCATCTGTTGACTCGCTGAAATAGTGCGAGAAAGGTTGAGTATGTGTACATGCTAGGACTGTTGAAGGTTTGAAAACCGCATATTTGTTGAATTTGGTGTATCTTAAAGAAAGATGTCTGATATAGAGATATTCGTTTATAGTAATCGAGTAACCTGCGTCTGTTCGTTAGTCACTTACGGTTAGACCAATTCCTGTCAACCAATCAAGCCTCATGATATATAAATGAACACGCCTCAGTCACCTGATATTTTTTTGTGTAGATCCTCACAGAAGATTACAATAAATCACTTAATAAGATGTTGTTTTTACTTTTTGCATTTTACTTCGTAAGAGAAGAAAGTTGTAATCGAGAACCGAAAATCAGTTAATTTTGGCCAGAAAAACTCTTATTGATGGGCCCTGGGAACGCAAAACGGGATAAATCCTGTTGCAACATACAGTACATTACTTTCTCTAACACGTGGTGTAGCCAGAATTCAAGTTTTGTGAGTCCGTGACAACGAAAAATCGTTCGGCGGAAAAACGTATATCTGGCTTCTGTGGTCAACGCTAGCGCCCAAATCGTTCAGTCGATTTGCTCCAAAATTGATATTTCCCAATCGATCTGAACGAACTCGAGGGTTTGGGAGTTTCAACCGGATATTTTGACTTCATGCTGAAAAATCGAATGACAGCAAAATAGGAGAGTGATACATCGGACGCAAGGAAGTTGAATAGCTTACATACAAGTAGTCAATGTGATAGCACCCACCGCTGTCGGCTGGAAGCTAAGTGAGTTAAAACGGTATTGCAGAAATGTAAACTATGTTGTCGTCCGTAAATAAGCGTAAATTGTGATACAAAAAACTCATTAAGCGAACAAATGTAAGTACTTTAAGTTACAGTATTGATACAGTTACAGTATTGACACAGTATTATTACAGTATTAAGTTACAGTATTGATACTATAAACAAGTTTCATTCAAGGTGAACTAAAAATGGTTTGGTAACGAGAAACACGATATGTCTTAAATGAAAATTTAGCTCATTATCTCTCGTGAATTTCTATCTGAATAGGTAACATTTTGGGTACGTATGCGTCTCCTTCGCATATGAGCATGGGGAAGAAAATCAGCGTATTGTTCACATTACGGCAGTTTTAAGCAGCTGAAGGGTTGAGAAAAATTGTAATGGGCACGTTGAAATATAGAAATGTAACATATAGCTCACTACGAAATTGATATTTGTTAACAGGCCATTAAATCAGTATGATGATGCGCTGTGAATTACTTGGTTTACGAAGATGTAACTTGCTTGTGTAGTCGTGCGGTATACTTTGAAATATTAACTAAGTTTCAATGCAATCTGAACAGGGGAACCACATGAAATAATTTAACTGCCATTAATAGTGCAGGTGGTCTAGGGAGTAATGAGAACGCATTGGGATTGTGGTCTGAATCCCACAGAGCGTACAGATATATTTATTTGCGTATGTCGCATCAGGGGTCTGAAATTAGTCGTCAACCTGCCACTAGAGAAAACGCCACTAGAAGAAGACGAATGAATTATTTCCATAGCGGGGATTGCAGTTTAGTCTCCCGCGAGTGCAAATGAGTCGAACAAAGCGCCCCCTACACCTAGTTCCTCTGTAAACCGCTGGGCGCCGGTGTAGTATTGGGGATTGACAGGCATCGTTAGCGGCGCGTCAGGGGCAGGCGTGATTGATTGATTGATTGATTGCTTCCGAGCATTTCTCATTCTATGGTCATAGTGCCGTTAGTGTAGTGAACGCTGACGGTGATTCTTTCCCCGCGGGATGATGAGATCCTGAACCGACCTACATCTCGGGTTGCAAAGATCCCACTACCATCTCCCCCACCGGGGCGTCCCCTCTGCCGTGACATGCTCTAAGCTCCCGACATGTGTTGTAGTGTAGTGCTTGTAAGTGTTTAAAGGGAGAGGTGACAGGACGAGAAAAGGAATACTGAGCGAGACCCGTTTGTTAGGGTACTGCTCCGGCATCCGCCTGGTGTTGATCGGAGAACCCAAGGAAAATTATTGATCAGAGCAGCCGACCATCAGACTTCTCCGAAAAACAGCAGTATTTGACCTAGCTGTAATTCTAACATTGAAAAAACACCCACCGTCGGGATTCTAGGCCCAGGACGACCCTGTCAGAATCGCTGCAGAGCTCAGCTCAGCCGGCGAGGGAGGCGCATGGGTGGTGGGTGGTGGCCAGAGTGTAGCGGGCGATGGCGGGCGGAAATGAGAGGCGGGCAGAGGCAGTAAGTAACGTTTCCTGCGCCTTTATTTCAATCTGAGACATTTTCAAAAGAGACAAATCGTTTTTTTCCTTCAATTATTTCTAGACCCTGCTATTAACTCCTAATGTGTAATATAGCTACATTTAAATAGATGCTCAATGCTTCTTTTCAGATAGTTGTACTATAAAAATTAATGAAACATTAATAAAGACAAATATTAACAATTTTGTCACCTATTTGGTCTAAATGTATGTTCACAAATGCATCGCTTTTAAAGAACACCTACACGTGATCTCCTTAATTTCTGTAGTTTCGTGCAATTTTTACAAGCCCATAGCTCTAATCAGAATCAATATTATTGATTTTTCTCACAAATTGTTTCTTTGGCAACCCATACGTTACTTTAGCAAGATTTATACGTTTCTATTGTAACAGAATGACTCTTGTAAATGCGCAAAACATTTTCCTAAAAACTATTACATTTAAATCATATCAATATTTTCACCAATAAAATATATAAAAATGTCTCTAACGTGAGGGGCGCGCAGGTTTGAGGAGCGCCATGTAGCCAGTTTCGGGGCATGAAATCATTGCGGAAACGCGCCCGCCCCGCTGCAAGGGCCCTAACCATCTTGTTTCATTTGCTTTCTCTCTCTCTCTCTCTCTCTCTCTCTCTCTCTCTCTGTCTCTCTCTGTCTCTCTCTGTCTCTGTCTCTCTGTCTCTCTGCCTCTCTTTGTCTCTCTCTGTCTCTTTGTCTCTCTCTTTCTCTCTGTCTCTCTCTGTATCGCTTTCTCTGTCTCTCTCTGTATCGCTTTCTCTGTCTCTTTGTCTCTCTCTGTCTCTTTGTCTCTCTCTGTCTCTTTGTCTCTCTCTGTCTCTTTGTCTCTCTCTGTCTCTTTGTCTCTCTCTGTCTCTTTGTCTCTCTCTGTATCTCTCTCTCTGTCTCTCTCTGCCTCTCTCCGTCTCCCTCTGTCTCTCTGTCTCTCTTTCTGTCTCTCTCTGTCTCTCTCTCTGTCTCTCTCTGTCTCTCTGTCTCTCTCTGCCTCTCTCCGTCTCTCTCTGTCTCTCTTTCTATCTCTCTCTGTCTCTCTGTCTCTCTCTCTCTCTCTCTCTCTCTCTCTCTCTCTCTCTGTCTCTGTTCAGCACTGATGGCGCCTCATCCCTTGCCAGACCCCGACATCACTACTTCACGCCTCAAACACGCGTGGCGGAATGCGGGCGCGTTTACTAGAGAGCGAGCGCGCTAGAGAGCGAGCGGTGCGGCGGCGGAGGTGGGGTGTGGCCGCGCGCGGACCCGTCGCTCAGTTTGGCGCTCCATTCCCCCTCGGGCAGCGAGCGAATTTAAAGCGCTCCGCCCCCTCGGCCGGCGCAGGCGCTTTGTCCCGCGAAGCGAGGGAGCGGGACGGGGCGGGTGGGATGAAAGAGCAATATTCGTGCGATTGCCTCGCTTCCGAACGCGGCCGCTGCACGTGCGAGCAGCATCTGCGCCCCGCCACGCCGCAACCCGCCCACGCCTCAGGCGCTTCCCGCCTCCCTCGCCCATTGGCGGGCGTGCCCTCCTCCGCAACCACTCACTCACTCACTCACTCACTCAGTCACGTCTCAACCCCCCACCAACTTTCCCAACCCTTTCGTCTCACAAATCGTCCGCCTCTCATTCTGTCATCCCCGTCGCCTTTCAGCCGACTCGTTCCCGCCCCGCAAGGCCACTGCCTCACATCTCCCCGCGTCATTTGCACCCCACCCGAAGCCAGCACCCCCCCCCCTCGTTTGGTGCCCGCCTGCCTCGCGCCTCTCACCGCTCCGAATTGCTCCGAACAACACCTATTCCATCCCTTCATCTCCAAGTCGCCCTTCTCCTTCTTCTCTATCCGGAACCCACTATTTCTAACGACTCGCTTTCTCCCACTTTCGTGCACCGCTGTGGCAGATGATTTGTGAGACGAGAGGGCTGTAAACATGTCATTTCTAAATTACACAAGGCTTATGAATATTTGGATCATTTTCTCCGGTGCTGAAAAGTATCTTATTTCGTTTAATCTGAAATCCTGATTTTTTCGTCCTTCTTCTTCTATGATAGCTTCATATCAAGTAATACAAGAATGACTTGTGGACCCGGCAATGCTTCGCTATTAGTGTATTACAGATCACACACTACTGGTCACATGATTGTTAATAACGTTTTACACTACACTGTGAAAAAGTTCTAATAGATGAAAGACGTTCTGGCAAGTATGGATTTGTTCTATGTCCCGGTTTGGACAAGTTTGCGAAGTATCGTATTGTTTAAACGTCCTCCCTGAAATTTGGGCATGCGTTCGCTCTAACATTATCTCGGAGAAATTTAATTTACTTGTCCGAGATTCAAGTGATATTTCCGGGATGTATTTCACAACTGTAGGTGTAGAATACTCGTACGCAGCGAAGACTCGCTTAATCCTTGATTGTGCGGCGGATTGCATTCACTTCAGGGGTATTGTCATAAATGAATAAATCATGATCAGAAGCGTATGCCCGGTTTAATTCAAAAAATTCTTTAAACGCTCTTATTACCTCTAAGAACAAAGTGTGAAGAAAATTCAGCGATATCTGGTGAATAATTTTTGCGTCTATGTGCGACACACATAGACACATTCTATTTTATTTATATATAGATATAGATAGATACTATTAGTACTGGTGCTGGTGGTCCCACAACAGCCCGTAGTTTCTCGCATCAGTAACGGGGACGTGAAATTATAATTTATTACATGGTATACAAATTCACTGGATGGTTGGTATACAAATTCACTGGATTGAGATTTGAAGGGGAAGTACGTTGAACACAATTAATTAAAATGTTCTTACACTTGATATTAAGCAGAAATCAATAGGTACAAAATAAAAATTTATCAGATTTATTATTTCCATTTAATTTGTATAACAAATATAAGTACTATTCAATTATAAATACTTTCAAATTCAATTTAATTTAACACCAATCGGTGCACAATGTTTTTGGTTAACCTGTCTTTAGCTAACACAAATATATTAGATGGTTTCCCAACACGTGAACACGCAACATATAGTTGCCCATGAGAAAAACATGGATTTTCCAAATCTAAACCACAAATGGACATTGTTTGACCTTGAGATTTATTTATAGAAATGGCGAAAGCTAAACGAATTGGAAACTGTAGCCTTTTGAGGGGTATGGTAGAATCTGATGGTATCATCGGAATACGTGGCAGCAGGACCACTTTTCCTTTAAACTTCCCAGCCAAAATGGTTGCTTCAAGAATGTTTCCGGTGATCTTTTTGATGACCAAACGCGTACCGTTACATAATTGAGGTGGATTCAAATTACGGAGGAGAATAATAGTGGAACCAATCTTTAATCGAAGATTATGTGGTGGCATTCCAGGGATATCTAATGAATTTAAAAATTCAATCGGAAAATTTACACTTTCATTTTCATCAACAACAGTATCGATTGATTTAAAAGACATCATATCGCCTGGTAATAACTGTAGTATCTGGAAGTTAATTTCGTCAACATCAACGTTTTTGGCTGCCAAAATCGCCCGTTGACTAAGCCATTCATGATTCAAATAATTATTCTGTATATCCGGGAAAATACACTGAATCAATTCATTTTTATCCTGAACAACAGTGCAAAAATTGTCTGGTAGTTTAATGCATTGCGTATTTGGTTGCAGTTCTATTTTACCGTTCCCAATATCTAGTAGTTGTTCGGAAAATATTTGTGCTGATGGATCATTTTGCAATTGTACTCGCATATTTATGGTCAATCGAAGTGTTTCAACACTTCGCCATAAGAATGATTGTTTCAAACATGCATTAATCTCATCCGCGAAAGTAGAGCGAGGTATAACCGGTAAGGTCTGCCGGAAGTCACCAGACAAAAGTAAGATAGCACCACCGAAAAGTTTATTATTGCTGTTTAAATCTTGCATAGTTCTGTTTAATGCTTCAAGTGAATATTTGTGTGCCATTGTGCACTCATCCCAAATTATTATAGAACTCTTCCGCAACACTGCAGCTATTCCACTATTCTTTTTGATGTTACACATTGCATCTGGTTTATTATGAACGTCCAATGGCAGCTTGAATGTTGAATGTGCTGTTCGCCCACCATCCAGTAAAGTAGCCGCAATGCCTGACGATGCTACTGCTAATGCGATTTTTTGTTGCGACCGTATTTTGGCAAGAATCAACGATATTAAAAATGTCTTACCGGTTCCACCGGGTGCATCCAAGAAAAAAAACCGCCTTGTTCAGCAGCAACAGCCAGCATAATCCGATCATAAATAATTTTTTGTTCTGCTGTCAGTAATGGTTCACTGTTCATGATAATTGTTGCTAAACTTTCATGGTCATATTGATTTTCTCGTTGTAAATCGGTATTGACTAAGTCGGTGGCTGGACGATTAGGTGATGGCATACCATAATGATTAAGTGGTAAATTTGAAATAAGAACACATAAATCCTCGATCAAGACCAATGCTTCATTGTACATCTCTGGTGTATAATCTATGTTTTGGCATTGATTTGTTTGTCTAATTCGGTGCAATATGTCTTCTGTCATACAATTTTTATATTTTTCCCACAAAGTTTGTGCTTGCGAGGGATAACATGTCGTCAAAATAATTGCAAACAACTGACGAATGTTATTCGGTGTTGATGTCAACGCAGCATCAGCAAGCGTTAAGTCCCAATGGTTATCGTCTTCTAGCAATTGCAGTTCACGACATGCATCCTGGTATGTATTGAATACTCGACCATTAACTGTTCGTAAAAATTCAAAAGACGTTGGTCCGGGAACATTCACCAATAACAAACGTAAATAGAAGCACTCACGTTGCTTTGGATGTACCGTGTAAAGTCTCCCCAATGTCTTAGCTTTGAATATGCCTGTAATGGAAGGATGTGGTTTTCCTTGTTTCCGTGGCTCCCATTTTTTACTGGATTTGTTCCATGTGAAATAACGTGGAACATCACCAAACACCAATGTCTTCGCGAATTGGCCAAAAACATCAGGTTTTTGACACAATGTAAAAAATTCAGTTAGAGTCGTTTTCGGAGCTTCGAACGCTCTTTGGAGAACATTTTTTTCAGTGAAGTATACACGTTGACCGTTTTCAAGATGTATTGCCAGATGTTGGACAGCAGGATCTCTTTCGTGGATGGGAAAGCTGAGAATATGCCAAATAGCTTCATTGCTGCTAATGTATCTGCCCATTTGGTATCGTGCTATTTCGTCATTTTTATTTATGTTTTGTACTTCAAATATGGCCAAATCACTGCCTTTGTTTACATATTTACAAATATACTTAATTGTTTTAACAGAACTGCAAAGCTCAACATTGATATGAGCTTTGTAAGTTTTTGAAAGTAGTGGTGAGTATGGTACCACCCACTGATTATCAAACTCAACTTGATTTGGAAAGTTCGGCAGTCGCATTGTAAATGTGTGGCCACCATTCTCAGTACTTCTGCGGCGATACATTGGATAACCATCAATATCCGTGATCGTGTCATTCGTATACGGCTTTGGGAATTTTTTTTACATTTTCCATTTTCCATGCACGGTGACGTCATGTTGAAAGCACCGCATGGCCCATGGATCATGTGTTTGGTGACAATATCAAATAATTCTTGATCAATTAATGGGTCTGGAATTTCGGCTGAAATTATTTGATCGATTTCTTCAGGACGGATTCTATCTTTAAGCCAAACCAAAATGTGGGCATGAGGCAAACCTCGCTTTTGCCACTCTATCGTATACAGCCAACAACGTGTGATACCAAAAATTGAATATTTAACAATAAAATCAATTAAGGATTTCAATTTTTGTTTAAACACACGTGCAGTTAAATCATGACGATGAATGGCTTGTTGTTCTGGCAATAGTAAAGTTTGTATCTCTTCCCAATTCGGATTACATGTGAATGTAATAAATAAATCCGGTCGGCCGTAATGACGTACGTAAGTCATCGCATCTTGTATGTATTCCTGCATGTTCCGTGGACTGCCGATGTAGCTTGAAGGTAAAATGAAAGCATTACCGATGTCAATGGGATTTAAATTTCCATCGATGTTTCCAGCAACAGCATCTCGTAAGTGAATATATTCTTCCGATCGTAGTTTTGCCTGGTTGAATCGAAGGAATCGCAAGCGTTCGCTTTCGACCTTAGCATACATATCAACAATGTATTGATGGAACAGCTGACGATATCGAAGGATATAATTGTCTTGATGTTGTCTAACCATTATTCGGTGTGCGTAGTAGTTCATTGAGCTAACTTTATTATTTCTGTAATCACCTAAAAAAATAAAAAAATAAATGCAATACGAAATTAAAATCTATACATACAGTAAGAAAGTAAATAGATAATTGTAAAATTTACCGGTATTTGGATCATACTGTTTGATATTAAGGTGATATTCATCTTGTCCTTGCCAAAATATCAATGGATATTGTAGTGCGTCATATGAACGGTGTAGATCCGAAATCGTACTGACAGTGTTGTCTCGCCGTGTAATTTTTATAGATCTTTTGTCAACTGGATCACCAACCATGATAACAGCAACCTCATCAACAGTTGGAGCGTTGAATCTACCAGCATGTTCACCTAATGGTACTTTGTCGGCTTTTATGACGATTTGATAATTGTCATTTTGCAGTCGTGGCGAAACTCTTTTGATCAATTGAATTAGTTGATTGTGATCTTCTAAAAAATTTTCCAATAATATCACAATTGCTCTTTCCTCTGCTTGTTCAATAAAATTATACAGGCACCGAGTCGTCACGCGCTCTTCACAATCGCCCATAAAATAAATTTGAAGAAATTTTGGATTGTTATCAGGCATTGGCATCAGTGATCCGATTTTATGGTACACCTGGCCTTGAATTTTGAATGTAGTTTCAAAATTACGTCCATCGGATGCACGATCGCAAATTTTAGTTGCCCCAAATGACGTCATTTGGAAGCAAGAATTAAATTTGCGTATCTTACGCAAAAATAATTTGGAATCATCTGAATTGCCAGTAAGAAGGGATAATAAAGGCTCCGGCGGAGCGGGTAGAGGTGACAGCACAACTTTTCCTGATGCGCAGCACATGCCGGCTGCTTCATTCCGAAATTTCAATGCCTGACAATATTGACATACTTTATCCATTCCACCGATAGCAATTTTTGAATGCGCCGAGTAGTTAATATCTGGTGCATATTCAAAGGCAAGCCGAACGAATGATGCACGTGTTAATGAGCGGCTGATCCGTTGCCTTTGTCGATCTAGTCCTCGTATTGTAGCTATGTTTCGTTCTCGTGCCGCTCTTGTTCTCGTAATATTCTGTTGCAGACGTTCGTCACGCTGTTCTTGAGATTCTTGTGTACGACTTTCTGCAGTCCTGATTCTTTGAGCTGCATTTCTTGTTTCGATTTGTTCTGGTAATTGCTGAGCTCTTTCAACACGTTTGCGTCGTGACCCTTTGCTGCTCGCGTTGTTGAGGTTAGATTTTTTCGGTGGCATTTGACTGAAAATAATAATAATAATAATAATAATAATAATAATAATAGTTTAAATATTAGAAAGAGGAACTGAAAAACATGTTATCATAGCACATTGAAATAATAAGTGCAAAATAATTTTGAATGGAGGTAAAATAATCTTAATATATATAAATCCGTTGCCTTTGTCGATCTAGTCCTCGTATTGTAGCTATGTTTCGTTCTCGTGCCGCTCTTGTTCTCGTAATATTCTGTTGCAGACGTTCGTCACGCTGTTCTTGAGATTCTTGTGTACGACTTTCTGGAGTCCTGATTCTTTGAGCTGCATTTCTTGTTTCGATTTGTTCTGGTAATTGCTGAGCTCTTTCAACACGTTTGCGTCGTGACCCTTTGCTGCTCGCGTTGTTGAGGTTAGATTTTTTCGGTGGCATTTGACTGAAAATAATAATAATAGTTTAAATATTAGAAAGAGGAACTGAAAAACATGTTATCATAGCACATTGAAATAATAAGTGCAAAATAATTTTAAATGGAGGTTAAATAATCTTAATATATATAAATCTCGTGTCACAGTGTTCTTATGATATTCTCTTGAATACGTTCGTTACACTGTTATTGAGATTCTTGTGCATGACCTTCTGCTGTCCTGATTCTTGGAGCTGATTTTTTACCATAGCAGCGCCATCTATTGATTACTTACTCAACCCAGTCGAACATTCACCAATAACAAACGTAAATAGAAGCACTCACGTTGCTTTGGATGTACCGTGTAAAGTCTCCCCAATGTCTTAGCTTTGAATATGCCTGTAATGGAAGGATGTGGTTTTCCTTGTTTCCGTGGCAGCACAACGCGTGCAACGCGTGGCCGGGTCAGCTAGCTGATTGTTGTATTCTTAATATATATAAATCTCGTCTCGTGTCACAATTTTTGTCCTCAATGGACTCCTAAACCACTTAACCGATTATAATAAAATTCGCACACCATGTGCAGTTCGATCCAACTTGAAAGATAGGATAGTTTAAATCTCAAATTATAGTCGCAATTTTAATTTATTGCTAATTATTTGTCTGTTATTATTTGACAGTCACAATTATCTACAATTATTACAACAATCAAATTTGTAATAAATTAGCAATAAATTAAAATTGCGACTATAATTTGAGATTTAAACTACACTATCTTTCAAGTTGGATCGAACTGCACATGGTGTGCGAATTTTATTATAATCGGTTAAGTGGTTTAGGAGTTCATTGAGGACAAACATTGTGACACGAGATTTATATATATTAAGATTACGCGATTTTAATCCATTTTAACATCTCAGCCATCACTTGCAAAAATCAGTACCAATTGTACGGCATTCCACGCTTAAATTTAAACTAATACGTCAACACAAATTCGACCATCCAAATCTCCGTTTCAAACGCTCTGAAATACTGCCCAATAATGAAAGTTATTCTAGGGTTTCAAACTGTCACGACGTGGCGTTCGCATTGTTGTATTGCAACGTAAAAAATTCCGAATGATTCTAGCAAAATAAGTGCGCGAAATTTGAATTTACAAATCCTAAATTGCACAATAACGCTCAAGTATGCATTTTTTTAAATGCATAATTCTGTTTTGAAGTAACTTTTAGAACAGATTAAATTGACCAAAAAAATCCAACTTCAACATTGTGCTTTTGCAATGATAATTGTTTTGAAATTGTCGAAAATACTGCGAGTTCAGCGAAAATAAAACCAGCAACTTTTCTTTCCCGGTCTTTGCTACATAGAAGAAAAAAAATTAAAAAACAAATGGAGTCGTGCTGGTGAAAATGTGTACTTTTTTACACATTGCATTAACTGTAAATAGAAATTAAGTGACTACTCGATCAGTTTTTGAATAACAGATTTTATTAAGGAGAACATTTTATCAAAATATTGAAGTTGTGGGAAGACGCCTTATATATTTTGAACTTTTGCAATTTTCGAAAAATAAGGATTCAATGAATATAAGACCTTCGACATTTTTAAGCGTTTTTCGCTACCCCAGTCGAAAGTTTAATAACAAAAACTTGGAGCTATTTTTGGAGAGCATTTTAAAAATATTGTGATTTCATGTAATGTAACCTAAAATAACAAATTTTCTTTTTCTACTCCAAGGGACTCCAGATAGGTTTTGTCAATCGGGGAATAACAATTTTGAATAAAATCGTCTGAATTGATTATATGCTAGCGATAAACACAGACGGTTTTGCCGACAATCGGTTTCGATATCACGGATTCACCAAACGTGAACTACACAACATATTAGAGGAAGTATTTTAGTACATTCATGAACAAGATTTATCCACTTTTTTATTATCATGGCCCGGCAGTACAGGTTTTCTGACAAAAAATCGAATTTTTCCTCCGCAGAATTACAATACAAAGCTGAACTCCATAAGTGGCATGCGAAAAAGTGAAAATATAAAGCAGAATTCGATTGATCGAGATTCTAGTGTGTGTATTATTTGCGCTTCGTGCGGTGTATTCGGGCCCAATGTGCATCGTGACGCGCCGCGCCGCGCCTGGTGGCCATTAGTTGGCGCCTTTTATTGTGCGGCGGCGCTCAGTCGTGACGGTGGCGGCGCGGCGCGGTCCTTTATTGAATGACGGCTTTTTGTGGGAGGCAGTGGCGGCGGACCGTCGCGCCCGTCCTCCCGGTCACCCGCCCTCGCGAACACCAGCTCTCCAGGTCATCCGATCTCCCACCCGCTTGCCCGCCTGCTTGCCCGCCTGCTTGCCCGCCTGCTTGCCCGCCTGCTTGCCCGCCTGATTGCCCGCCTGCTTGCCCGCCTGCTTGCCCGCCTACCTCCCCGACCGACTGATCTGGCTGGTCGCTCTTTTTGGTCTCTTATCTCCCCCTCGCCCTCCCCCGCGCGGGCATCTGCTCACCCGCTCCCACCCTTCTTCTCACCTTCTCTCTGCCAGGTCGTCCGCCTACCCGCTTGACCACCCGTTGATGGATGACACGACGAGGAGATTATTCGAGACCTTGTTGATTATTGCGAGCCCTGGTCTTCTTTCTGCTCAATTCTCGTTATTAGTGCCTTCCGCTGCGGGTTGGTGGTTGTATGGTTATGTTGATACTTGTAGAATGGGCTATGGCGGTGCGATGTTTTCAAGAATCCGGAATTTCTGCGTGACTAACTTGTTTGTAATATGTGTATCATTGTTAGGGTTAAACATTTGACTAATGAGGGTATTTGATTCCATTGTAGTTGATTTCCAAAAATGGTTTAAAGTGAATATATTTTGCAAATACATCACGTTCTTTACTGTTTACAACGATATAGAATATTGATTTTGTTTTTACTTTTACTAATATTACGGGTTTTCACCAAATAACTTCGAATACCGAATAACTTTGGAGTCACTTTTGAAGTTTTAATGTCAGCAAGAATTTTAACTCTCACTTTTTACTGTCCTTGGCAGAGTGAACTTAGTTGCAACTAGCTTACTCGATATATGTGCAGATACTGTATTAAATAGCGAATATCATCAATTTAATAATTCTTTTATTTCCCTCCAATTTTTCTAAGAAATTCCACGCAGAGTCTTTTTTAATCATGTATGGATACAGCACTGAATATATTTCAGAAAGCAAATGTAGAATTCGGGAATCTAAAAATACCATAAAACTCGTAACATATATACTATCAAGTTGTTTAGTAACAAATATTTTACCTGTGATTAATTATTTATAATCAAATATTAGTTTTTGAAATTTTATTCCTCGCAAACAATTTTTTAAAATTTTTATTTCGAAGGCATAATGCTATATTAGGGTAATATGAAGTTGGGGATATCGTTGGTGTTGTTGTCATTCCAAATATTCCAAAGAATGGGATAGTTTTAACAATAGTTTTATTTATTTTACACGCTGCTTATAAAATAAATCAAAATGTCGATGAAGACAATGCCGTAAAGTATTTATGCTGAAAATTAATGAAATGTAAATGAAGAAATGTATGACTTATGTAGTGTTGGAAGTGAATTAGGATAATTTCCTATATATATCAATATTACCAGATTGCTAGTGTGTTGCGTCTTCGCCTGAAGGTTTAGTAACTTAACATTTAAAGTAGTTGCAAATAATAAACTCTTTGATTTATCCAGCATTCTTGAGCGACACAAGAGGTCACTAACAAAACGAGAAAGAGAAGTCAAAATAAATGTGTACCAAAACAACAGCCCACCAAACCGTTTTCTGCTGGTTCTAGATCAGTTAAGTGTGACATATGCAGTTCTTTTTATTTCCCATATAAGAGAAATTAAGCAAATAAGTTCAGTTTGATGCTGAAGTGGGAGCCTAAGTTTATCTTCCTATAATTCAATGGAAGTTATTAAAAAGTATTATTTTTTTATCTTTGTTGTTTTTCTGCCGTTTAATATTCAGTGTTCCTGACAGCAATAAATTACATTAATGCATAATTAGAATGACCATAGAGAAGAGTGATTGGGTCTTATATATTTTTTCTTAAATTGCAATGGGATTGTGTGTCTGATCACTGTGTTACTTTTCTTTTTGTGTCACCCTCTACCTTCATATTTGGATTGATTCTCGGTAGTTAGGTATTTATAACAGAACAAATTATTTAAGAAATTATATTTAATAGTGAGAAACGTAAAAAGACGAACAATCTATAGCCGCAAACTTGGCGATTCAAGGTCGTCAGAAAAATTCATATGTGCTGGCGCATACGACCACACGCCTGCGTGATTGGTTCATAGTATTATTGCGGCTCTTTTCTCTCAGCGCGACCACTCTCCTTGTTTCCAGTCCTGCGCTCAATGTAAACACTGCGTCATCGTTGATGGAGGTTCGGAATATCAAAGAGCAACTACAGAGATAGCAGTGCGCGCCGTGTATGATTCGCTGCGCGTTTAGTTTTAGTTCTAATCCATTCGATTCCTTCCACATTCTATTTTCCCGCTCGATACATCCACAGTGAAACGTGTTCCGCAATCTCGCTCCTAAATAGATTCGCGAACGAGCTATTTGTTTCGCGAAATAACCGCAAGCGGCATGGCGGGCGGCGAGGGGGAAGAACGGGCAGTGCAAAAGCGGGAAGTGGCGGGACGGGGTGTGAAGGGGCAATGCTGGGCGGAGGGGAGAGGGGCGGAGGGAATAGGGGCGGAGGGGAGAGGGGCGGAGGGGAGAAGCGAATAGGGGAGCGTAGGTTGCACGCCACGCCGCGAGCCGAGTGTCACAGATACAATTATCAGTTATTGACACCGATGGTGGGGCGGGGGCGTGCGGTTGCGAGCCGCTTCGAGTTTAGACTTGCAAATGAAAGCGATCGCGGAAGCGGTGGTGGTGGGGGGGGGCGCTGGCAGTGCGGATGGGAACGGTGACCATCGTCACGTCGGAAGAGGTGTCGGCAATGGTGAGGAAAGGAATGGTGGAAATTGTGAAATCGTGACGGTAATAGGGCTCATTTCAGGGGTTCCCGACTTGATGGTAGGGTTGTTCATTTAAAAATATCATTATCACGTTTTCAACTGCAGTAAATACTTCAAAACGTTATCGCAACAATATAACGATGATCATTGAATACGTTATTTATTAAAACTGTTCATTTACTTAAAAATGTTCAAAACCTCTACTTTAATCTTCATTCGATATTTAGTTATAATGTATCTCGTGTTTCTTGCTACTTGTTGTTATTACATTGCAGCTTACATTTATTGTCAACATGTAAACCATTCAATACTTTGTTATTATGTGTTGTACTAGTTCATAACTAATTGATGTTAAATATGTAACAGAGCCATTGAATGGGGGAGTCGGGCGAAGTGGACTGGTTTGAAATGATTAAATTTCGACTCTTCCCACACATTCCAACCATAGCCCATTAATTAGATTAATTAGATTAATTTCGAAGGACCACCCAGATTTCTGAAATGAGAGAACAGGTTATAACAACTCTTGCAGATCTGGGACTACAAGGATGGGAGGAGGGAGAGTGCTTGTTACCATGAAACAGTTGTAGTCTAAGGCACGTAAACATATATTCTAAAAACACAATACATAAAAATATCTTAAACTATACGGGAAGAAGGTACAAGGGGTTACAGCACAAATCACAATATGAATATACAAGTTTCTTGAATCTTGCTCAAGTTGATGTGTCTGCGGGCGGCTAATTAGGCCAGGCCCGACAGGGGCAGATGCAGTTCGTGGAATTGTGGTGCCGTAAGTAGCACCAGAGAGAACACGAAACACCAGTTAGACACGTAATGTCGGCAACACAACTTGTAACAGTTAATCACAGGTACCACATGCATGTGAATAAAGTTAGCTGAACACGTGGCAGCAGCACAGTTTATATGATAGTTGATTCTGATTGCCACACAAGTATGAAACAGAATGTGATTGAATGCGGCAAGTAATTCAGTTTGCAAATCAGTTAATTATACAGCTCATGAACATGAACACATGGCAGGCAGTACAGTTTCATAAATTGCAGAACAGTTAATTGTACACGCGGCGTTGTGAATTAGTTTGTCAGTAGTAACTAATTACACGTAGCATGAAATAACACATAAAGGTAATTAGCGCACGTGGCATAAAAATATACATATGAACATGAGGGTTACAAAGCACTGTTTGCCCGCATGGCGTGAGCGTTAGTAAGTTACACTAATGTTACCAGCACAGGGACTGAACGTGTGTGGCATAAGCCGGTTCCACACGTAAACAGCTAGGCACCATTGTACGTGTGTGGCGTAAGCCGGTTCCACACGTATGAGCAGCTGGGCACCATTGCACCTCGGAGAGCGTACATAGCCATGAGTGCCGTAATGCGCGTCGCGGAGCAACGCGCAACGTGTCCGTTTAACTTGGACATTACACAAAGAAAAGAGTTACAAGCACGTCCACCCGGCATGGGCATGGGACGAGCACTGAATTACACGCCGTGCGGAGCGCAGCGCGGAGCACGTCTGTTCAGCAAGGAGACGAGACGAAGACTGAAGTTTTTCCCCGTTGCAGCGCCGCGCGGCGAGCGCGGTTGCGCCGCCGGCGTGTCGTGTGCAACGAAATTTTCCAGGAAGTCAAGCGCGCAGCTGGGCGCTTGCTGGCGTGAGGTGGTGGGGGGCCTTTTGGCCGCGTGGCGACCGAAGTTTCTGGAAACCTGATGCAAGAGAGCGGGCGCGGGCTGCCGCTTGCAGGCACCGAGGAGGGGGGGGGGGCCCACCCTCCGGCGACACGTAGCGGGGCGGGGGGAGCTGGCGGCGGCGTGAGCGCGCGCGCAGCGCACCCGTGCGGTGGCGGCGGACAGCCAGCCACGAGAGCGGGCAGGCACATGCTGCAAGCTGGCGTACTCTGGTGGCAGGAGGAGAAATTAATACGAAGGCGCGGCGCTCAGGCCGGCTGGTTCGTGGCATGTTGCGAGCGTGGAGCTCTGAATTGCGTCATTGATGCAGTCGGAGTTCTGGGAAGATGGCAACACACACACACACGCGAGCGTCGACGGCGAGACAACGGTTGCCACACGTGCCGTGCGCATCGAAGCTCGTTATTGCGAATGAAATTTTCTGGGAATTTCTGAGCGCAGCTGCGCTTCAGCGAGTCGGTTGGGATGGCGTGAGGGCATTACTAAGAAGTGAGGCCCGCACGTGTCATTCTGAAAAAACTTAGTTGGTAATACAGATTCTGAGAACTGAGCCGCTGCTGTGTAGAAACCTCGGAGATATGCGTCTTGAATAAAATATAAAAATATAATTATGAAATAGAAAATAGCTTGCGCTGACATACACCCCCACAGAACGACTAGGTCGTTCGACAAAAAAAGATGTTAGGGCAAGCTAGGTAGTTAGGTATAAGATGGGAGTGGTAGGGTGTATGGAGATATGGCAGGGATATTGAATATAGCCGTTGGTAAGGAAGGTATAATAAACCTTAGCCAAGTGAGCACCTCGAAGAGGTGGCAAGTGCGATGGCACACGATGTGACAAAGTACAATGACATAGTAAAATAATGTCGACTGAGATAGAGCACCTCGGAGGGGTAGCAAGTGATGCAACAGAATTCTTGACATAGCAAGACTAATGAGATGTCTCAAGTGAGATGGTGCACCTCGGAGAGGTGGTGGGTGCAACAATGCACAAATCTTAACATAATGCAGAATCCTAACCACTAACCTTAACATAATCCTAATTACTAACATATTTGCAATATAGTACAGTGAACCTTGCAAACGAATAGCTCTAAATAACTAGCACTAAACAGAAATGTTGCCATAGCAAAGGCTAATGAGGCATATCTCAGGTGAGATGTCAGAGGTTGCACCTCGGAGAGGTTGCAAATACGAAAATGCAGAATGTTGCCATAGCAAAGCTAGTAGGGCATATCTCGGATGAGATGTCAGAGGTTGCACCTCGGAGAGGTTGCAAATACGAAAATGCAGAATGTTGCCATAGCAAAGCTAGTAGGGCATATCTCGGATGAGATGTTAGGGAATGCACCTCGGAGAGGTTGCAAATGCAGAAATGCAAAATGTTGCCATAGCGAAAGCTAATAAGGCGTATCTCGGATGAGATGTTGTCCTCGGAGAGGTTGCATGCAATGCAAAAATCTTAATGACTAACATGTCTACAATATAATGAATTAATCTTACAGCTAACAAAGTGATAAACAAAATGACTAAATAACTAACACTAAATAGCTATGAATTGCCTATATTTAAATTTGAATTGACATCTGATAGTCCACCCCCACAATGCCAGAGGTGATTAACACACAAAAGGTGTTACCTTTACACTTCACATTAGAGGGCAATACTTTAGATTTGGCAGAAGGCAGTGTTACGGTGTAAGTACCGTGTTCACCTGGAGAGCGTACATAGCTTGCTGCTCCGTAGGGTATCAGGCTGCTGTCAGAAGAGCCATGAAATTCGATTAATGAGTGTGCAGATGGCAGAATGCATCGTGGCACATTGAATGTAGGTTTGTCAATTAGTGACGTGAACACTACTTGCCATTTAAGGGCAATGTCAGGTGGGCGCGGTTGGTCCCAATCGAGGGGATAGTCCCAGAATCCTTGAAATGACAATTTACATGTAATTATGCAAGGGGCCGATAGGCGGAGTGGATCAATTAAAGAACATATTACAGATAACATATAGTCCACCCCCACAGTGCCAAAGGTGTTTACGGTGCAAGTACCGTGTTCATTTGGGGAGCGTACATAGCTTGCTGCTCCGTGGGCTTTAGATTCAAAAATTTTGTGGCCTGACTTGGCCAGCAGGTGATCTGAAAGATCTGACAAAACAGATTTGTCATTTGAAACCCATTCGCGTAGGAGGAAACCACCCTTTGTTAATGGATCATTTAATTCAGAAGTGAATTGTTTGGCAGCATGCAGGTTAGGAGATGAATATAGAAAATCATCATCATTAGACATTGGCACATGTGAGCCTATAAGGAGGCCAGTGCATTCGTCTGTAGTTTGCTGATGCAAGGTGCGAACAGCAAGAAAGGTGGCTGGTTTTAAACCATATGTCACCGTAGGTAAGGCAAAGCCCTGCATGGGTTCAGGAGAATTTCTCCATAAGACACGTTGTAGGTTCCAGTCAGGTGGGTCTACATTAATTTGACGAAACGTTTTAAGAACAGCGGAAATGCTAATTTTGTTAAATTTAAAATTGAGCAAAAGATCAGAGAGATCGTTTTGAATTTTGCTGCCATTTAACAATGCATCATTAAGAGCAATACCAGGAGTGGTTTTGGCTGAGGCGTTAAGCACAATTCTAGTTTTAGTAGTTGAATTGGTTACAACAGCTGATGCAGCCTGTTGATTAGTGGGAGGTTCATCACCAGAATGCAGAGGTTTATGGTGATTTTCACTACAGATGGTACATTTTGTAAGACAAGAATGACCATGGGCCTCCGGGTGAAGGCATCTAGAACTTGCACTTTGTTTAAGAGTAAGGTCATTGCGTGCTTTAGGTGATGATTCTAAAAATGAAGGACAGTCGTTACTTAAGTGCTCCGAATTGCATTTTGGACCAATTGGTAGTGTATTCCTTCCCGTGTTGTTGACGTTGCCCGCCCTGGCGGTGTGAGGCTTGTCATTAACGTGAGAATTGGAATTCCTAGAAGTATGTTTTGGGGAGATTGTTCTGTTGGAAACAGAAACATTGTCAGCGGGAGCTGATTTGTAATTAGATACTGCCACATCAGCTGCAGCGAGAACATCATAATATACATTAAAGAGATCGTTTATTTGAGAAGTAATCTCATCAGTTAGATCAATGTCATCAATTAAATTATCAATTAAATTATCAAACTTATTAAAAGCTTTAATCAGCGTCTCCTTTGTGCAGATTAACTGTCGGCACGTAAGTGAAGTGAGTTTCTCATTTTCTGCAAGAAAATTTGAAGTTAAGGTGCAATAACGTTTCAATTTGGCCATTACGTTAATAACGTTTTTAGGAAGAGTTTGTGATGCCATCTCGGATGCGCAATTGGCAATTGATGGGCACAGAATAATACAGGAATGTTGAGGGATCAGAAGAGCCCTAACCTAATAGCAATTGACACTGGACTTTCCCCCAAAATACATGAACACTAAACAAAGCACACTGTATGTACATGTGACATAAAAGAAGCAAGTAATAACACTGATGTGTATACATGAGACATTTAAAATTGCAATAAAGGCACAAATGTGTGTGTATGTGACACAATAAACACATGAAATTAATAAAGCACATAAAAATGTAAAAAACACAAATGTATGCATGTAACACTTGGAAGTGAATTAGCAGTGTGTACAAATTAAAGAGATACACACGTGGAGCGTAGATACAAGTGTACATATGAGATTAAGGGACCACACGTAATGTGAGTCCACAAATGTACATGTAACACTTGTTGATCAGTAATTGTAATCTTTGCAGGCAAGCAAGCAAGTTAAACCCCTGAATAGACGCAAATCTTTGAGGTTACTACACTTACAAATTTGTTGAAAACAGCTGAGTAGAACAGCAGGCAGCATGAGTCAGTAGCGCAGTATACAGCCTCGTTACACGATACAGGAGCACAGCCTCGTTACACGATACAGGACAGTAAGTACATGTAACATTTTAAAATCAGGCATCAGTATGTTGCATAAAAAACAAGCACATTGACAAAGCAAATACAATTAACACAAGCATGTTACATAAAAAACAAATACATTGATGAAATGAATGCAATTAACACTTGATTTGTATGTATATGGTAACAAGCACACTTGACAAAATGTGATGGCTCGGAAAGCACATACGAAGTGAATGCTGATGTATCAGCTTTAATGCCTGGTAGACATTGACAATGGAAGTACAAAAAGAATGTGCTGATGTGAATATCAGCTTGGTACCTGGAAGGCATTGAAAATAGAAATTAGGCATATATATGCATATGTAAATTTACTGGTAAAAATCCGAAGCTCGAAGGAACAAAATGAATGGGGGAGTCGGGCGAAGTGGACTGGTTTGAAATGATTAAATTTCGACTCTTCCCACACATTCCAACCATAGCCCATTAATTAGATTAATTAGATTAATTTCGAAGGACCACCCAGATTTCTGAAATGAGAGAACAGGTTATAACAACTCTTGCAGATCTGGGACTACAAGGATGGGAGGAGGGAGAGTGCTTGTTACCATGAAACAGTTGTAGTCTAAGGCACGTAAACATATATTCTAAAAACACAATACATAAAAATATCTTAAACTATACGGGAAGAAGGTACAAGGGGTTACAGCACAAATCACAATATGAATATACAAGTTTCTTGAATCTTGCTCAAGTTGATGTGTCTGCGGGCGGCTAATTAGGCCAGGCCCGACAGGGGCAGATGCAGTTCGTGGAATTGTGGTGCCGTAAGTAGCACCAGAGAGAACACGAAACACCAGTTAGACACGTAATGTCGGCAACACAACTTGTAACAGTTAATCACAGGTACCACATGCATGTGAATAAAGTTAGCTGAACACGTGGCAGCAGCACAGTTTATATGATAGTTGATTCTGATTGCCACACAAGTATGAAACAGAATGTGATTGAATGCGGCAAGTAATTCAGTTTGCAAATCAGTTAATTATACAGCTCATGAACATGAACACATGGCAGGCAGTACAGTTTCATAAATTGCAGAACAGTTAATTGTACACGCGGCGTTGTGAATTAGTTTGTCAGTAGTAACTAATTACACGTAGCATGAAATAACACATAAAGGTAATTAGCGCACGTGGCATAAAAATATACATATGAACATGAGGGTTACAAAGCACTGTTTGCCCGCATGGCGTGAGCGTTAGTAAGTTACACTAATGTTACCAGCACAGGGACTGAACGTGTGTGGCATAAGCCGGTTCCACACGTAAACAGCTAGGCACCATTGTACGTGTGTGGCGTAAGCCGGTTCCACACGTATGAGCAGCTGGGCACCATTGCACCTCGGAGAGCGTACATAGCCATGAGTGCCGTAATGCGCGTCGCGGAGCAACGCGCAACGTGTCCGTTTAACTTGGACATTACACAAAGAAAAGAGTTACAAGCACGTCCACCCGGCATGGGCATGGGACGAGCACTGAATTACACGCCGTGCGGAGCGCAGCGCGGAGCACGTCTGTTCAGCAAGGAGACGAGACGAAGACTGAAGTTTTTCCCCGTTGCAGCGCCGCGCGGCGAGCGCGGTTGCGCCGCCGGCGTGTCGTGTGCAACGAAATTTTCCAGGAAGTCAAGCGCGCAGCTGGGCGCTTGCTGGCGTGAGGTGGTGGGGGGCCTTTTGGCCGCGTGGCGACCGAAGTTTCTGGAAACCTGATGCAAGAGAGCGGGCGCGGGCTGCCGCTTGCAGGCACCGAGGAGGGGGGGGGCCCACCCTCCGGCGACACGTAGCGGGGCGGGGGGAGCTGGCGGCGGCGTGAGCGCGCGCGCAGCGCACCCGTGCGGTGGCGGCGGACAGCCAGCCACGAGAGCGGGCAGGCACATGCTGCAAGCTGGCGTACTCTGGTGGCAGGAGGAGAAATTAATACGAAGGCGCGGCGCTCAGGCCGGCTGGTTCGTGGCATGTTGCGAGCGTGGAGCTCTGAATTGCGTCATTGATGCAGTCGGAGTTCTGGGAAGATGGCAACACACACACACACGCGAGCGTCGACGGCGAGACAACGGTTGCCACACGTGCCGTGCGCATCGAAGCTCGTTATTGCGAATGAAATTTTCTGGGAATTTCTGAGCGCAGCTGCGCTTCAGCGAGTCGGTTGGGATGGCGTGAGGGCATTACTAAGAAGTGAGGCCCGCACGTGTCATTCTGAAAAAACTTAGTTGGTAATACAGATTCTGAGAACTGAGCCGCTGCTGTGTAGAAACCTCGGAGATATGCGTCTTGAATAAAATATAAAAATATAATTATGAAATAGAAAATAGCTTGCGCTGACAGCCATTATTATTTTCCATGCACGAATACATGAAAGAGAATTGTAATATTTATAGTTTTATTCAGAATCCATTCGCTTCCATCGACGTGTTGGTCTGGAAGTGTAAGTGGGTGACGGAGGGGCTGCGGCAGGCAGCGGAGAGTTGACGGCGATGGCGTTGCGGCAGCACTTTCGGCCGCGCGAACCAGCGCAATCGGTGGCGCGCGCGGCGGCGCGGCGGTTGCAAGTGCGTCTGCGCCCAAAAATTGCTGCTGTAGCGTCGTGATCAAATCAGACAACCACGTGGAAATAGGCGAACATCGCCGGGTGTTAAACAAAGGGCGGAGTAATGACGCACTTGGACTTTCCGTGGACGTAGCGGGCCCAGAGCGGCTTTGGAGAGGAGGCAATGGGGGAGCCAAAAGGGCCTATATAAGGCCAGGAGAACAATGCCCCAGTCTTCTTGTTCTAGCGACGTCGGCGACAGGTGAAGCGCGTGTAGGTGCACTAGGGCGATGGGCCGGCAATTCATTGTCGTGACTTGCGAGACTCGTAGATGGTTTCAAAGTGGAGCGGCTTCACACAGGGAACATCGGTGGTATGTTGCGGTGTGGTAGCCTTTCTTAAATTATCTCTCCTTGTAGTGGGTCTATTTATTTAGTTTATTGTGAGCATGGTAGTTGTTAAATTGAGACTACGGTCTAGATTGTTAATAAATCTACAGTTTTACAAACCACTCTCGTCTGTGTTCGATTACACCCGTATGACGCCACACTACCCTGCGGGCTGCCTCGCGCGTACAGCCAGCGGAGCGACGTGCTGCGCCGCGGAGTTGGGTGGCGCGTGGTGGAGCGGGCTTGGGCCAGATTGGTGGTGGACGGGATTGGACGATGTTGGACAGGGTTAAATGGAATTGGACGGGGTTGGACGAGGTTGAACGGGGCTGGACGGGGTTGAATTGGATTGAACGGAGTTGAATAGGGTTGGAGGGGGTTGCACAATGCTGGATGGTGCTCTTTGGTATTGGTCGGAGTTGGAGCGGATTGACGGGATTGAACTGGTTGGAAGCTTTGAGGGATTGAACGGGGATGAAGGGGGTTGGCCAGGGTAGGCAGCATCGCACGAAAGGGCGGTGGACGAGCGCAGAACGGAGCGGCGTGCGGAGCCGCAGAGTTCGATGGAACTTGGTAGAGCTGGCTTGGGCGACTTTGAACGGGGTTGAACGGGATTGAGCTGGGTTGGAAGGTGATGAAGGATGTGGGAGGGTTTAGGCGAGGTTAGACGGGGTGAGGTGTATTGGAGTGGCGGTGTATGGTGGATGCTGGTCGGGGAGGCATGGGGCCGTGGCGAGCTGACGGAGCTCTATGGGGGACAGTACTCTCAGACAAGGGGATGCTGGGTGGGCGGGGAAGAGGAATGTTCGACTTCGTGTAGACGTAGGCTTTGTTCGATTCATCCCATTCCTGCCGAGGGCAGAACGATCAACGAGAGGCTCACTGCCAATGGGGTTAATGTGGGTCACTATGTTTTACACATATGCGTGTTTTATGATTTGAGACAACTGGAGAAAGTGAAGTCAACATGGAATGAACGAATACAGCTCATAGAAGCGATATTATTGTTTTTGTTGTGTCTCTTACTTCGCAGCAGATTGCGCGCTATCTGGGACAGGTTAAGACTATCATTACCGCAATGAATATAATTGTAAAGTAATTGTAGTTGCTTTCGAATTGTATTAAATAGAGTGGGGTGAAGTGTACTCGCTTTTGGATTGGTGTAATCATTGAACATGAATTGAAATAAAATGATAATTACTTATATATAGAAACTCCAAATTACTTAATTAATTCTTGATTCTAAATATAACATAATCTTCTTGAGCGCATTTATGAACGGAGCTGTACAGGTCGTATCTGGAACAAAGTACAATTACAGAAATAATACATACATCTACTCGTTAACGTTTACATTAATACTTTGAAATGTCGCTGTATAACGCTTTTAAATACTTGATCAAGTGCATTGATGGTTGATCGTATATTTCTCCTCAATTTCAACTACAATTACAGATGAGATCGCGCACAAAAACTATCCTATACAAAGGATATGTTGACTTCGCAAACATCGTTCCCGATGAGCTGCTTTAGTATTGAAATGATTGGTTCATAATACTCTTCTCTGCAGCCTTAAGCAAATGTTTGCGTGTAGATTCGTGTACCGTTGTGACCTACTTTATACGTACGTGTTAGAAACTATTAAATTTGATATCGTTAACAAGTTAACTCTATAGTTATAAATCGTATAATAATAAATCATCTGATTTAGAGTATACTCTGTTTTCTCACGAGAGAATTTCCTTTGTGCAGAAATATCAGATGTCTAAATAAATATTGCAAACTTCTAGAGCGTCTAAAATAGCAATTTTTGTTTCCGACAACGAATTTACACATGTGATAGTTTCTTCCCATTGGTCGGCAACTCGTCGTGCACTCGAACCTTTATGTTAACATCTGAATGTAGAGTAAAATGCATTTTTATTGTGGAATATTATTTCAATTTTACCAATCCTTTGTATTTAAGGTGAATTACAACACACTTTATTCAACAAAATAGTTTTTTTAAACAATGAATTATACATTGCTGTAAAATTAACTCTTCTACCTTCATTTCTTCTCCCTTTCGTTTTTTTTCACATTTAAAACTGTTCAGAGGTTAACGGGGCTAATAGCAGTTTTCTAGTAGGTCGTCTTCCCTCTCTAAAAAATGAAGACATTGTCTTAGTAAAAAAATGTAGTCCGTTGCCTGTATGTATTTTTCTATGTATCTGTGTTAGTACGTAAAATGTATGTATGAATTAAATAAAATTTCTCGTATCAAGTGATATTTTTAGGAATTTATCATGAGATTTGGACTTACCCAGCTTTGTAAGGGTTTTCGACCTTTCTTTAATTAAGTATAATTTATATCTTCTTTTCTGTGTTTTTCAAACGGTGTTTATTTCTCAAAGAATTGACTGATAGAGACAAATTCCATTTAAGACAAGCAAAGATATGTTTGTTCAACTAGACGAATTTCGCTTTTGTTAACTTTTCGAAGAACTCTATTTTAAACGAAACGGAAACGAAGAACTCTATTTCTCTGAACCGATTTTTTTAAACTTTCAAAATGTCTTTTCCACACCATACAAATTGATGACCGTCTTTTATGATTAAAGTTTGCAATACATGTACTTTCTAATAGGTGGTCATAAATATTTTTTAATTAAATGTATAATGATTTTAAACTCACTAATGATTTTGATCCACTGTTAATAATAGCAATTTCATTTCCATTTTTAGAAGTCATAAACTAGTAAGCTTGAATGAAATTGTTGCAGTTCTTCACACCTTGTCGAGTGCGCTCACGAAAAGATTTGCGTTGGGAGCGCCGCGCCGCGCCGTGCCGTGCCGTGCCGCGCCTCGCCGCGTCGAGGTGTGCGTCCGTCTGTCCACGCGGGCAGCGGCTGCACAGGGCGCCCGCGCGATTAAACCAATTTGCGCCAAATCCGCCCTTTGTTGGACGCCCCCTCGCGTCGACGCCGCTCTCCCGCCCCCGCCCCCCGGTGCCGGTTAACGGCTGGCGTGCGGTGTGTAAATACGTTATGAGCGGGCAATGCTCCGCAAACATCCTCGTTTCGCGTTTAGTCGCCCTCCCTGCCATCGTCCTCATCCCCTTCCTTCCCCATCTCTCTCCTCCCCTCCCTCCTCTTCTTTTCCCTCCGTACTTCCCTCCTCTCTGTACGACTTATTTTTTTCTACCTGCTTCTTCCTCCCTTTCTCTTCTTCCTCCCATCCTCTTCCTCCTTTTATCTTCCTGGTCACATCATCTTTCTCTCTGTTTCTTCCTGTTCTCATCTTCTTTTTCCTTCCCGCTCCCCTTTTTTTCTCTTCCTGCTCTCATTATATTTATCTTTTCCTTTTCCAGCTCCTCTTCTCTTCCTTTTTTCTCTCTCTTCTTCATCTTCACTGTTAATCATATCCGCTGCTTTCACATTCCCTTCCTTCTTTACTTTCTACCTTTCCTTCCTCTTTCTCTCTTCTTCCTACTCTCCTTTTCCTACTCAACACTTGTTTCGCGACATAATTCCTTCATTACAGCATCCTTAAAAAACAGTGAATAACAGAACAGAAATACCGCACTGTAGGGAAATAGATATTGTCATCGATTTCTAATTATCACTACTTCTTATGGAAACATACATTAATTTAGTTTTTGATAAATATGGTTTGTTAATTTCGTCGCATATGTTATGAAGAGCTTTTATTTAATTCGTAAATTTGTAAGGTACAGTTCTTTCTTTTGAAATTGATCACAACAATTTTCATAATTTTAAAAATGCGCAACATACAAATAACATTGAACTTCATTCTGTATACTGTCTACTTGTATATTGAATTGTTCTGTCTATGCTGGTCCTCTCCACCTAGAACAATATTTTATTTTTTATGCAAATTGCTCTCTCATAACGCTAAGAAATGCTTTTTTGTGACTGTTCTTCAGCACGCCAAGCATGTCCTCTGCTTGTGATTCGTACGTGAGAGAAGCATTTGTTCCTACTACGCGAATGGTTCTACGTCCACAAAAGGAATAACGATTTGCGGGAGGCACGTACAATTTGTTGTGGGATGAAAGAACGTGCTGGCTTGCTTCGCTCGTCACGCCACAGTATGTGTAAACGTGAAAACCGTGGTCCACAATTTGTCTGTTGCCATTTGATAAATATTTGTTACTAATAAATACATCCAAACATTGTCAAGGAACTCGGGGGGGGGAGGATTGAGAGACATCTAGAATAATATTTTCAATTTAAAATCTTAATAAAACCTTACAAGGTCGAACTCATTAACAAAACTGGTATTTGTGAAAATTACTCTGTTATTCTAGTATTCTATTTTATAAATAAAGATAACAAAAGTAAATATAGCAAACTCATTTGAAACGAACGTGCTTTTCTGAAAGTTAATACCTTAACACTTCCACACTAACCAGAGTGCTTGTCTGAATTCCGCTACTTATGGAGAAGAATTCTGGCGACCGTCTGCTCTCATCAATAGTTTTCCATCGGTAGTACCGAACAATACCAGGCGAATATCGGGAGCAGTGCCTTAATCGAAGGACTACGGATTGCACCCTATCTTTTCGTCTCATCCTTGCTTCCTCCTCTTTCCTTACACATATAAACTTTCACTTACATACACTTAAGTACCATATGTTTCGAAAGCGTAGAGTTTGCTGTGGCTGGGCTCTTGGAGATTTCTGAAGACAGAAACACCTTAAGAGACGTGTAGGCCGGCGCAGAATATCGCCATCCACTGGGGACGAACACCGCTATCTCCCTGAGTAAAGCACTCATTACCCTAACGGGACAAGTGATCATGAAGAAGACTTATCCCGGATACAATCAATCAGTGAAACATCCGCGGATAAATGCACACAGAGAGCGTTTATCCCGTGCTGCGCCTTGGGGCCCTTTGGGGGTGAGGAGGGGGGGACGGTGGGTCGCCGAGGGGGGGGCGCCGGAGGGGTACGGTACTCGCGCAATCAGCTAGGCGGAAAACGCAGAGGAACCGCCCCAATTGCGAGCTCCTTCATGTGGTTGGTAAATATTTTGACAGCGAGAGCGTAGGCTTCCGCGGCCGGAGTCAGTGTTCAATTGGCTTGCCAGAGGCACCTTCGCCATGGACGTGGCGTCACCCGGACAGCCAATTAAACACAATATTTTGACAGCTTATCGATCTCGTGGCGCGGGGACATGGGTCATCGTCAAAGCAGGCGAGTCACTGTGTTTTGTTCCTTGAGCCGACAGCTACTTAAATCATTAGTCCCAGAAGTGTAATGCGTCTTGTATCTCGGGGGAAGATGTGTTCCAACCACGCTGAAACGTGTGATTCGACGCTGAAATACACGTTGACTGGCGGAGTTTTGTTATTCCAGGTACAGTAGAATCCGGTAATCCAAAGTAATTGGGTGAGGGATCTGTTTGGATTCGGAAATGTTCGGATTATCAGAAAAATGTACCGTACTTGTACAAATACATCTATGGAATTTCCAGACACAAAACATCGTAGCGTGCGATGTAATAAAATGGCAATGTAGTAAGTTAACATTACTGCTACATAAACATGCGATATACACGATAGTTATCAGTGCAATAAACGTTTCATTTTAACTTGTGTTTCAATGTTGTTCACTTCTACAGGAATTATAAAATCCTTTCTTTATACAACAAATACGCATTTTATTCATTATGTTTATTTCATCCTCTATCCCTAATTTTGTTCGGTTTATTCGAATTTTCGGACATTCGGGGTTCATATTAGCGGGGTTGTACTGTATTTTCCTCAGTGGGGCACCATCATACCTTCGATAAGTTCTAAATCTAACTGCCCCCAGAATATGTGATAGCATAGAGCATGAAAGTGTCTGCATGTAAATGTGTATGGGTAGAGATGGCGGCAAAGATGAGGAAAGAAATATAGTGCGCAGTAAATGGCCCATATTTTAGGTACCGCTGTGGCATTTGCCTGGTATTAATAGGAGAAATCACAGAAAACTTCCAATCAGACGAACGGGCAGCTAGAATTTTTCACCAAGTGGTAGTTCAATTCACCGCAGCTGTGTATTTAGTATCGAAAATCCGCCATCAGGATTCAGTTGCGACTTGCTAAATGAAAAAAGTACAAATGAATGTCTTTGAAAATAAATTTATTGCTATCGAAAAGTTTGTAAAAGTATGAAATGTTATGGAATGAAGTGAAATTTTAAAATTAATACACGGCTTCTGATTTGCAAGGATTGAGCACACACACACCGAAGAAGACCACTGCAGTGGTTTGCATTCCACTCGCTTTTCCCTAGACTAGAACCGATAGCCCCCGAGCGCTTCCTCTCTCTTCCGTCGGGCTGATGCAGGAAGCAGCTTGCCACACTGATCGCCAGTCGTGAAGCACTGGGTCGTGCAACAGCAAGTGGGTCTTCAACTCCAGCAGTCCCGAATTAACAAATATTCGCCAAATCACGCGCGCATCGTTAAACGTATTGCTGCGTTGTAAAATCGTACTCACGTCGACACTAGAGCGAGAACAGCAGCATAAGGTGTAACGTTGTTTGTTTTGACGCCTGATCCTCTCTTACGAGGGCGGATTCGACGAACAAGCCCTATTTGCGGGAGGACGTATGGATCTGCTGCACGTGTATAGCGTACGTGGCGCGACATTTGAATCCAGTTGGAGCCAGAAGCATCAGGGCTCACGTTGCTTGGATTACGACCGACATCGGAATTATTGTTTGGACTTTATAGCGAGGCATGCAAATTACCTTTAGCATATATTTCATTTGTGAGTTAGGTAAGACCCACAAATATGGATTAGACGGTTTGATCTGAATATTACTTTTTTATTGCGATCAAATGATTGTATATAGGTGTACATTCTATTAATTTTACAATTTCATTAAAATTTAACATTATGCTAAAAAAATAAATGAACGGAAAGGCCCTAACACATCTGGGGTCTACTACCATTCATTTTAAGCAAAGGTCACGAAAGGTTCAATAGAAAGCTCAAATTGATTTCTAAATGAAAACCTTTAGTGTTTTAATTACGGACATTACCTTTTTATATTTTTGCAATTTCTTTAGAAAAAGCAAGAATATTACTGGATTGTTTTTCACTCTTTAAGCTTTCAGTGTTGACATATGCGCTTAGATATTTTTCGACGTAAAAAACTGGTGGAAAAGAATCGCAAAGCACACAGGCGCTTGTTTCTTCAGTGGTGTGGGCGTATAGAGTCTTCTCGTCGACTCATTTCACACGTGCCGCCTTCTCTTGTTTGCATTTGCAACTACTCTAGAAGAAATACGACTTCCTGCTGCCTCGAATTCTTCGCGTAGCTCTTTTTATTTTTCTTTCTTGCTGTCAGCGAACACTATTTGTAGAGCTCGTGGGTTCGCAGAGAGACTTCCTTGCATTTTGTGACGACGAGAATGTCCGGCGGCTTCAAGAGAAATATCTAGTGGCCACTTACGGGTTACAGAGAGACAAACGGAGAAGGCTGAATTAAAATAAATTCATTCCTTTAAATTATTTTGATTTCACATCACTGGTTCACAAATTGTATCTAAATCGTTAATATTAAAAGCATCATTCTGTGAACATAATGAGGCGAGGCAGTCTTCGAAATTCACCGGTTATTCCCAGTACGATGTATTTATTGCCTGGATAATCAAAATCTTTCAACATTGTTTTGTGCCACATAATGCCACGATTTTATTGTTAAGTTGTGTTATTTCTCTACTCAGCTTTAATAATGTGACCTTCAATGAACGCAAATTTAGCATTTAGGTAATCTAAATATTATTCCTTTCTCGAAAATGCTTGCAAGCGCCATCTGTAAAGTAACAAATGCTTAAGAGAAAATTTCTACCATCGCTTGAAACACTAATAATAATTTTTTTATGATGTGAGTAGTGAAAGTGATATTTTATTAAAATCACTTTTACCACGTGGATAATATATTACTTATAGGACAGCCTTCATATTAATGTAATTCAAGTATACAAATCACGTTATGTCACATTAAGGTAGTAGCTGATGCGGACAGACGGAAGTATTTTGATTTCTTTGTCGCATTCACAGCTTTATCTGAATACTTGAGCATCGTCTTACTTTTAGTACCAGTGCTAAAATTGGAATGTTAGCACGCTATTCATACTTTGAAAAACAAGCTTTTACATGACTCTCTCTCTCTCTCTTTCTATATATATATATATATATATATATATATATATATATATATATATATATATATAAAATTTCGCCAATATTACTGACGTATTTACCAGCCACTTTTATTGAAGACGTCCTTTTTGTATTATCTCTGTAATTTTATTAATTCTTTGAATAAAAATGGAACATCGGTTTGTAATAGCGTCATCTGTGTATTAGCTCTTTCTTCTCTTTCGTGTTCCATGAAGATGTCCAGTTTGTTTGGCCAGACCATTGTGTAAATACCTTTTCTATAGGGCTAGTCTATAAAAGTGAAACAGATAGGGAAAATATTAGTTACGTATACGGCTGACAGGTAGCGTTAGGCTCGTGGTTTAAAATTTGTGACGGGGTCAGAGCTTCCGTGTATTACTCGCGCAACTTTTCTTGAACTCTTCTGTTGGTTTTATTAACTGCATTTTTTTAGTTTTTGGTATTCCTTCCAAATGAATGGAAGTATAGTTCGACAGTTTTTCTCCGGCATCTTCATATTATCTAACTCTGAATATTAATATTGTAATATAAACTGTAAGAAAGTAATATAATTTTGCAGTGCTTTAAAATGTGCTAATAAGTGCTTCAATTTAAACATTTTTCTAATGTTATACTGATTCTACTAGCTTTGAAATTGTCACCTCTGTTTATTCTTTTTCGAAACATTTTATAATTAGAATGGAATGTACAAAGTATATCAAATAAACAACAAGAAGTAATCCAGGAAATGATGAGAAGAAACATAGATATAGCCGTCTGGTCTGAAACAAAAAAGAAAGGCAAGGGAAGCGAAACACTGAACAACTTTGTGCACTTTTACAGTGGCGTAAACAAACATGAAAATGCCAAAGCCGGAATTTCTATTGTTATTGGTGAAAGATTCGGTAAATGTATAAAAAGTTGGGAGTATATAAATGAACGTCTTATTAAAGTAGTGTTAAAAATCAGAGGAAAGTACATAAGTGTCATAGGAATATATAATTTGAATGATGATGCCCCAATGGCTAAGAAAGATGATTTTGAAATGACAGTCAAAGAAACCCTTGATGGTATTCCAAAGTCCCATGAAATAATATTTGCAGGAGATTTTAACGGCAGAGTTGGAAGAGACAAGAACAATATTGTGGGTCAACATGGTGAGGAAACTTGCAATGACAATGGAAAAAGACTTATTAATATTTGTGAAGAGTATGAAATGAAAATTAATAACACTTTCTTCCAACATTAAGATATTCATAAGTATACCTGGTACCAACATACAAAAAAACTAAAATCTATAATAGACCTCTGTGTAACTAAACAAAAAACTTCACTCAAAGTCCAAGATGTTAGAGTGAAAAGGGGAGCCCAATGTAGCGATCATTGTTTGGTAATTGCTAAAATATTCATACCATTTGCATTGAATAGCACAGATAAAGAAAATAAGGAGGGATTTGTCATGAAACCTACCAAATACAAACTAAGCAGTATTTTCGATGAAAGTGCAGCATATCTCTACAGAAAAAGGCTTGAAACTAAACTATTGGTTAAACACAGGTCAATAGAAAAAGAATATGAACACATACAAGAGTGTATTCACCAAGCCGCAGAGAAGGCTTTAGGTACTTGTAAATTAAAACCGAAACAGTATTGGTGGGACACAAGTCTAGAAGAAAAGATTAAGAGGAAAAGAGAACTGTATTTAAAATGGCTTAGCGACAAAAAATTGAAACTAATTTACAGTACAAAGCAATAAGTAGAGAAGTAAAACAAGAAGTATTATCAAGGAAAAATAAATTATGGCTGGATAAATGCGATTATACAGAACAATTCATAGGTGGAGCACGGAGCTCAGAAGCCTGGAAAGTAATTAAATCTATTAAATCGAATGAGAAAAACAATATCGCATTATCAAACATTGGAATCAATAAATGGAAAGAGTATTTCGAAAGACTGCTTCTAGAAAACAGAAACTTCCAAACACACAAGGAAGTAAAATTTGAGCAAAGGGTAGATCTGACAATTAAAGATTTAGAAAAAGCACTTAAGACAATGAAATCCAATAAGGCACCTGGTCCGGGAGATATACCGGCAGAATTACTGAAATATGGTCCCTATAAACTGCACCAAATGCTCAGACACATGTTTTCAAGGCGCATGAATGGAGACAATCCTCCTCAGGAGTGGCGAATGTCTTACCTAACACCAATCCATAAGAAAGGATCTAGAGACATTGAAACAAACTACAGAGGAATAGCAGTTATTGGATCTATAGGTAGACTGTATAGCAAAATAATACGAAATAAAATAGAAGAAGAGATAAAAGGAAAAATAGAAAAAGAACAATGTGGTTTTACTGCCGGCAGGTCGGTCATAGACAATATATTTACATTAAAACAACTTATAGAAAAGAGAACAAGGAGAGGTAGGGAAGTTCATCTGGGTTTCATTGATGTTCAGAAGGCGTATGACAATATACCGGTTGCTGGAGTATGGGAAGAAATGGATGGACTTCAAATCAGTGAAAACTTAATTGGAGCCACACAGAATCTATATAAGAGTAACACCTTTCAGATTAAGATCTACAGCAGGCTCTCGGATCCATTCCCAGTCAGCAAAGGTCTTCGTCAGGGTTGCTGACTTTCCCCAACACTGTTTAAAATATATCTGCATCAAATTTTACAGCAGTGGGAGAAACAATGCAGAGTAATGGGAATGACTATCGGAGAGGATAAATTGTTTACGTTATATTTTGCTGATGACCAGGTAGTAATTGCAGAAGATGCAGACGATTTGAGTTTCATGATCCGTAAACTCAATGAACACTTTTTAAAAGCAGGACTAAATATTAATGTGGACAAATCTGAATACCTGGCAGTTGGTAAAAATGAAATAGAAGATCTTCTTGTGGAAAATGGAGGAAAAATGAAAGGGGTAAACAAATATAAATACCTTGGTCTACTTTTTAACAATAAGGGAAATAGGCATGACGAAATTGAGAGACGAATAAGCTTGGGGAGAAACGTCACACGAAGTATAAACTCTGTCTTATGGAACAAAACCATCACTAACACTACTAAAAGACGTCTTTACTCCTCGCTAGTTAAGAGTGTTACAACATACGGTTCAGAAGTTTGGGAGATCGATAAAAGAACAAAAGGGAAGCTGCTGGCCCTTGAAATGGACTACTGGCGTAGAAGTTGCTGTTATAGCAGACGTGACAGAATCAGGAACGACGACATAAGAAAGAAAATGGATGTCAAGAAATCTATCCTTGACGAAATAGAGAAAAAACAAATCGTCTGGTACGGTCATGTTATGCGAATGACAGACGAAAGATGGCCAAAACGAGTCCTGAAATGGGTGCCAACAGAAAGACAGAAGAGAGGAAGACCCAGACTTGCATGGCAGCAGGGAGTGCAAGAGGCTATGACGGCAAGAGAAATACCAGATGATCTATGGTTCAATAGAGAGGCATGGAGACTGAGAGCGGAGAAACGGCGACAGCTGTAGAGCAACTCCGTACTATATATATATATATATTATTCTTTCATTGATTGGAAGATTGGTGTTGTATTTTTATTACTTCCAATTAGCGTTGGCAACTTTTTCTTTCTCGAATCTATACGTACTTCTGGAGTACGTATACATAGTATAGATAAAATTATTTAATGCTGCGGTAAAAATCGATTTCAAGATTTCAACAGAAATATACTTTGGTTGTCCCGTTATAGTGAAAAAGGATAGATCGTACGAGATTAGTACGAGAGTTGAGAGTACTAGAAAGTTTGTGCTATTCTTTTGCACTTCTAATTTGTTGTTTACCATTCCCATTTATACTAATTTGTATTTTTACAATGATAAATACCATTTTGCATAAAATCATGAAATCACTTGTTATGTAATTGGTATTGACTAGAAGAGAAATTTCCGCATGTGCAGCTGCCGACACTTTTGAGAACCCTGTGTGCTGAAGTTCATTAATAAATCCCATCATATTTATGTTCAGATTGTCCATTTGTGAATTACAATGTCCAAAAGAATGTAGCATCATCAACAACTAGTAATTGGTGCTGAATAAAGCAGAATTTCCGATACGTGGATTTGGCGGCGCCTTTGAAACCTATGAGAGCTAATACCTACCAATAAATGACCGGAAAATCGTCGACCAGGTGCCGAGGCACAAATCCAACGGTCCAGTGAGTTGCTTCATGAAGTTGCCGTGTGCTGATCGCCCGCTTACAAAAATTACGCGTTAATTGAGACTGAAAGCCGCATTCTGTCAATCTTTCTCTGGAGGATTGATTTGTTTCAATAATAATTATAATGGCCGTAGCAAAACAAGAAACTTTTCCCTTTGTTGTTCAATTATTACGCACTCCATTTCGTGGCGGCAGGGCGAGCGCGACAACGCCTCGGCGAGGACACGTGGGGCGTGAGGCTCGTTTGTTTTTTGTTTCGGACGTTGGCCACCAGTGGCGTGCTGCTTCAATATGCGTCATTAATGACAAGTCGAATTTGAACGCGATGCATGTCTGGAAAAAATGTTATGGATGTTTAAATTTAACAGGTATTTGAGTACGAGGGGCTTAAAATTATTCTCTTTTTTGATGTCCGTACGTAATTGTTGGAAAAATTTCAATTTTATTACAGAGGATTAGGTAACACGTCATCTCAGTACAGTTCAATAGCGTTTCATTACTAAATAGCATGGAATGTTTTGCAAACCTGTACTCATGTGCTTTGGATTAAAAATACATTGAACGAACAGGTGATAATAATGGAGGTATACTTCAATGCAATAATAAAAAAAATAATTTGGAGATCTGGGTATCCAAAACCATTGAGGTGGTAGCGTCGTAACTTTCTTGGTTGGAAAATCGTGTGTTTGAACCATGATCCATGTTTCCTTGTGTATTATGGCACGGTGGGTTTTTCTCAACGATCTTTTATCATCTTTCTAAACCTGTTTATTTCTTTATCAAAGTATTTTCTCTTAGTCATAATCTGGCTCTGCGTAAAGCTTAGATGACCGACCTCCAGGGGCCTCGGCACAAATTTAAGCAGAAGTTCTAGCCACGAAAGACATTCAGGGACAGGGAGGAGGGTCACATCCCAGCGAGGTACTATAAAATGTGGAAGTGTGACGGGATTGTATTTGGAACCCACACTGTAAGATAGAAAAGGCCGAGTTAAGAGATCGACAAACGGCCAAGAGGTTACAGCGATCTAATATAAAACATGTCTAACACAGTATTAATAGAAATATATTTATCTACATTTTAAAGTGTCCTTTACTTTTACTAATGTATTTATAAAATGGTGAAGTAGGATTTCTCTCTTAAAAAGTATCTGCCTTAAATACTCATAAAATACGAATTTAAAAATTAAAAGTTCAGCGGTAAAGACTTCTCTCTAATTCAATTAAACATGAAGTGGGATAACACATAATTAAGATTTTTAAGAAATAAATGAATTTATGATGATAAAATATATTAAATAAATTTTACTTTCATTCTCTTACCAAAACCTAGAATTGTTGATTATAAGATGTGAGAAAAACAGCTTTGTCGTCTTATTCAAATACTCTGAGGGATGCGTTGATCTCCGCCTCCAGAATTAATGCCTTGTGCGGAGTGTGTACCGCGTCTAAGCCAGCGCACGCTGCCAGGGCACCGGCTGCAGCAATGCTAATGCCGCCGCCGCCGCCGCCTTCAATGATTAATGTCGTCAACACGTGAAGCCCTTTAAGATAAACTCCCGAGGGAGATTCGGATCTCTCGTTATTGATTCCCGCTCAGCCTCGCCGCCGCAGCCGCCACCTGGCGAGACGTCGGGCGCCTGTGGCAGGCGAGATCCCGCTGCCGCCGGCGCCCCGCCACCCTCGCTGCGAGCCCGTCCACGAAACTTACAGCGCTTCCAAAGCGCCTCTAAACTATTTATCTCCTTCAATTATGTAAATACACTTCTATTAACTCTTAAGACGTTATTAAGCTGCATTTGGGAATTCTTGAATTTGCTTCAATGAAAGTTCTTGTGCAGATGCTTGATTTCTAAAATTTTTATTATAACAATTAATAAAACAATAACAATTATGTTTTAGTTATATGATATCAAACCTTAGTTTCTGTTCACAAATATATTTTTCTATAATACTCCTACGCAAGGTTAGGTTAGCACAATTTTCCACAAACGCGTAACTCACGTTGGAATCTATCTAATGGATCTCTCTGACAAACTATGTGTGACAATCTGTCTGTTGCTTTTCAAAACTTCCTGTCTCGTGGCAACCTACTATTAAAGGACATATAGTACTTCTCAAACGTTACAGTACGAGTCGTGTAAATACCCAAACCAGTTGTCTTAAAACTATTATATTTAATACAATTTTTATTATTTACAACGATCAAACACTATAAAATATTTATGATGTTACATCGCTAGAGAGCCTGATCTGGCTTCTGGAACTCGTCCGCGTCGCCACTTTCTCCCCCATCAATCCCCCCCGCCCCCCATCCCCGTCCCTGCCGTCATCCCCCCCCCCGCCGCCTCAGGCGCCATTCCGTCGCTGTTGACAAGTTAGAGCACCGCGTCGCCGTGAAGTTCCCTCGCTCTGCCCCATATGCTCTTACTTCTCGCCGCCTCCGCCAGCGCGTTAGTAGACATTGCCCTGGCGTCTCTCCTCTCTGCGCCGCATCACAGCCTCTGCTTCCCAACGAGTCCATGATATGTAGATGTTTTTTCTTCATCAATTTTCTCCATCTCTCCTGTAATGGTCGACCGTTGGATCCCACTTGCTCAGAAGCTTCATTTCAGCACCGCGTCCTAGTGTTGCACCTGAGCGAATGTCCGCTCGACTGAGTGCTTTTGCGCCCCTTCTCCTTATATTTTATTACTTTGCACGTATCACTCACTGAATTCACTTTTGTTTTAATGTGCATTGTTTATTCCACATGGTCCTCAGTTTTGGAATTCTCTCGGTGTTTTCATGAGATATTCTTACATTCTCTGCTTACATTTTTTCTCGTTTCTCTCTCTCTCTCTCTCTCTCTCTCTCTCTCTCTCTCTCTCTCAAAATATTTTATCTATATCTGATTTTTTCATATAAAATTTAAACGTAATATGAGATGAAAACCAGGAAGTTTGAATAATATAATACATCAGGTCGGTTTATTCTCATATTTTTAAAAGAATATAGTGTTTACGATCATTTCATCATACGTACATTTTACGTGTACCATTAAATTTTCACTATGTATCCCTTATTTTTTATATCAACCCAACTTCATCGCTTATCTATTGTTCTTATCATTCGCTCATTTTCAGTGCTTCTAGATTTAAGTAGGTTTCCAGAGTTTACTTGCCACGTGTTATTTAGTTTTATTATTTCTTTTTATATTTGCGAATTTTTCATTAAATTGCTTTGCATCCGTTCTGTAACAAGCTTGCTTTTCCCCTATCGCAATTAATCTTCCCGATTATATAAGAAGAGATAAGAAGAGTGGCAAGCTGTTGGAGGCTCTTCCTTCTTGGCTCTTCTCATCCGCTACCTGCTCCCCTGCGTCGTCGCCCATGCAGTGGCGCACTTGCCCCCCCTCCCTCCTTCCATCCCTGCTGCGGCTGCCCGCGTGCTTCAGAGGTCCACTTCCTGGCCACCCCCTCCACCCCATGCGTCACGCCCTATGGCCTCCCACGCCCCACGTCTCCACGCCCCACGCCTCACGCGACCGCTCCTGTACCCCGCCCCTATCCGCCAACTACCATGTCTCGCCTCTGTTGTCGCTCCCCCGCTCATCCTCGCCACCGCCCCTGCTATCGCCATCGCTGCCGGTGCGCCGCAGTACACCTCCGTCTGCTCGCCCGCCCGTGCGACGGGGGGGGGAGGGGATCCATTATAAATTTGGCGCCGAACGGCGCTTCCTGCGGCGGCTGCAGGGCCATCGGTTTAAAAGTGCTGCGGCCGCCGCACCTGCTGTCCTCCCGCGCCATAGCCCGCTCTCCCCCTCTGCCTCCATTCCTCCCTCCCCCTCCCTCTCTCTCTCTCTCTCTTACATGCGCACCAACTCGCTTCGATGGCTTCCTGCAGTTATCTCTATCGCACTCTCCCTGCTCTAGTCCCACTATCTTATTCTCTCACACACTCATCTAGTTTTCGTTTTGTTACACACATTTCATTTCGTGGCTTTCTATTGTTTTTGCTTCAAATTTTCATCTCCACCTCCTCCAATTTTTCTTTACGTTTTTTTAACCAACTGTTCTTTTGTCTGCTTCTCGTATTTATACGTCCGTTTGTATGTATGTTTATTTGAGTCTGCCTGCCCATTTCTCATACTTCCTCTCTCTCTCTATCTATCTATCTCTTTCTTTCTCTCTCTCTTTCTCTCTCCCTCTCTCTCCCTCTCTCTCCCGCTCTCTCTCCCTCTCTCTCCTTCTCTCTCCTTCTCTCTCCTTCTCTCTCCTTCTCTCTCCTTCTCTCTCCTTCTCTCTCTCCCTCTCCCCCCTCTCTCTCTCCCTCTCTCTCCCTCTCTCTCCCTCTCTCTCCCCCTCTCTCTCCCTCTCTCCCTCTCTCCCTCCCTCTCTCTCCCTCTTTCTCTCCCTCTCTCTCCCCCTCTCTCTCCCTCTCTCTCCCCCTCTCTCTCTCCCCCTCTCTCTCCATCTCTCTCTCCATCTCTCTCTCCCTCTCTCTCTCCCTCTCTCTCTCCCTCTCTCTCCCTCTCTCTCTCCCTCTCTCTCTTTCCCTCTATATATCTTGCAGAATAATAAAATACATTCTTAATCTAATAATTACGTATCTTATAGTTTTTGACAATACCACTGTACAGGCGACTAACCTTCAAAGGGAGAGACTGTGGTAACGGAATGAAAGGCTCTTATCTGTACAAAGTAAGTTATACGCTGCCCGCGCCGCGCCGTGAGCTGCCCGGAGGGGGGAGGCATGGGGCTGGTTAAGGGAGGAAGCGAAATTGACTAAAGAAAATTATGATGATTATCTCTGCACATACTATTTATTCATTAAACTATGATCACAAATGTTTCAAATTAAATTTTATTATTACTGAATAAATTCTTTGCTTAAAAGTCTTTAGGCTAATGAAATGAAACTTCACGCAGATGAAGGTGATTTACACAATACGTCTCTTACACTGTGTAATTGTAACTGTTCAATCCCTGACACATAGCTTCCCAGGTCACACAAAAAGAAGGGTGAAAGTAAAACTTACATCTTGCAGATTTAGTTGTTGTGAAGTGCGGACCCCTGCGTTGCGTCTATGTTGGAATGCACGCGTCCACAGGGTACAACGAAGGCGTGGCGCAGATGCATAGTCGAAATTGGACCACAGCACAGGGCACGTGCACAGACGGCTTGAAATGGAAGGCAGCTGCTCACGTGGCCAGCTTCCAACAATGTAACGCGAAACGAAAGCCGCACATGTGCCGATGTCGAATCGGTATCGAAGGCGAACACTCGAAGGTGCAAAAATGCACTGCAAAAGTCTACCGATTGAAGAGTTCCCCGTCGAGGATGGTATCAAGAAGAGTTTAATGACTGAAAGCCCGCCCGCCTGTCGTCGACCGCAGAACCGCCAAACGCAGCGTAGTTACTCGTACGGAAACATAAAGAAGCGATTAATGAAAGTCGGTTCGCCGACGACAAAAGAACTGCCAATGGTAGAGTAGTCACTGGAGAGAATTATCAAGAAGATTGTGCCGTGTGAGTCACTTACGTGCTCGTAGGCGGAGATTTTGCCGTCGAGACTGTGTTTTGGGGAGGTGGGAGGAAGTGCTTGTGTGGGTTAGAGGTTAGAATGCCGGCGGCCCGGTGAGAGGTGGACGATGCGGCGCGCAAGTGAAAGGGCGGGGCCATCGAGGCGGAGGTGATAACACGCCACGTTGGCGAGGACTTTTGTAACGCGTTCGGACAAACCACACAAGCCATGTCATTGTCGTACCAACGCTTTCATTTCGTCCTCCAACCACTTTAAGTATTACATTCTCTCAACTTTTTTCATGGATTCTGTCTCATCCAGTTTCTGCTAAACTAGCCCAGACCTGACTGATAAGATGTAAACTGAATAAGTAGACCATTTATTTAAATCTTTGCAATTAGGTTTCGGATTCACTTTTCGCCTTGTTCAAAGCCCATCCACAACAAGAACAATCTCCACTTCTAAAATTTTCTTCTTTCTATATTTCCTCTCTTGCTTGACTAAGAGCACACTTAAACAGTGGCCAAACCGTTTAATGACAGACCCAACACCATTATCTCTTCTATCTTTGTTTAGATGAAGATATATTCTAGCTAATAATATCGGAATTTTATGTTTATTTTACAAGCGCTTTAAACCCCTCGTGAAACTTTTGTCTTTCAACTGTTATAAAAAATGCTTACAAAATGTATAAAAAATCAAAATGTAAAAAAACAAATTGAAACGCAAATATAAAATGTGATGAGTAATCACTTCGTGAAACAACAGAGTTTTCTTTAGATAATCTTGCTCGAAATTACTTAGAAACCTTATTTTAGAAACTGTCGATGTAGAGAACACGTAACCAATGAAAGCAACGCAGTAAATGCTCAAGAAGATCATAAAAAGTAGAACATTACCATTGTGTCCGAGCGGAAAGGATTAAGTAGAGTAAATGCTGCAAATACACATTCCATTTGCCATTTTTCAAACACTGAAAATATTTGAAAATAAATATGCACAGAATTATAACCCTTATATTTAAAAGATATTGCGAGTGCGAGTCCCGCCATGAACATGGTTGTGTGTAACTAATTTTTCATGTATGTTTTTGTAGCGGAGTGCCTCGTGTTCTTCTGGTCCCAAAGTAGAGGAGCCCGCAAGTGTATTGGTGTCTAGTGTATAGTGTAATATGCTTCTCATCGAGACGTAAAGGGTAAAGGGCTGTCGGCTGAGCTTTAACTTAAGCAACACTGCTATTGGTAAATAATAAGATAGGAAATAATTAAGTCTCCTTTTTAGCATTGATTTTACTTAATATTAGTAACTTTTCTTTCTGTACATCAATGTGTAGAATAGGTCATCTCGAAAATATACAGAATATTCAGGCATTCATTCATATTCTTTTTTTTTTTTACTTTTCTCGAGTTTTCTATTGATTTTCTCTTTCTCTTCTCGCTTTATTTCCCTTCTTTGGGCTCTTTTTTTTCTTCCTCTTGACCTTTGTCTCCTTTTACCTTTTTTCTTCCTTTCTGCATTCTCCTTTTTTACTCTCTTGCTCCTTCATTCCTCCTCCTTCTGCCCGTGTTTTAACAGCCCTCTCTCGTCGCGCGCGTTGCTATTCGTAGCCTCCAGATAGCCCTCGATGCCGCCGCGCCTCGCCTCGCCTGGCGCCGCCTCGGCTCGTGCATGTGGTGACTCCTATTGGCGCGGTGAGCGGCACTCGGCTGCTCACCCACCGAACCAATGAGGGAGATATGCCCAGGGGCTGAACTATCTCAGAGAGAGACCGATAATCCGGAATTCCAGTACAAAATGGATGTTCTGAGGGCGTCAGTCGAGCGTCAATGAAGCGTCGTTAAATCGGTACCGATGCGTTGTACACAACTCGATGGACGAAAGTGTTTTACTGGATGTCTTAGAATAAATTGTACAAACTTTTAGGGCTTGTGGAGGATATCAAAAATATTTTTTTTCTAATGGAGAAATGGATGGTAAACTTGTGTTACAACGTTTTTTGACAGTGGTATTTGCCCCTGTTGGATAGGCAATTCGTTGTACACTCTTGTTTGGCGGTACACATTCTGATGCAGGAGTGAGGATTTCGGTTTCCTGCGAATAACCAATTTAAAGACAGGTTGTGAAGAGAGGCAAATGTCGCATTCTGGATTCTTTGTTTCATATTTAATACAGCACTTTCATTAGAAGAAAGTGAAGATATTTAACCCCTTTCATGCCATAGAGTTCTGCATCATTTTTTCTGAGATATTTCTGTGTAAGATTCCTTATAGGTAATGTATTGTAGAACTTCCAAATAATTACGTTCTTTCAATACGTCGAAATTCCAAATAAGCTTATTGATAAGTATCACCTAAGATAAAATCTACTATTTATGCATACAAAAATGCATACGTATAAATTTTGGATTTAGGCTAGCTCTATAGGATAGCTCTATCTAGAATTGGAGATCGACGTATTTCTGGGAATGCCTTCTGGACCAAAATTAACGAATTGTAGCGCTTCTTTCCAGATAGGCAAGCGATCTTCCGCGTGTACCAGAGGATCCCGTGTCTCGGAAAAGTGCACAATATGTACATAAGGCAAGGCATTTAACTCTATTAATTTTGCATTCCTGAAACCACTCATCTGTAAATTAAACTAGAACTAATACGTAAAATGTGCTTCAAAGAAAAGCATCCTGACTACAAAATACAATTATGTCCGTTTAAACGTTCGTTTTTTTTGTATTTTTAAATACTTACATAATGTGTTTCGTTCAACAATTCTATTTTACCTACAATTTATCAATGTTTATTTTCACTGTGCTAATATATTTTTGTCATACCATTGTCTTTTAGAAATGTCTCCAGTTAAATATTGCGTAGAACAACTAGCATTTGTTGCCGATCATTGAAACATTTCAAGATTATAAAGTGCCAAGACATACAGCAGAGAAGGTTCAGGTGTGGTTTGCGGTTGAGTGAACCTGCGGGGCGAGAATATCATCGAACTTCTTCCCTGGCCAGAACAATCGCCAGGCTTCAACAGTTGAACCGCTATAGGGCGTTTTAGAGCAGAGAGTGAGGGGTAGATTTTCAGCTGCAACATCATTGAAGCAATTTTTGGATGTTTTAGTACATGAATGGGAGAATATTCCATTGGAAACTATTTAGGCATTTTAAATATATTCCGGGACGAATTGCGTGACGAACTATTCCATGAGTAAGTGGTAGCCCAACACCTTATTAATAAATAAATATTTTGTATATGATAGGTGTTCGTTATATTTTTCCAACTCCTGTAATTTACAAGACTATTTGTACATGCAGAGTTTGAAAACTACGCAATATATTTACACTATTTAATATTTCACCTCAAATTATCCATACTAGTGACGTTCCTTAATAGCGAAAACTCTCTCACACTATACAAATCTTCAATTTCGTTTTAGATAACTTTTCGGTTTGTTCCATCCTCTCCGCGTTTGGCGTCTAAAAGACATTTTTTCTCAGTTTTTAGTTATCCAATAGCTGCATTCAACTCTTTATGCTGCAACATAACATTTTTTATACAGCATTGTAGGCTTTCACGGCCGGAGTCAATATTCTTCATGTCTTCCGGGCTGATGGGCCGTGGTCCAATTGGCTTTGAGATACCAAACGTTTCGCCCACGACTGCGGTGGGCATCTTCAGTGGCGAGGTCTCGGGCGAAGTGTCCGGGACGGTGGCTGACTGGCGACTGACTAAGTCTGACTGACATTGAAAGCCTACAATGCTGTATAAAAAATGTTATGTTGCAGCATAAAGAGTTGAATGCAGCTATTGGATAACTAAAAACTGAGAAAATGAGAAAAAATGTCTTTTAGACGCCAAAAGCGAAGAGGTTGAACAAACCGAAAAGTTATCTAAAACAGACTAAGTCAGTCGCCAGTCAGTCACCGTCCCGGACACTTCGCCCGAGACCTCGCCACTGAAGATGCCCACCGCAGTCGTGGGCGAAACGTTTGGTATCTCAAAGCCAATTGGACCACGGCCCATCATCCCGGAAGACATGAAGAATATATAACATTTTTTGCCACATTATTTCAACCTTTTGCAATTTTTAATACTTTAGAGTGTTCAACGAAAATGATACCTGTGTAATTTTTAAGTGTCTCTATTCAAGGAAAATAAATAAATAAATCATTTTAGAATATTTTCTTAAACTTCTGAGATTGAACGGAATGAAAACTCGACCAGTGTGAAAAAATCATGTATAGTTATCGTTCACAAATTTTGATAGTTTGTGAGACACACCCAGACATTTTAAATCAGGTGAAATATCTTTTTCTTAATCTCAAAGATTTAGCTACATAAGATTTTAAGTGTTGATAGCAAACAGCTTCTCTATTCATTGTGAGCCCCTAGCGTTATTCGTGTACATTTGTCATCCATTTGCCTCTTATCGGTTTCTCTTTAAGAAATTTAAATGCTAACGTGAGTATGAGATACATTGCAATACTTTTTTTGCAGTCCTAAACATCACACGAGCCCGTTTCGGATATAAAATAATTGCAATGCATGAATGCATGAAAAATGTACGAAAACGACCATTGCGGTTCCCTAATGTACTTAAATTCTAAGCACCACGTAAGTAGTAAATTAAATACATGTATTTCTTTTCATTATTCTACATCTGAACCACTTTATTTACCAAAATTAATATCTGAAACTTGACGTTCAATGGCTGCCACGTTCATGTATTTGATCTCTTCAACATTAACGCATTATTCATTCGAATTTTTATTGTAACCAATTACTACGCAGACCACCTGCCGAATCGTAAGCTCACGAAGACACAAAAATTCACATGTTCGCTAATATTTACAAACATTTGACAAAGTGTTATAAAAGAAAGTATTTAGAGAACATTTGAATTGAATAGGTGGTTTATTTTCAATTCTATGCAATACATATTTTTTATAATGTTTTTGAATATATTTTGAGTTTTTAATATATTTTCATGACGGTGTTGTAACTGAGATATTCACGACTTAATATTGATGTTACGATTATTATGTAGTTAAGTTTGAAACCATACGAAGTCTTCATTTCGTGGACGTATCTTGTGAGTCTTTCTCAAATTTAACGTGCTGTATTTACTTAGGTGAATATTTATTCCGGGCTTTGTGCGACGGTCGTAACGTATGGAAACGGCTCACTCCATAAACGCAGTGCGATGACTCAACCCCGTGTTGTCTCCCCTCAATGTTCACGACGCTCGTGTCACGCAACCTGCGGGAGAGTTATGGAGTCTGTCCAATTCAATTATGACGAATTGTTCACAGAACTCGCGGCAACCGTGAAGGGAATTGTCTCCAAAGAAATAACAGCTCTTATCTATAATATGATTCATCAACATCCAACCCTCTGATTATTTGTTTATAATTATTTAATACTACGAGCTCTACTAAGTAAGAAATAAAAAAATGTAACTTTTAGATTACAAAAATTATTATTTTGGGATGACATTACCGACAGTACCACAAATTTTACCGTTATTTACTCCACCAAGTTAATTTTTAAAAATTAATGTATAGTTATGTTTGAAGTCTCTTTAAGTGTCTGTATTAATCACACATTGAAATTAACTCCAAATGTAACGAGACAACAAAAGCGTTAATTCTGGCTAAATTTTCTACCAACATTGAATGCACTCCATGTAAAAATGTGGAAATTACTAATGTTATGTGAAGGCTTCGACTCATTCTCCCATTAAACACCTAAAGAATCAAATCATTTAGATGTTTGTAAGGTAAATATCATTTCCAAATTATGCGCACATGAACTTCCACAAATATAAAGATCTCCAAGCGAGGGAGGGCACTTAACCCACCGACTTGTTGCGTTGTGTCGCTACGGCAAACACGAAGGTCATCCCATTACTTGCATTACCGACAGCATTTGAGTGCCTAGCTTGCGCGCTCTTCAAAGGCAACTATTCCGTCAAAGCAGGGAATTCGATTCACTATCATAACGTTGGCAGGTTACCGCAATTAATGCTCTATGCTCTATATTCACTAATATGAGTATTATTAATAGTAATACTATTCTTAGTAATAATTTTAATATATACGAACTTCGACATAATAATAATAATAATAATAATAATAATAATAATAATAATAATAATAATAATAATAATAATAATAATAGAAATATGTAATATTAATGGTATAGTAATACCGTAACATTTAATGATTTTCATGATCTAAAGTGAAACTTAACGAAACACAGATTCGTGTCGTAATAAGAATTATTTGTGTAATAATCCATGGCGCCTGAAAATGGTAGCACCAGGACAGTGACGTCATAGACGTACATGTGGAGTACTGCAAAAGAGAGGCTCAGAATGGAACTGTGATGAAGCGAAGAGAAAGCGTCAGTGTAAATATACAAATTAGAATAAAATAACATTGGGCCACGTATTTTTAGGGTTCCCTAGATTTTAAGATAGAACTCAAATAAACAAAACTAAATATTGTGTACTAGATAAAATGATTACAATAAGCAGTTTTGTAAGGTAAGCGATATTAGTCTCTCCGCAGTGTACGCAATATAACAGGGAAGCCTCTCCACAGACACAACGTGCTGATGAGAGTGCTAGCAACAGAAATTATATTCGTAGCACGAGCTGCAGCTTCTACCAAAAGAAACTACGTTGCGTATTCGTAAGCAATCATAACTGATGCTGGATGTTTTTCCCCTTGCACATGTTTCGTAGTGACATGGTTGCTGCCAACATTAATACAATTTGTAATAGGAGGATTCGGCTTGGGGCGGTGACACTTTACTAGTGTACTCTGTAACTAACCTACCACCCCTTTTAAATATGATCAATCTTTCTTTTCTTTTTGCATAACTATTCGACAAATTTAAACGTAAATTCTAGTTCGTTTGGTTTATGAAAAAGTGGTTAAAACATTACATGATATTTGTATGGTAATATCTTTTCACAATACTCGATTGGTTATCAAATTCGTCCTATCGCCCTCATAATTCTCCAACCCCGTATTGTAAGACGTTTTACGATACTTATGTCTTAACCCATTAAGTCCCATGTCAAATTGTCTGTTATACAATTTTTGACAAGGATATCTATATATTTGCCTTTGCAATTGAGGTCGACAATGTCCGTACTTTTAAGGCCCGTTTCTGTTCAGTACATTAACATAGATTTAAATTTGTTTCCTTATAACAAAGGGCGAGTAATTGCATCTACTAATGCATTCGAAAGCTTCCTCTGGAAGCAAACGCACCAGCAGTATGTGCTTCAGGGATGTGTGCTTACGGTCCATAGCAGGTCGAGGTTTTGATATCCTTCGTTGGCAATTGGGAGACACTCAGCAACATCAGAGGGATCACGACACACGATTGGGAGCCGCACCGCGATGCAATTGCAGAAGAGGACTGGAGGGGTAAGGGCGCGGCCTCCGCAGCATTATCCTCATTGTCCTCGCGCCGCCTATCGCGCGCTCCCAAAACTCGCGAGCAATCGCTGCGGCGTATCGTATTGCATCGCATCGCATCGCATCGCATCGCGTCGTGTTGGGTGGGGTCAGGTCGCGTCGCCTCGCGGGACGAAAGCAGTTAGCCGGCTGCGCGGGGATTTGCCCTAATTGCTTGTTCACCCGGCGCACCGCGGCCGCGAGCGCCCACGCGCTACGCAGCGGACTCCACCGCCTCCCCCGTCGCGCATTCGCCCCATTCTAGGGCCCCCGCGCCTCCATCAGCTGCCCCGTGGCGACCTGCTTTTCCCCTCCTCGTCACGCTCCACCCCACCTACTCCGCTCCTCTCTGCCCCGCTCAGCCTCCCACCGCTCCGCCCTGACTCGCTTCGCCCCAACTCCCCGCGTTCCTCCTGTTCCACTCCTACCTTCGCTTCTCTTTCACGCTTCGCTCTTCTCTGCGCCGTCCCGCGGCGCCCCGCGCTGCCACGCGCCGCCCCGGGACGCCCCCCGCCCCTTGCCCAACCGTTTCGCTTTGTCACGTTCCACTTCGGCAGGTTCCACTTCGCTCTGTTCCGCTTCGCCCCGTTCCACTTCGCTCTGTTCCGCATCGCCCCGTTTCGCTTCGCCTCGTTCCGCTTCGCCTCGTTCTCTTCACCCCGCTCCGCTTTGCCTCACTCTTCACTGCCCCTCTCTTCGTCACCCCGCTCTTCCCCACCCCGCGCTTCATCGCTCGCTCCTCCCCTTCCCGACCAGCTTCATTCCATGCCACTTCGCGCCGGCCCACCGTGGTCCGCTCTGCGACGCCCCGCTTCGCTCCACCACTGTCTTGCACGCCCGCTACACGACCTCGCCACTTCTGCTTTCACCATCTACGCTCCTCGTGTCCCAAGCCCGTACCTCCTTTGTCACATTGTCGCCTATCTCCGTCCTTACACGTCCCTTTTCTAGACACACACCTCACCCTTCCAGCCTCTTTTAATCTTGTCTCCTCCTCACTCCTTATGCACCACTTCCCATTCCTCATCACTCTTCCCCTTCGTGTGTATTACCTCCGATTAGCTCGTTTTTTCCTTGCACTCTCCTCTCTTTCCTTATAATTTCTTTGCTTCCCCAATTCTTTCCCCTTCTCATCATTGTATCTTCCATGGCGCCTGTCTTGATCCTCAATTCTGCAGATGCCTAATTTCCTTTCTCATGCTTGAAAGAAAGCTTCAGCTGCCTCTCTTCGTACTCCATGCTCCGTCTTTTCCCCTCCGCTGCTTCCTGGTGCACTTGCACCACACACATGTTCGTTTTCCTCTTCTCTTCGCTCAGGTTTCATCATCTTTGTTCGCTACCCCTCGCCATCCTTGTGCCATTTTTACACTTTTTTTCGTTTTCCTGAATTAATTTTATACTATTTTTTTCCTGTTAGTCTCAGCTTCAGCTTCACCTTGCGTGCATTTTCCGTCTTCTTAGTCCCTCCTGCCTCATCTACCATGCCACAACGACACGAAATACCTATTTTACACTCCCTCTATGCATTACACTGGCCCGTTTTCTTTACGGTCTCTTCAGCCACGCGACAATTCAATATATCTGCCCATCGTTGACCACTCAGTTGCCATCTCCCCATCTCACTCCCCACTACCTTCTCACCTTCCCTTTCTGACAATTCGCCTTTCACCTTTCACTCCCACCTCTCGCTTTCACCTCCCATTCTCACCTCCCATCCTACACTCCAACCTCTCATCTCCCATCTCCCACTTCCCCTCCCCCTTCCCTCATTCACCTCCCATTCCCACCTCCCACTTCCACTTCCCCTCTCACTTCCAATTCCCACCTCCCACTCCCACCCCCATTCCCACCTCTCGCTTCCACCTCCTACACTCACAACCCACTTCCATCTCCCAGTCCTTTCTCCACTCCCACCTCCCACTCCCACCACCACCTGCCACCACCACCTGCCACCACCACCTCCCACCACCACCTCCCGCCACCACCTCCCGCCTCTACTTTCCACCACCACCTCTCACTTCCACCTCCACTACAACCTCCCACTCCCACCTCCATTACAACTTCCCACTACCACCGCCACTACCACCTTCCACTACCACCTCCCACTACCACCTCCCACTACCACCTCACATTACCACTTCACACTCCAAACTCCTCTCCTATTTCCCACTCCCACCTCCCTCTCCCACAGGTCATCGCTTTGGCGCGCAGCAATCAGACTCCGCGCAACGAGAAGCGTCAGCCGCAAATCCGCGCATGCGCAGTCAGCCGCTGCGCCGCCGCTTTCATAACTGTAGAGATAAGACCTCTGTTGGCGCATATTCCCCACCGCTATGGAGAGATACCGAACTGCCGAATATGATTGCCTGTGTGTGACGTGGCACTTCCACCGTCGTCAATGAGGTTTATGCCTTAATCCACGATAAGAACAACAATCACTACGTTTCTACGGTTGACGTCTCGGCGCTAGAGGGATTGAACGCGTTTAACTCTACGCTTTACAGTATTCCACTCGGCAATGAGCTCTAAATTTGTCCAAATAACCTCTTGAAAAATCTATTCAAATATTATTAGCATGCCAATTAAATAACTAAGTTATAGAAATTGTATAGTGTGTATCACCTACATTATAAAACCACTGGAAATCTTAATGTACTTTTTAAATACACCGTGATATGTTATTGTGACACTTTATTTCCAAACGTAAATCTTTTTGCTTGTCATTACGTACTTTTATTGAATCATTTGTAATATTTAATAAAATTTCATACATGTATTCACTTGTTCCATGAATGAACGAGTAGCAGGAGCATTGTTTTGTAATAAAAAAATTGTTTGCATAAAAATGTGCAAACAAAAATATACCCTGTTAATGTGGATATTTTGAGACTATGAATTAAAGAAATTCATATAACGCATATACTCTTGAACATTGTTCCTGTGAAATAGTACTACATCCTACATTGAATACTTTTGAGTCGGTTACTTTGTAGTATAATTCTCTTCTGTTTTTTATTAGTTTAGACAAGATATGTCACTGTTTTATCTCGTAACTAATGCATGGTTCCTTCAGCATAATGGTTCACCCATTAAGATACTTGAGTAAGTGGTTTATTTCTACACATTTTTCATTGTTCAATTGTATTTCTGCTATTTATAAATATATACTTAAGTTAGGTTTTTACATATGTTAATTGAATTTGATTCCAGAATTTTCTTCTCTATAGCGCCATTGAAAATGGGATAAAATTCCCGGAACATGTCATGCCTGGTTTATTATTTATAATATTAAACATGTCATTAAAACTCAGTGGCCAATATTTCTTGGATACTTACTTTTCGTTCAGCTAATAGTGGGGTGAACTATGATGTTATACTATTGTTGTAGATATTTGAGACGAATTGTAGGATATGTCATTTTATTGTATATCTTAAAAGCTCCAACTCAATGAGCTGGTATCTTTTTCAACAGTTGAAGAAATAACTGAGTGAAAAGGAATTTTACAATATCAGTAAAATCAGTCATTTATTTTATTTATTTGCTTTTGTGTTTGTCACGATGGTGGATTCTACGGTGGGGGAGAAGTCTACGTATTTTGATGAGGATTTGGTAAAATGTCTTACATATTTAACTAGTAGTGCTACAGAATTGGACATACGTCCTCTTACTAGTGACTTTTCTTATCTCTTCAGCCTGGGCTATCTTTTCGGTTTTATCTCAGAGTCTTTTCAGCTGCCATCTATTGGCACATTTTTTCGTTTTCTGAATTGTATACTATCTCTAACAGTCAAATGGAAATATGACTTTAAGAATATCATAAAAGGGTAAAATCTATTCCTCCGTACAAATTTTCGTTGCAAAGCTTGTAGTATTACTACAAATTAAAAAAATATTATTTGAGCGTTTCTGAAAGGCGCTATTATAAGTTTATTTTCACAGAAAACTTTCGTGATTTTGAGAAACATCATTGGAAATCCTTTTAAGAACATACACTCACAATCGTTATCATATATACAAATTGTTGGTACCGTAATGTTTAACCACATGAGTGATATTTCAAAAAACACATTTGTGCAATTTTTTGAAAATCAAATAAAAACATCAAAATTACGTTTATGACATGTTATTCAGTGCATTTATCACTATCTGTATATAATATGCAAGCAACAAATTGGAGCCGCTTTCGAGAAACTGGCGTTCTGAAATTACTCAATTTGAAATTCTTTTTCACAGAAAAGTTTTGAACTTTCGAGGTACTTTATCTCATATCAATTTAAGCACTTGAACTCTCAAATGCAATATTGTATACAAGTCGACGTTAATGTAAATATTACCGACGTGAGAGAGAGAGAGAGAGAGAGAGAGAGAGAAAGAAAGAGAGAGAGAGAGGAAGAGAAGCAGGGAGGGCGAGAGAGAATTGCAATTGTATAGTTTTTTCAAAAGTCAAAACAATAACAATAAACAATACTGTCTGGAGGCTCATTGTCTTACATGGTTCATATTCGAATTGCACACCTTCAAGTAATTTGGACAGTACTTGAAATGTTTGAGTCATATCTGCTTGTGAAGCGTGAAAGACATTGGAATTGATCGCAGAAAACCAAGGACACGACCAATCAGAGCAGCCGCGCGCAGAGCACTTTCAGGTGGTGGATCCAACGATTTAGCTGGTGTCGAAACCTACCATCTTCGATACGCCAGCATTAGTCTACGAAGCGTTCGTTGCGGACTCGCTATCGACGCATACACCATCGATCTGTCTTGATTATATTTTATATACAAATAATCACATCCTCCACCCGCCATCTGCGTGTTACTGGTTTAATTCGAAAAAAGGTAGGGTGGCATTCTCCTTGTGCAAACGCATTTGCATGTCAATCTCCGCCTTGCGTTTCGCAGGTCCCCACTTCGCCCCTGCGCTTAACGAAGTGCAGCCCCTTCCTACGATTTCGTGGGCCTCCGATAGCCGGCACTCAGGCCACAAAGTGCTCCGTCCCACCCCGCCCCTCACCCCTCTTCCCAACCCCTTCCCACCCTTCTCCGGCGCGCCACTTCCAACCGCTTCCCACCCCACCCTTCCACCTCTCCTCCGCCCCGCCTCGCCCGGTTTCGCCGTTCGGTTCCTTCTTATTCCACCCCGCTCCGTTCCACACTGCCTCATCACGCCCCTCCCCCCTCTGCCCCTCCCCTCTCAGCCCCTCCCCTCTCAGCCCCTCCCCTCTCAGCCCCTCCCCTCTCAGCCTCTCCCCTCTCAGCCCCTCCCCTCTCAGCCCCTCCCCTCTCAGCCCCTCTCGTCTCATCCCCTCTCCACCCCCTCCACCTCTTCCCTCGCTGTCTGGCCTCTCCTCCTGCTACGCCGACAACATAGCATTGTTATCGGCCCCGTCCGCGCCACCCGTGCCGGCTTCTCGTTTGCGTTCCCAGCCTTTGCTCGTCTTTGACTCTTCGGCACAGGACATCCGTCTCCTTCAAACGGACTCGGTCTGTTGTGGCAGCTTGTCTTTAACTGACGCAGTCTCGCTCTGTGCACTGTTCTATTCATGTGTGTGTGTGTCCATAAAACGTTTCCATGGTATCTTTCTTTGCTCAGTTGTTTTTTTTTTGTTATGAGTATCATGTTTATAGAACACAGGAAACACTTACTTTTCAATAGTGAGTATCTATTCAGGATAATATGACATTTATTCGTTCACCACTTCTTGAGAATTGAATTTCGGTCATGAGTGTTAGTCAAGTTTCTCACGCTTCTGAGCATGGCTTCCGTTTCTGTAAATTGCTACTATTTATGCTTAATGTGAATCTTCATTTTAAAGTCACTGTTTTTATTAATATCTGGAGATCTAATGAGGCTCATATGGCATTTTCTCTTTTGCAAAAGTATACTTTCAGGTACATTAATAGATGAATATTTAAAGTCATTGAAAAATTGAAGAATGATGAAGATTTTATTACAAAAAATATTATATAATTAAATATATGCAGAATGTTCTGAAGAAGGAACAAGGTCATCACATACTAAACCTCTTTAAGTGTATAATAACATTGGTGTTCATTTATCGCATATATTTGAATCAATGCATGACCTCCCAATATTTTCCGTTTTCATATTACTTCGGACATTATTATCAAAACTGCTCGCAAACTCTTGCGTTGCGCTTCCTCTTTGAGGCTCATCATCAACTATAGAAAAATATGCGGCTGCGTTGTGCCCTCCTCTACCTTCCATTGATTGTACCGCCTGGCAAATTCGCTTGGCTTCATCTACGAGCCCACATACTGGTCATCTATATCTGCCGCTGCCTAGTCCATCTGTTCCACTACACCTTCTGAATACACTATTGCCAGTGATTTGACGAAAAGCCACCAACCTCCTTTAATGGCAACCATCCCTCACTAGTGCGTAATTGGTACGAATTTCCTTCTACTACTCAACCATTGATTCATTATTATGTGTAGTAAATAAACGGCAGAAGTGGTCGATCAGATTTTTTCCCACAAGGCATTCATAAGGTGATCATTAAGAAAATAATATATTTTCATAGTATATTCTGGAAAGGGGATATTGATAAAAAAGGTAAATAGGACATATTTTAAAGCAATTAATATTCATTAAATAGTGAACTTTGAGTCACTGAATTGTTATTTATAGTATATTCATGTCAAAGTACATTTCAATCTTTAGACTAAGTATTTGCAGCTGCGAGAGTAGGTTAAAATTCACCCTTCTTATTAAAATGCTTTCTACTAGTTGAATGAGGCATCGCCAAAGTGTTAAAATGTTTTAAAAATATTTTCATGAGTTGCAAATTTCTACTATGCAACTTCTAAATAAAAAGAAACTTCAAACATACAGTTGTCTGAGTATTTTATTCTCGAGTGTCGTTCATAAAAATAATCAATTAAGAAATGAATGAACAATCAATAACAAGTTAAAATATTACAGACAGGAATTGTTACAACATGTGGAAAGAATGGGAGAGACTCGCATTTCAAATCAGGTGTTTAAATATACGCCTAGAGGCAGGAGAGACCCACGAAGACTCCTAAATAAATTGAACGCTTAGAAGCTGAAACAGGTCATAGACCTATCCTTGAAGTGGAGAAGAAGAAGAAGAAGAAGAAGGAGAAGAAGAAGAAGAAGAAGAAGAAGAAGAAGAAGAAATCAAATTAAATACAAAAAATATGTTATCACAACCTTTCTTGTCATATGTTCTTTCGGGCTATAGCCACTGCCCATCCCAGAACATGGCGTTGAATAACGTAATCCGAGCGCACTCTGAACAGTACGATCTTCCAATGTATTATCGGGCGCCTTGAAGAAAATTTGTTAAATTGCTAGCTCCAATTCTAGAACACACCGTTCCAATCTGAAAGTTATCCTGTGGGGTGGCAACACTGGCGATTAACCTTTCCCCTCTGAGTGATGCACGCCCTGTTCCGCTTACTGTAAAAAGCGCCTGTATAATATCATGTGTCCGCTCATTGCCTGGATGTGGTGGCGCTTGGACATGTGGTTCGTACGGCCACCGCTAGATCGCAGCGCTATAAAATACAAAAACACGTTTTTGGAAATTTGTTAGAATATTCTAAATGGATTCGCAAACAAATCATCAGTCCCAACAGGAGATCGAGACGTGTCGAATGACACATCATTTGTTTCAATTGGTGGACAGTAAAATGTGTAAACGTGAAGGACGGACGGACGGACGGACGGTCGGACAGACGGACCGTCGGACGGACGCACAGACAGACGCAGGTTACTCGAATACTATATCATGATTTTATATTATTTTCCCTTTCTATTCCTTCCTATGTGTTGCATTATGACAATTCGTCCATCGCGGTAGATTACCCTCTGTCCACTGTTCTAGCGCCTTCATTATGTGGCTAATCGGTGGCGTGTTAGCGGTCCGTGAGGCGAAGCCACTTGCGCCTGGCGGCCGTAACCGGCGAGCGTCCTTTTTGCTCGCGACCCGGTCTGATCCCCCGCCCTCCGCTTCACGGCCGCGCTTCACTCTGCCCACTCCGCTGACCCTCTCCGGCCCGCTCACCCACCCCGCCCCCGGCCTTTCCCCTTCCACCCCTGCTTCGCCCTTCGCGCCCCGCTCCCCCTGCAGAAACCCGCTTCTTCCTCCCCGCCATGCTCACGCTCCCTGCCCCGATCCCCTTCAGAACCTGCTTCTCACGCCCCGCCCCCTGACACCGCTTCCCCCTCCCCAAGCTTCCTTTTCAATACTCTTGGTTTTGGCCTTACGGGAAAGAATTCGTCTGAAACGTTCATATATCGACCAAGCTCTGACCAAAAAATGTGTCTCAGGGCATCAACTGATGTCACTGCCGTCCCTCTGACCGGGAAGGCCTAGGTTCGAGCCCCGACGATAGCAGGATTTTCGGAACTAGTTTGTTACCTAGGTAGAATGCAGTTTCTATTTGAAGCAGATTTCTGGCGACCGACTGCTCTGATCGGTACGTTTCCGCGGTTTCTCCGATTCATACCAGGCGAATACCGGAGCAGTACTCTAACAAACGGGTCAAAGACAACGCGCGATCTTTCCTACCTCTTCCTTGTCCTAACCTCACCCCTTACACAGCCTTACATTAACATACATTATACACCACGTGCTGGGAAGCCGGTCGGGAGCTTAGAGCTTGTTTCGTCTGGGGTGGTGCCCCGCTGGTGGGCAATACCTGGTTGGGGAAAACTCCGCTAGCTGACGTTAGGAAGGCGCCGGATCTCGCCATATAGCGAGAGAAGCCCACCGCCACATCTCGAGAGAAAAGCACTACACTTACGGGGGAAATGACCCTAGTAGTTGACGCGCTCGAAATCATTAACAATCAATCAATCGAACTTATGTAGTATGTGGATCTACAGCAAATTGTTTTATAAAAATTATGCACTCAAAATAAAAATCTAGGATAAACGCTTGGAACCATTTCAAACACAAAACTTGAACCGGAACAAAAAGAAAACATTTTGTTATCAAATGGTGAAACCGAAACCAGTGCCGAAATATTTGACTGGACAGTTATTGGGCACGGTGCGACGCCTTGGCTGCGCCCCTGCAGGTCGAGGTCTCGTGGTTATTACTCTCGTAACGACCGCCCCGCGCCTGCGCGCGCTGCTCTGCTTGTTTTCTTGTGTTCCGCTCGTGCGGTGCTTATTTCCCTTCCGACGCTCGCTCCCCCCCCCCCTACATCTTGCTCTGGAACTTTCGAAACACCTGCAACTAGTTGTTTGCTTCGGGCTTTCATGGTCCTCCATTCATTCTGTGGCGATCGTAGATCGTATTTTCTTTAATGGGGCTTATTTAACTCGCTCGTGTACGGCTCAGTACCTAACATTAATTGCATACTTCCAGTTCTTGCATTCTTGTATTCTATTCACTAAATTTGATACGTGCTAAGTATATTTATTGAAGATAATTATTCACAAATGGTCTTTTTTATTTTTTCCTTGGCACAATAGGCTTTACCACGTTTATGCACGGTTCTTTTTCAAATTAATGAAAGTGGCGCTTTTGATTTGTTTTTTAGGTTGATAAACGAAACATAAGTATATTGCCGGAATTGAACAACACTTGCTTAATCATGAATATTTAAAATTAAACAAATGATAAAAATGAATGATATGGTTTAAAAACATATTCAGATGTATGCATAATATGTTTTCATATCTCATAACAGGTTTATTTAATGGTGAATTCCGTTGTATATTGCTTGTTGTTTGTGACCTTTCTTACACAAAACTTCGCAAATTTTTGCATACCGTTTGAGGGTATCAGGTAAAGTAATTTACCCAGAAGCATAAGTTTGAAGTGTAAGAAAAACGTGTGGAGGTGGTGAATATTTTTACTCCGCAGCTTGTGTTTGCGCAAGAAGTAGAGTTCAAAATTTCGAAGTTTAAAACGCACGGCCTTGGCCTTGCAATCAGCAATGCAACGACATTCTGAGGTATCGATCGGGCATAACTTAGAATCGTATTCTAAGCTTCTGGTTTCTAAGGTTGAAAGGGTGTCAAGTTATGTTCTTCAAGATGTCCATAAAACGCCTGGTCTATAAAACGCTTTTAGAACCTTCGGGTACATAGGTTTATATAAATCAAGGTTTTAATATAACCATGGTTAGTGGTTATCGTTCAAGGGTGATATTTATATGATGAAGGATGTTTTGATGTGTTCATAATTTTGTTTATTGCACCATTCGTACGTTCTTAAAGTAAGCGTCATGAAATATCTTAGTGCAAGAGTGTTTTGTGATATGGATGTAATTCAGCGGTGTTCAAATCATGAGCTAACTAAAATGTCAGAAATAAAAATGTAAAATGTTTGAGGGATGTTTTCCATTTCATTTAATTAAGAAATAAGTATTACTACAGTAACGCAAATGAAGGTTATCAAATTTACCAAATTGTTTGAATATTAATTTGAATATTAATGCAGCAATATTATCCTAATAATAATAATAATAATAATAATAATAATAATAATAATAATAATAATAACAGTGAATAATTCTTTATAATATATACAAATTTGGTCATATTGAATGTAGTCGTAGCTCTGTATTAGAAAAGATGTGGAGAACAGTGCTCAATAGAGCAAGAAGTAAAGATTCAGGGAACGCATTTATAACATATACCTCGCGATCTAAGAAGTATCTCTCCCTCTCGTATTTAACAACACAGATATATTATTAATAAAATATAAGAGTGTTGTTGACATTTGATAACAAAAATGTTTGCTCTGTTTGATATAAACTCTTTGCTTTGGCTAACAATATACTGTTTCGAAATAACCAATCCAGGAGACATTCTGTTCTCCAAGATTTTTCTCAAATAAACAATAATTTACAAGACGCGCAATGCTTATCTGGATGTAGCTGGATATTTAATATAAATGTAATTTGTTTTTTATTTTATCCTAATTGATGATCCTAAAAATCATTAGCAAAGTATTGCACAAGGGACGAGAGATGAATTCGTGTAAATCTAACACATCAACAAAAATTTGACAATCCCAAGGTACGTCTCATACAACCAGAAAGTCCGTCCAACTATGTGAAGTTATTCTGAGAAATTCGCGGCGTTACCATTATCGTCTTGTGATCCGATAACTCGTTAAATATTTTAGCAAGGAAAGTTTGGGAAATTTGAATATGCAATTTCGGAAATAACAAAACTTACGCTAATCTACTCTCATTACAAGAAATATCATGTCCTTACTTAAAGATCTTAATTTTGATGCAATTTCATTAAGTAAAAATTTTCAGCAATACTTTAGGTGTGTGAAGTCAATTTTTGGGCAATTTACAAGGAGGGTTTACCGTAAGTGGGACTTGCGTCATTTTTATAACAATTTTTTATGTAGCTAACTGTTTTCCAGAAAAGAAATTAGAGAAAGATTTGGAAACTTTTTGAGAAAATATATTTTTTAACGTGTCTACATTTCAAGCCAAATTACTCCAAAACTACTCAGATTGAAAGAACAATTGTAGATATTATTCAAATATTCAACCTTATAGGACATATTTTATTAAGAAAATAGTATCTACCTTTAATATTCTACCGGCGTAGGTGGCTCAGGGCATCAATTGAAGTCGCTGCAATACCTGTGACCGGGAGGTCCTGGGGTTCGAGTCCCGTTGGTGGTAAGGCTTATGACACTATTTGCGTAGGTAGATCGAATTCAACCACAGTCTGGAGGAGAATTATAGCGGTCGGCTGCTCTGATCGGTAATGTAGTACACTACCACACATGCCGGGAGATTATTCGGGAGCTTAGAGCTTGTCTTGAATGGCTGTCATGAATGGGTGGTGGGAAATTGCTGTTTGGAGAAAACCCCGCGCGACTCCGGGTAGGTCAGCGCTGGATCTCGTCGTACAGCGGGGCAAGATCAACGCCATCTCCCACGACAAAAAAATGTAGTACTCTTGCGGAAGTTATGATCTTTTCAGTTTACACGGCCGGAATCACAAATAAATTGAAATTTGATATTGTAGTTGTAAGAAGATACCGAAAAACAATAACTTTGACAATTTCCGAAAATTCGCAGTTATCAATGAAAAAGAGACACTTGCCATTATTTGTGTCGATTAAACCAGCCGATGACAGAGTTTAGTCCCAACATTTGGTGAAATTTTTGAGAAAATTTTGAAAATGTTTAGGCTTCATACTATTAAGAACACCCAAAAATCAAAATATCTTTTTTTTAAATTCAAGGGGCCACGACATCAAAGAGATCCCACGACATCAAAGAGATCATTCATGAAAGATTTTGGTGAACATCCTTCTTCTGGTTTAGCCGAGAGTGTAATCCACGGTAAGGCGATTTGACGTAAATCAATATTTCGGTATCATCTACACACAAAACTTGGATGCTGACTACACAACGTGCCAGAAGAAGCAATTCACTGTATATTTTGGAACAAAATTTATCCACTTTTTGTTACCAAGTCTGGCAAGAGAAGTTTTGCATATTTGCATTGCGTATTTGCATTTTTTCGATTTTTTGCGTTTTGCCCCACAGGATTGCAACACTTTCTTTTTACTGCGTAAGCGGTAAGCAAGAAAGCAAAAAGTTATCAAGGAAATATGTGAATAAATTGTTAGTAATAAACGAAACCATTTATCGCGAGTGAGTTACACTTAATAATAATAATATAATAATAATATAATAATAATATAATAATAACATGAATAAATTAAATTTTTACATAGATTGTATAAAAAGTGCAATTCAGGAGATTTTTTAAAAAAAATGTTACGTTGTGTGTAGTTTCTGAATTAATGTTTGGGAAAAAAAAGTATTTTAATAAATAAATCATTTTACATGATTAGGGCATCTTAAGTTGCGCAGTAGGTTTTCTGTCTTTGGTCAGAGAGAACACCACCACCTAGATAGTTCGTTGGTGCTGGTTAGATGCGCGTCATCTGTGTGTATGCGAGTAGCGATGCCCCCTCCCCTGCGTCCGTTTTGCACGCGGCGGCACGCGCATCCGCCTGCTCTGCGCTGATTCACCGTCTCCGCCCCCGCCCTACGCCCCACCCACCGCCCCCGTCTCCGCCTCCGCCCCCGCCCACTCCCGCCCCTCCTTGCCCCGCCCCACCACACCCCGCCACCGCCCCGCCCATCCCCTCCCTCCCTGTCTCGTCCCCGCCCACTACCGCCCCTCCCTGCCCCGCCCCACCACACTCCGCCACCGCCCCACCCCGCCTCGTCTCACCCCCGCCCAACCACCGCACAGCCTACCCCGGCCTCCGCCCGCCCCGTCCCCTCCCTATCCCGCCTCCGCGCCTGGAGAACGTCTCGCGCATCTCCACGCTCCTTGATGCTCCAAAGCGCGCTTGGGCCAAAGGCATCGAAGACGCAGCGGAAAAGAAGATAAGAAGCACGATATTCGTTTCATTACTTCTATTTATGTATGACGCTTATGGACGACGCGTTTTGTAGTGATCAGACCGAACCTCAGGGTTAAGTGAGCTTCAAATCTCGGCCGATTCATGTTGAATTTGTCGTTTGCAAAGCGGGTTCGCGACAGGTTTTCTCGGGAGTTCCTCGTTTTGCCCACTATTCAAACTCCAGTACATTAACATCATGATGTGGAGACCACATCCCACGCAAAGAAATCTTCAAATTTTATTATAATAATTAACAGAATAGTCCGTAATAAGGGGTGGATGCCATCCTGATGAGACATTGTCACAGGGTATCAAAGTTTTGAACATTTTACTGGAGAAAATCTGGATTCAACTTCTCACTTTTAAACTGTTAGTTACTATGCATACGGACTGGCACAAACATGCTCATAAGTATTTGTATACATACACAAATATACTCGAATGTAGACGATACAAACTGCAACCCACCCGCTAATTAATCGAGTGAGAAGTAGCTTGGAACGGCAATTACAGTAATGACAATTGGAGTGACTGTGTCTTTGTCGGAAGTGCGACGAGTGTCGTCGTTTGCGGGAGAGGAGAGAATAAGAGAGAGAGAGAGAGAGAGAGAGAGAGAGAGAGAGGGCGAAGACGCCTTGCCGGCGCGCTGGGGCGACACGTCGCTGCGGCGGAAGGGGCGGTGGCGACGGCGGCGGCAACAGTGGCGCGGATGATGGCGATGGTGGCGGCGACAATGGAGCTGGTGGAGGCGGCGTCTTTGTGCACAACCCGATTGAATGCGACCCAATCGGAGCGAGTGGGAACGGCTGTGGCTGTAGCGCATCGAGTGAGGTCAGCAACTCGGCGGTTGATTGCGGCGATGGCTTTGTGCGAAAAGGCGGTGCGAGCGGCGTGCAGTAGCGGGAGGACAGGAAGGGCGAACGAGGGTCGATAAAAGCGAGGCCGAAAGGCAACGAAGAGCATGAACGGAAAAACTGTTATCAAATTCCTATCACACAACTATCAGTGTGCTGTAATCTGGTATTTTAGTAAGGAATTTGTTTGCAGTAGAAGATTCGTATAATGAGTGTCGTCTTCACTTGAGGTTTGTTGTCGAAATTCTTCAAATGTGACAACCTGCGTTGCTTCTGAATATCACCGTTGGGTAAAATTAGTTGCTTCGAAATTCGTTATCTTTCGCGGCGAAGGAGACGGACGTCGGTGAGTGATAAGAGCGATGGACGACTGCGAAAGGCGAAGAGGGGCCGTGGATGATGAGGGCGTGGACGAGCAGGGGTATGGATGAGAAAGGACGTGGATGAGGAGGGGCGTGGATGAGGAGAGGCGTGGAAGAGGCGGGGTGAGGATGTGGAGGAGTGAGGATGAGGTGGCGTGAGGATGAGGCGGGGTGAGGATGAGGAGAGGCGTGGATGAGGCGGGGTGAGGATGTGGAGGGGTGAGGATGAGGAGGCGTGAGGATGAGGCCGGGTGAGGATGAGGAGAGGCGTGGATGAGGCGGGGTGGGGATGGGGAGGGGTGAGGATGAGGAGGGGCGTCGGAGGGGAGGGGCAACGAGGGGCTGAGAGGCTAGTACTATGAAGTGGGTCTGAGGGCAAGCAGGCGGCGGGAGGCCTGCGCTGTCTCAGGTCGAGTAGCGGCGCAGACAGATGGCGAGGCGACGGAGGGGCGGCGGCCGCGACGGAGAGGCGGCGCGCGGAGCAGGCGAAGGCGCGTGGCTGCAGCGGCGGGCAGAAACCACGGCGGCGCTCGAGGTGAGCGGTGGCGGAAACGGGGTCGGAAGGAAAAGAACTACGAGGACTATGGAGGTCAGTTGTTTTTTTTTTTAAATTCAATTGAATTGAAGGACTGGGAATAGCCTCGTGATAACCCTTACCAGCCAATTCAAGCTTCCTGCTGTTCGTAAATGTTAAGAGCTCCGTTTTGACACTGCTCCGAGCCCTCAAATGACTATGAACATTGCTCATGGGCTCTGTAGTGACACAATTCAAAAAATACGAATTTTCGGTCGATGCACTTTTCAGAATCGCAGATTGGTCTACCTTCAAACAAAAACAGCAACATGTCTTTTAGTAGTGTTCCACCAACAAATGACGGAAGTATGAATGCAAGAATAATGAAATTTAGTACAATGTGAGACTTCCAAACTTACTTATCGCCACCTGAGTGTTTGAGTTGTGACACTATTGCAGCCCACGAACGATATACAGTGCGACCCGAAAGTCTCTTCGCAGTGACAGCATGTGAAAGTACCATCAACAGAAATTATGTTAGTAACACGAAGCGCAGTTTGTAACAGAAAGAACGTAATTCGCATATTCACCATACTCATAACGATGCTGAAGTGTTGGCCCCGTTCTTGAAGGTAGGCTTTAACCCGTGCACACATATCGAAGGAATTCACTAAACCTCCTTTTGATATCGACTGAATATAACTAATCACTTTTATGTTCGTCGATTGCTGTGGATTAGTTTTGTTCACTGCAGATTTTTCGTGCCACGAATGAAATAAACTGGTGAAGTTAAATCAGGGTATCGTGGTGACCAGGTACTAGTTATTATCATCTCTCCCAAAAGACAAATTTAAAAATGCAAGTGATTGGTTGGATGTATGTACTGTAGCGTTGTCTTACTAAAAGATATAACGTTTAATTTCGATTTCTTTCCGAGTAATCACTTTGGAAATTATCTCTGAAAAGTGACCTCCCAATTCACTGTAGTGTGGAAAAATATTGGCCCGATTAGTCGCTCTCGTGAAATGGCTACCCACAGGCCGATTTTCTGCGAATGCAAAGGTGTTTCTCGTTGGGATTATGTCTACGGAGAGCGATTTTGATAAAATGTTAGTAATCTCCTAAGTGATTCATACAGACCCCATTATCTACGCACGAATAATAGGCATTTTTACGAGATTGCCTTTTTTGCATTATGCTTGCTCTGTTTCCTTGTTAAAATTATTCTTCTCAACTCAGAATTGATGGTTATATCTTACCAAATAGTGATTGCTTTCTTTATTTTTTATTCAAACCATCTATTAAATATGTCGGGTAATTTTATCAAATGTTTACAACTAAACTACTTTCACTATATACTATTTATTTACAACAGATAAGTGTTCTGGTCCCTTCTCATGAATTTGTGGTGGATTGGTGATGAGTGATAGTGTTAATGCGATTTGCATGATGGCGGGTAAATGGTTGAATGAGTGGAAAGAGAATCGGAAAACCCCTGAAAAAAACCTGCCCCATGTCCGCTTCTACACCGTAAATTCATCATGATGAAGCGAGATTTGAATTGCGATACTCCAAGGTGGAGGACTTGCGGTCTGACAGGTCGCCCTAGTGTATTTAGACTGTCGGAAGCTTGCTTATGGGGATTAGAGATCGTAGCAGGCAGCATCAGGTGCTCTCTAAGATAACATTGTTTGTCATTTTACTAATTTATTTCAAAATAATTACTGTTTTTGCGTATATTCTCATCCAGAGTAGTATTGTCGATTTGAATATACTCATATTAATTGTATTTTAAGCTAACGGTTGAAAATTATTTCAAAAAATTGTAAGGGATGGCCGAACCGAAATACTTTCTGGGTAACGGAGACGGGGCACGAGTAGCACAGCGACGGCAGCGCCTCCAGTGTCCACGCGCGGAAGCAGCGCCGGGAGCGAGTGCGTGGACTCCTCGCTGCCCTCTGCGCCGCTTCGCGCGTGGCTGGCGTTGGCCGGGACGAGGGGCAGAGTTCACGCCTCTCATCATCCACATGTAGGTTCCGGGGGTGAAAATAATGGTCGATTCAGGTTATGTGTAATTTGGGTGGATTAATTGATTGACTAGAGCGCGTAACCGTCCGGGCGCGTCAACTGCTAAGGTCATTATTCCCGTGAGCGTGATGCAATTTTAATCTCGGGAGTTGCATTTGGTCTTCCTATTGGTCGGGAGTGATCTTTCTTTTTGCAGGATGGCGAGAACCGGCACCGACCTACACGCCTACTAGCGGGATTTCCCTCAACTAGGTACCTCTCACCCGAAAGACAACCGCCCCAGTCGGGACAATATCTAAGCTCCCGACTGGTCACCCAATTTGTGTTGTGGTGGTGTGGGCATGAAAATGTAAATGTGTATAAGTAAGGGGAGAGAAATGCAACAAGCAAGAAGAGAGAAACTTCATCGGAGGGCCGTGACTCGTTTATTAGGGTACTGCTCAGTGCACTTCCTCAATGAGCGCCGCGACTACTGCCTCACTCGGTCATTCCGCGCTTGACTGCCGAAACGAACGGATCGTTTCTTATCGTTGTGAACAATGATATCCGTGCGACTGGAGAAAATCTATGAACCAGTGTAAATCCTGTGGTCTGTGACCTCACAGTGCCACTAGTGAGTTCTACGAAGTATGTTCAATGGGTACTGCCCCGACAACGGGGCAGCTCATCAAGTAATGCTCTAGCATCACTAAACAGTGATTATCCCATCCCAGATTTAAACGTATCCGATGATGTACCAAGAAGTAATGGAAACTATTAGTGACGAACTACATCATTGGAATCTCAAGCAAGCCAAACATCAATGAAACCTCAACCAAATCAACAGACCTCAATTACACTGCAAAACCCGGCCACCCTACAAGGTAACGCTACAGGCCAACATGCCCGCAGAGCAAAATTTAAAGCGTCCTTCAGATGATAAACAATTCGGCTAACGAGACCAAAAGGTCTAACCTACAATCAAATAAGACAATATAGACAGTTCAACCCAATATCATTATTCGGTCCCCACCGGAAATAGATTTGAGTGCACTGAACAGTGAACCGGATCTCAGCAATCAAAATAGGTTAGTTCCGTCAATGAAACCTCACCAAGTGTGTCAGAAACAGTAAAAATCCTGCCAATTTATGTAGCAAATATAACAAACATTACGAACTTTATCAAAAAGATTAATAGCAAAGTAACAACCAGCTTTACACTTCAATTTATAAACAATAGGGTAAAAATACAACCAAAAAGAATCAGTGACTTCAGAGACATAACCAAATACTTAATTAACACTAGATGTCAATTTCATACTTACAAGGACCCTGCAATTAAGAAATTCTCAGTTGTATTCAAAAACCTACACATATCAATCACAGAACAGGAAATGTACACCGAATTCAAGAAAAACATCCACCACTCATCAAAGTTACCAGACTTCGAAAAGACAGTAATCCAATTCCAGTAATTGCAGCCGAAATCAACGGGGAAGAAAACAGAAAATATTTTAGAAATAAGACAAATATGTAATCTCATTGTAAAAGCTGAAAGGAGAAGACGGCCTAAAGGCCTCATTCAATGCATAAGAGGTTTAGACTTTGGCCATACAAAAAATAATTGTAAACATAAATAGCACGTATTTATTGTTCCAAAAATCATTGTTCTGCAACTTGTCCCCATAAAAATGAACCTTTTAATGTTATAACTGTCAAGGAAACCACAGAACAGACCTCAGAACAGTAGAATGCCCCTATAATAAACAAAATAGCCAAAACCCTAACAATAACAATCCCAAATTAGTAATAGAAACAATGGATCTCCTGTATCTCCATTTGCGCTACCTCAAAATACCCAAACTAACTTTCCCAGACTGTCAAACACTCAAAACATCCCAAACTTTACACACAACAAACAACACAAACAGAACACAAAATATTAATCAACATAATAACTCCCAAAATCGAAATGCACATGCACACTAGAACGAAAATAACTTCCTCAACTCCTGATCAATACAATAGCTAACTCACATAGTCAATATAATCAGTTCAATTATCCATCTATAATAAATAACATTCCGTCATCCATCTCAGCTTACATTAATGATAATTATGCAACAAACACAAATTAATAAGATAACCATATTCAATTAGAATGCAAATGGAATCATCAATAAAATCAATGAACTGAAATATTCATGCAAGTTAAAAAATAGACTTTGCCTTGCAACAGAAACACACTTAAACAATAGTACAAAATTCAGCATTACAAAGCAATCAGAACAGATAGACCAAATGACTAATGGAGGAGGGGTATGATACTATTTAAGAGCACAATATCATGATACCAGATAATATAACATCACAACCCCTGAATTGAAACAGCAGCAATTAAGTTTATTAATAAAAACAATCTGAAACAACACTCACAGTAGCATACTATAAGCCCCCCAATGTGAGATTCCAACATACCAATCTCATTGGTATTATTGATCAACACACTCCAACAATAATCCTAGGTGATCTTAATGCAAAACATATACAGTGGGGATGTAAAAACAATAATCCTTCTGGGACACAATTATTACAACTAATAAACAGCAAAACTAAATAAGCAACAAACTAAATATCATAACCCCCAATGAACCAACATATTATCCATTTGATCGCTCTATAAACCCAGACCTGTTAGACATAGGTATCACAAATTTTAAAACAAACACCATGAAATCTCCACAATACATCATGAAATTGACTCAGACCACCTACCAGTAACAATTACAACAAAACATTCACTACCCCCATTCCACATTTCAACACACAAACAATTAATTAGCAAAAATTGAAAAATAATCTTAAAATAACCATCCCCAAATTCAAAATCTTAAATACCCCTTCACAAATAGATCAATCAATAACTATACTCAATAACAATACTCAATAACATAATATTAAGTGAACTGCAGAACAGTAAATTAAACTAATCACCTAAGAACACACAGAATAAAAAAAATGAACTACCCAAAAGCATAAGAAATCTAATCCACATAAAGAATAAAACAAGAAGATTATGGAATCGCTCTAGAAGCTCTGAAGCTTAAAACGAACTGAATATATTAACATATATTACCAAAAAAACACTCTCCTCACACAAACAGCAACCATACAATACCATGATTCAAACTTTAAACTCAAGTAATAATACACTGTGGCAATTTAAAAATAAAATACTACACAAAAGAAATAATATTCCTCCACTTAATATCAGCACAGGGAAAAAAGTCTCCCCCTTTGGGAAAAGCTGAAGCACTAGCAAAACATTTTGCAGTTTCATTTAAACCGATCATTCACCCCACACTCACAACACCAACAATCACACAGATAGCAACATCTAATTATAATGTACCTTCCAGAATCATATTCACATACTCTCAGGAAATAACAAACATGATAAAAACACTTCCTAAAAAAGGCTCCAGGGCTTAACAGAACAAATAATAAAGTCCTAAAATATCTGCCAAACTAAGCCATTGCATTCTTAAATAACAGTTATAACTCTTCATTAAGAACAGGTTATTTTCCACTCTTATGGAAACACTCTACAGTGATACTCATACCAAAACCAAACATAAATATCTCCAATATAAAAAATTATAGACCAATAAATATGTTACCATCCTTATCTAAACTTCTAGAGAAAAGTATTCTTAAATGACTTCATAATTACTTCAACAAAAATGAAATCATTCCGAGGCATCAATTTGGATTCACAAAAACGTTATCAACCTCACACCAATTATTCAGGATCACAGAACATATCCATACAGCATTCCAAAAAAGCTACATTCTATATCAACCTTTCTAGACATTTCACAAGCATATGGACACAGTATGGCATCAAGGTCCTATGAACAAACTTAGAATCATTGGCACACCCAAATATCTAACCAACATCATCAGTAGCTTCATAAGCAATAGAATCTTTTCAGTATCAATAGATAAACATCTCTCAAACCCCAAACCAATATTGGCTGGACTACCTTAGGGCTCCCCAATTTAACCTATATTATTCAATCTTTAGACAGCTGATATCCCTACATCCAACACAATCAATACAGCACAATTCGCAGATGATACTGCATTGTATTGTTCTATCACATCGCTTATCACATGAAGAAACACTAACGACATTTAAACCAAATAGATTCTTGGTCAAAAAAATGGAAAATTAAATTAAACCCAGCTAAGTCAACATCAAAAATATTTTCATTAAAAACAATTTCAATACCACCACCCTTACACTGAACACACACCATTATTCCTTGGACCCCTTTAAACAAAACAGTGAAATGTCTAGGGCTGCATTTAGACACCAAACTTAACTGTAAAAAACATATAAACATTCAAACACAACAAACAAAAGTCAAGCTAATTCAATTAAAACCATTAATAAATAATCACACTAAAATAACTATAGAAAATGCCAAACTCATTTATACAGCCATAATAAGACCCCTAATACTCTATGCTTGTCCTGTCTGAATAAATGCAGAGAAAACCAATATCCATAAAATACAGGTCATACAAAATAAATTCCAGCGAACAAGAACCAATGCACCCTGGTTCATCACAAACAACTTCATGAAGAAACTCAAATAAAACCTATCATACATCACATCACATTTATTGTCATCTGACAATGTGTTGTGTACATGTATTGTATATGAATTTTTTGTAGTGAGCAGTTGATACTGTCACGTTAGGAATATGATTACTACGTCGAGTGTTGTAGTTATAGACAACGGCGTTTGCTGAATATATATTCTCGCCCTTACGTAGGTCATTTTTCACAAAAACCACTGATTCATATGTCGAGAGTCAAGGTAATGCTATGATACCTCGATTAATAAAGAGAGTCTTACATGAATCACGTAGGTGGTATTTGCTTATTATTTGTACAATTCTTTTTTGTAATATAAAAGTCTAGGAACTATAAGATTATTTCCCCAGAATTTTATGCCATATCTCAGGCGGGAATGAACATTCGCGAAATATACACAACGAGCAGTGTGGAGGCTGAGTGAATTTGAAAGAATTCTGAAAGCGTAGCATAAAGAACTTAATTTAGTGTTCAATTCATTTAAATGGACGTTCCATTTAAGGTTTGACTGAATAGAAAGACCTAAAAATGTTGTTACCTTAACATCAGTCAATGGCACCCCGTTCATTTTCAATGGAGTACAGAGCTGTTTATTTGAAATGGAAAACTGCATTGAAACAGTTTTCTTTTCATTTACTATTAATTTGTTATTACGGAACCAATTTTAAATATCTGATATTGTACTATTTACGGTTTCTTCATTGCAAAGAATATTCGTATCATCCGCAAACATGTTTGTAAAGATTGTGTAAAGATTTGCAATTTACATTTTTACAACTTTGAAGTTAATTTCATTAACTTTATACTTTATTCAGTATCACTTATATTTGATGAATCAGCTGAGAGTTGAATTTTGCTGAAAATCCAATTCGTATACTTGCGAATTCTCTTAAGTGTTCCCTACATGTCTATGTAATCATAAAAATAATTTCCGTTTTGTTGCTGTGGAATGGGTGTAAACTATTTACCCACATAACGTACATCATTAATCCTACAAAAATGTATCGAGTAGTCTTATTACTTTGAGAAAATGATTTGAGATCATTTATCAACTAATAACTCTATTTATTTGTTTATTCTCTCTTGACGTTAGCACAGGAGGGCACATTAAGCACAGGAGGACACAATAAGTTGCTCTTCTGTAAAACTTATTTTTCAGATGTAATATTTATTCCCATGGGTCAAAGAAGTACTACGTGATACACGAACAGTAGTTGCTCAAATGTTGGCTGCAATAATAAGACATTTCATGAAATTTAGTTTGCAAATGATTATTTTATTCAGAAAGATACGCTAAGCATTATTATTAATTTGTCTGTACCTTTGGAGCGTCGATTCCCCTTTCTCCTTCCTCATCTCCCTCATTGCCTCCGTAGCTGAGGGCGGCGCTCGAGGGAATCTGTCTTTCTGATCCAAGCTGCCCAACGACGCCCCCATGTGGACTGCTTTGTAGATTCGGCAAAGTCTTGCCCACGGCCGAACATTACACTGTGCATCGTCCCAATACGTTAACTGAAACGTCTGTAAAAGAGCCTACCATACTACATGTCCCGCACTACCGCATTCCAATTATGGGTTGCAAAGTGTACGTGTCTACATGCAGAAATCTTATCCTTAATTCGACGTTTGCTGGTGTCGAAATTATTCTTGAGTTTGCACAATTGGTGCAGAGAGTCACCGTTTTTATACAAATCAATTAATAATATCATGTTAACACCTGACGGTTTGAGAGAGTGGACCAATGAATTAATTTTTTACATCACAAATACATTTTTTAATAAAAAAGACTTAATTTTACTTTAAGATCAGTAGCACAGACTGTGATAGTTTAAAACTGTTTATTTTCAATAAAATATATTAAAAATGAAAACCATTAACCAAATGTTTCATTAAATTTCTTTTATGTACTTTAGCGTCTTTAGATTAAGCTAGATTTGGAGTTTTGTGGTGGGGTACAAATGACCATTTTTAAGCTAAATGATATTCAAAAGTAATTTACATGATGCAAAATGACATTTCTAGTTGTTACATAAAAATGATTAATTTTAATAGGTCAACATTTTTCTGTACTAATTTAAACCTTTTGTTTCTCAAGCGAATTCTTCATCGTAAATGTTTCCTTTAGTCATTTATTTTTTCTGATGGCCATTTTACATCCAGAATTGAACAATAATATTTCATTTCATATTCAGCAGGTGTGAACAAGAATAAGGCAAAAAGAGAATTACATTTTGTGGAATATGAGACTTTTCTATCTCACCAATTTTGTATCGCATTACTTTTATTTCAAGCGTCTTGCTGTATCGATTCTTATATCTTGACGTCTTCGACATCACTAGTCTTACGTTACGTATCTTGTTTTTTTTTCATCTTGGACTTTTTTCAAATTCTGAGGACATCAAAGCGTATCCGCAAGTACTTTTTTTGCTCGATTTTTTCATCAATAACCAAATAAAAAGCAAACCACAAAATGTGATTTTCTAGGCAAAATTTATCGTTTAATTTACGAACACATAGCAAATTATATTTACAGATGACATTTAGATACTTATGACAATATTAACCTTCATTTGGGAGAAAAATAATTTTCCTTCAAATGTTAACGAAGCATTTCATAATTTAAATTACAGCACTCTCGAAGACCTACTTTTCATAAAATGAATTTTTCACAATTAGAATATTTTGTATTGCTGCATACGTATATTCTAATATTTTTTCATAAATTATATCGTAAAATACTTATTTTATTTTTGATGAAATATTCGCATTTGAAAATGCAAAATGATATTATTTTAATTTATTTTCTGCATCATTTAAAGGAAAATGAACAGAATTATTTAATTAGTGGTGATCTTGAATGCAAAATAATTATTTTAAGAACCTCTTTTTGTAAAAGCTTTTGCAAATACCCTGTTTATAAGAGAGGATCTCGCAATCTTTAGTTTGCATTGCACTGACAACCGATTTTACACTCTTTGAAGTTTGAAGATTCATTATGTATTCGTTGAAACGCAACAATTCACAGCTCGCATTTGTTTGTCTCTCCGTGTGTATCTTTTGTGACGTCCACGTAGTTCCCTCTTTGCCCCTGCACTGTCTAAAAGTCCCTGAGTTTTTGATCGGCTCTCTTTTCTACCTTCTGCTCTTCCTCCCTCCATCTGTCTTTACTATTTATATCTCGCCTTTTCTTTGTGCCAAGTGACTTGCATCTTGTTCTCTGTTCTCATGTTTGAAGCATTTCGACATCGCTTGCTTCTAGATTTATTGAAGAGTCTTAACCACATTCATATACTTTTTTCCTGCCTTCTTAACTCTCCTCCAAGAAAATTTTTCAGAAGAATCACCGGGGCGGGTATCAGGCAGACTAAGGAATTCGTAATTGACATTATCATTTGTCAATGCAAATCTGATTTTGTATCTCATCATAAACTACTGTTTTTACAGTTAAACCATGATTCATTGCAGTGAAATTGTTATCTTCTAATCAAATTTTAATGATATGGTCATTATTTCAACGTTATTTAATTTTTCCATATTTTTGCTTGTATTAAAGATATTATTATTCATGTAATATTCAGTGATTGCGAGATTTTATTTTCCTAAATCTGAATTAAAAATAATGAATTAAAATTTACCGATTTTTATATCAATAATGTTGAATTATCATAAAAAGAATATAAACTATTCACCGAATTCACACAAATGGACATGTAAAGTGTTTCATTCAGACAACACCTCCGCCGCTCTCACCTCGGCTCCCGCCACCCGTTCCACCCCTTCCGCTCCCGCCACCCGTTCCACCCCTTCCGCTCCTGCCACCCGTTCCACCTCTTCCGCTCCCGCCACCCGTTCCACCCCTTCCGCTCCTTCCACCCGTTCCACCCCTTCCGCTCCTTCCACCCGTTCCACCCCTTCCGCTCCTGCCACCCTGCCATCAACGCCGTCCCCGCCGCATCCGCCGCCCCCGCATCCGCCGCCCCCGCCGCCCCCGCCGCCCCCGCAGCCCCCGCAGCCCCCGCCGCCCCCGCCACCCCCGCCGCCCCCGCCGCCCCCGCCGCCCCCGCCACCCCCGCCGCCCCCGCAGCCCACGCAGCCCACGCAGCTCTCGCAGCCCCCGCCGCCCACGCCGCCCACGCCGCCCACGCAGCCCCCGCAGCCCCCGCAGCTCTCGCAGCCCCCGCAGCCCCCACCGCCCCCGCCGCCCCCGCCGCCCCCGCAAACCCCGCCACCCCCGCCGCACCACCGCCGCACCACCGCCGTCATTGCCACCCCTGCCCCAATCCCCTCGCTCACGTCCTCCCACAACTCATCTCAACCCTGACAACGTTCTTTGCTTTTATTCCTCCAGGTCAGTTTTAGATTTCGCCTTTTTTATCCTCGCCGATATAACTTTTTTCCATTTACAGCAAAATCCCCGTCCTCCTGTGTTATCTACTTCCCTTTTTGCATAGCTTTCGTGCATTTCCAATGGTTACCTATGTATCTCTCATCTTCTCACTACTGTTAAATTTCTAAAGCGTCTATTTCCGAATTCAGACACTTTAAAATCTTTTTCCTCTTCTACATTACATAGCATATTTTCCTTCCCACGGCAGTTATTTGTGTTATCACACAACTTCTCGTACTTCACCTAAAATGTTAATGGCTACTTCACATGCAATCCAGTAATACTCGTAGTTTGTTATGTGCTTCAGAATGTTTATCCTCCAATTGTTCCATACTTATTCACAGTTCTTGAGATTTTTAACTGAAGCATTCCTTTTGCACAAAGCAGCTGCTTGCGGGCTAATAAACAAAACGTTCCGATATTCACAATTATGGGCGACTGTAAAATTTAGAAGTAGTGAATCTGAAGAGAAAAATAAATATTTTCGCCCTTTAATAAAATTGCAAGTTGGAAAAGTAAGAAAATGAAGAGAGAATTGTGGCTGTTATTTCATCCTTACCTTTTCCTACCCACCTATCTACATCCAGATTTCTGCATTATACATCCCTACCTCTTCTCATTTCCCAATATAATTTCCCCCAGTTAATCAAGACTCTGAATCTTCACCATTGAAAGTGTCTCCGCCGTTGCGTGCTTGTTGTCTTGGATTCTCTTCGCCGCTCCTACCATCTCTGCCATTATCTAAAGCGCGTGTTTTCGATCTCGAGATTCATTTTCGTCTTGCTGCCGGCGCCACCAGCTCCTCCAACCCCTCCGCCATCAGCGACAGCACCACCTTCAACGCTGCCTCACTTGTGCCGTTGCCAGCACCACCAGCCTACGCAACACACCGCCCCTACTGGAACCAACACATCAGCCAACACATCGCCGCTGCCACCGCCGACTTCAGTACCACCGACACATTCGTTGCCATTGATGCAACTCTAGACGGTAAATCTTACATTTCTTCCCTCGACTCTGGCGGATTTTTGACACTAGCTACTATCTAGGATGAGTTTAGTCGTTTTTCTGAAGAACACTAGCGGACAGCTGCTCTCATGGTTTGGTTTGGTGGAACAGTACTTGGCGAATGCCGGAGTTGTACCCATACAAACGGGCCACGGACCGTGCGCCATCTTTCCTTCATCTTCCATGTCTTATCCTCGTCCCTCACACACACCACACATACACACAAGCGCGATCGCATTTACGTGCACTACACTACCACAGTTGTCGAGATACCAGTCGGGAGTCATGAGTTTAGATGGCGCCAGGGGGAGACACCGGGAGGAGAAAACCTTCGGCAAGCTGACAAGTAGATCGGCACTGTATCTTATAATCCAGTTGGGTAGAACACCAACTCGCAGAATACAACCTTCACTAGACTTACGGGACTCAACCACAGTAGTTGACCCGGCTGGATCTTACAAATAATAAATCAATCAACGCATCGAGTTTGCCTGCGTGGTCACGCTGCCACCCCCGCCTCCTCCACCGCCTTCAACCGGCAACAACATCGCTGATATCTTTGCCTTTACCGCCAGCGCCTCCGGCGCCGTGACCCCCCCACCCCACCCGCCGTCGGGAGTGTTGTCGCAGGAATTTGGGCACTTTCCCGGTCGCGTCTTCTTGGTCGTCACAGAGCAGCAGCTCGTTGCTTGTGACGCAGGGCTTTGCGACAGGCGCGACGAGGGGCCCTAAGAGCAGACTCGCCTTGCACGGCGCGCACGTCATACTATTACGAACTAGTTGTGCTGACAAGAGCACGTCCTTTCTTGCATTAGTAACGGTTGTGTAATATATATATATATATATATATATATATATATATATATATATATATATATATAACCTAATTAATACGGCAGTTAAAACTCCTCACAATGTATGATGTGCATGAAGGGCAAATCTCTAATTCCATCGCCAGCCACAAACATTTTCCAAGGCAAATATACATGATGAAATCACAATTGTGGCAGTATTGACGGGACAATGTTCAGAGAAACAAGAATAATTTATACACACTTGCCCCCGATTACTTCAAAGAGGGCTCCCACCTTAAGTGGGGTTACGAGTCTACAGAAAACACATAAAATTATGAATTTATAAAAATTAAGTGACAAACCCATCTCCTTTTATTAAAAATTATGTACAAAAGACTCTAGAAATGTCTGTTTCAAGCCATTTTTTAATGTAATGCATCATCACAAATTCAACAATCGAAAACTTTGTTCCGTGCAGCAAGGAACATTGCCCCTTAACATTGAAATTTAAAGAATGGATTTCTCTAATTGCATTGCTGCATTGCCGCATTGCCGCATTGCCGCATTGCCGCAGTTACAATATTCGACAATATGAAGTTCGCCGCAGTTACAATATCAAGAAAACGTCCCAGATTTCATTCATTGCTGATTATCAGCATTTCCACTTCCCCCAAAGAATTTACCTGGAAAGAAAAGAATATGTTCGAACCGGAATGAATGAGTAGGTAGCACACAGCATCGCTTTGAAAGTGCATCACGTAATGCAAATAGCATAACTTCGAAACAGCGGATTTTTATGTCGTTTTATGATCAGAGTTTGAGAGAGAATAGAAATAATTTTGTGGCCGGCAAGATATGCCAATGTGTTATTGCTGTGTCATGTGTGGAAGTACAGAGAACACAAAATGACGCACGCACAGTAACGGCATTTTGGAAACATATGCTAAAATAAGTGTTCAAAATATACAGGTACATATAACTGAGTCTAAATTTTTTTGTAGTATCTTGACCTGTGGGGATGGGCGCTGAGCATTTTCAACGCCCTCTGCGAGCGATGTTGTGGAGTCGCGCAATATGCAGGGGTACATCGCAGGGCCACCGGGGGCGGTTTCTGTCCGAGAGCCCGAAGTGGTACGACCTCGCAGTTCTTGAGTGAACAAACTCAATAACAATATCCACTGCTAGTTTTCACAATATCCCAATAAGAACTAAGTATACAAACTCTCATTGAATACACTAAATCGAACTTGCTGCAAAGAAGAGATAAAGGCAATTTTATTCTTTTAAAACTCTAATGTTAAATAACAATACAATTTATAATGGAGATATAATAGGGAGATATTTTATAATTATAAAAGGGAGATATAATAATATCTTCCTTTTTAAAACAATCGAATTCCATGTAAATGTATTTGTGTCATTATTCAATGTTTTGTTTTCTATCCTTTCAAGAAGTTAAAGGAAAAATAGCTCGGTTTCTGACAAATCTTGGTTACTTATTTTTGGAATTGTCACGATTTCGGTCAAATTCCTCAACTACTCCTTATATGAAATAATTATAGACTTTGTTTTAGCCAACAATATTATTTATTGAAACAACAGCTTTTATGGCTTAACCGTTATCATCAGTTTCCGGATACATACAAATGTAAACAGATTAAAACATTCTATTAAAGACTAATAGATTACTAATATAAATGATTAATTGAGACTTTATCTGATAAAGTTACAAAATAAAATAAATGTCTTAACGATTGGAAGAAAAAGTAAGAAATACCTTTTTTATCGTACAAAGTTGGCAATCCGTTCTAACCTACTTACAACATATCACTTACAGGCCCCCATACTTAAAAAGCACATACAACCTACATTATAATGACATCGCTCTTAGCTCTACATAAATTACGCATACATTCCACTCACTTTTCGCCCACACACTCGTACTGACACATCAATTATCCCAGTGTCTCGCATATACCCACATATCTCAGTAAGTATCACCCGGAGCCATGACCTCCCCACATTGCCACTAACTGGTACTGATACTACGTACATGCCCCCCTCTCTCTCTTTCTCTCTCTCTCTCTTTCTCTCTCTCTTTCTCTCTCTCTTTCTCTCTCTCTCTTTCTCTCTCTCTCTTTCTCTCTCTTTCTCTTTTTCTCTCTCTCTTTCTCTCTCTTTTTCTCTCTCTCTTTCTCTTTCTCTTTCTCTCTTCTCTCTCTCTCTTTCTCTCTTTCTCTTTCTCTCTTTCTCCTCTTCTCTCTTTCTCTCTTTCTCCTTCTTTTCTCTTTCTCTTTCTCTCTTTCTCTTTCTCTCTTTCTCTTTCCTCTCTTTCTCTTTCTCTCTTTCTCTTTCTCTCTTTCTCTTTCTCTCTTTCTCTTTCTCTCTTTCTCTTTCTCTCTTTCTCTTTCTCTCTTTCTCTTTCTCCTCTTTCTCTTTCTCTCTTCTCTCTTTCTCTTTCTCTTTCTCTCTTTCTCTTTCTCTCTTTCTCTTCTCTCTTCTCTTTCTCTTTCTCTCTTCTCTCTTTCTCTCTTTCTCTTTCTCTCTTTCTCTTTCTCTCTTTCTCTTTCTCTCTTTCTCTTTCTCTCTTTCTCTTTCTCTCTCTCTCGTTTTCTCTCTCTTTCTCTCTCTCTTTCTCTCTCTCTCACACACACACTCACACTCACACCTATGTTTCAATAAAGACATTTTGTACCGATAATCACCACATACCTTTTAAGCCAAAACACTCGTTCGTTTCCCGGTCGAGCCAAAACTATATTGTGCGTTTTCCTTGCAATGTCCCAGTATATGTTGCTGTGTAACTATGCGAAAATGTACTACTCAAGTTCAAAAGACCCCGAATACGGCATGGAGATATCTACGTGCTGTCGTTACCCATGGCCGCGAGACAGGATCGTCGCCAGTACGCCTGAGCCCGTGCACGGGCTGTCATGCCAAGTACATACATACACATTTACATACATTTTGTAAATGCATGTATACTGCGACCTATCTTAAATGTTTTTGCAGATTGTTCAACCGATAATTGATTTGCAAAGGAAAATTCCACCGTGTCAGATCGTTGCGTTCGTGCTCAATTTTGTCATTTTGATAGCTTTTTTTTATTTTGGCATTTTTCTGCTTGTATAAGTCCGTCGGTTGAGTAGCCGGCAGTGTATTTTCCTCCACGCCTGAAAATCTAAATATGTCGTCGAAAAAGTTCTGAGAGCCGTCAACTTTCTGCAATTTGAAACCAGGGTTAATTCATTGTGAATTAGTCGTTTAGAAGAGAATTTAACGGCTCTTTTCTGAATTTGGCTAACTCGTAAATTTGGCGCAGTCGGAAGGGATTTAATAATACTGTTCCATATTCTAAAATAAGGCGTACGGAGGAAGTGCATTCCTGCCTGTTACCATTGCATTTGCATTCTTCAAAGTTCGTATTGGTAGAGATCTTCAAGTTTTTCTGCTTGGTTCAATTTGTCTGATATCTTCAACTCGAGTAACTACTCAGAATGATAGCTGAACATTTGCAGCTAGTGGCAATCGGAATCCAAAAAGTACTTAATTTACAAGTTACAAGATAATTTCACCGAGATATAAAAAAATAGATTTTGAAGTTGGGAGAGCAACATAGTGTGCAAGATCGGACCCGCAACAACTAGAGAAAATAGCAAAACTATACGAAAGAAGAGCCTTACATAAATTAGATAAATGTGCTCCACGATGCAATGTTTTGCCACAGGGGAGGTTTGTGTAAGGAGAATTGTAAAGTTGTGTAAGTGGAAGTGTTGTGTAAGGGGAATTGTTTGAGAAAGGAGTTTTTGTTGAATTTGTAAAAACACAACTCGCCGTAAACCTCGCTCTCGTGTACGTTGGCACTAACGCACCGAAATAGTAGCCACATATTGACACCATGAACCAGTGCGTTAACTGAGGCCGTGCTTTTAATAAAATGATTTAAAATGCGCTTATTATTGTATCTGCTGTTGTTCAATGCAGGAATGTTCGCATTCGTAGAGCACTGGACGTCCATCGTGTCTTATTGTAGCCGTGCGGAAAATATGAGGGATTTTTCGTTGATCTCTCTGGTTAGTTGCAATATGAAGGTCTTGCACGGGAGGGTCTTTTTTTATTTGAATATTTGTAAATTGCATATTTCAGTAACATAGTTCGCTTTCATGAGTTGTGATGGCGTACATTATAATTTATTCTAAACTTAACTTAAAACGTACACTACTTTACTCATGGTATGGAAAACTACAAAAGCCCCTAGTTTGAACAATTAATGGAAAAAAATTAAAGAAAGGTTCGAAAGGGAATGTGTTTTTTATTCTAGTTGGGAAGTCATTCAATGAGGCCAGGTTGTAGTGGACTGCATGGTTTATTGTATTTAGATTGGAGTAAAAATTATTTTAAACGGGGACGATATGTTTAATGCTCGGTGATATATTCACCTTCAGATATATGAAGTTGAACGTTTGAGACTGGGGGAGTTTGTGGCATGTGTTGATACTCTGAGGAATTTATTTTGTACAATTTGAAGTTTATTGATGTTGGAAATAGATGCTAGTTGGAACATACGAAAAACAGGTGATTCATATTGGACATGCGTACAGCATTAATGCTCTGACTATTGCTTTGTAAAGTGTACCGGGATAAGTGTAATGGCTTTGTTAAGTGATCCAGAACTGTTCAAATCTGACAAATTGCTTGTGGACTATGGAGCGCGTGGAAACAATAAAGCGTCGTCCGTGCAGTTATTGTACGATACCGAAAAGTCTCTCGAACAATTTAATGGGCGAACCCAATGGGAGAGAAAAGCTACCCTCTTTACATGCAGTGTTCCCTCAAAGTATGATGCAGTTTTGATAATTATATTACACTCTTTTGAAGCAAAATTTCCAACGTTAAAACATTTGGAAGTGAGTCTAAAAAATGGCCAAATATGTGTTTGAACTTGGAGGATGATGTAGGAAAGAAACTCAATAATACTTGAAAAAAACACTCTGATGGCATTATTTTGTTGGTGTCAAACTGATTTGTTCGCAAGAAACTTACTTTACGAAGATGTTCTTGTTTATTTCACTTTTAGCTTGCAAAATGGAACACTTTTACGTAAACGACGAGGTGTTTCTGATTACGGATATGCAAGCGCTACCATATTCAATTGAAGATGACTCCCTCGGAAGGGTTTATTTATTTCTATTCACCTCAACAACCACTAGTGCTGCTGTCCTCGTATATTGTAGTAGTAGTGAAGTATTTTAAGAGACTCAAAACTGTTGTTGGTGTTATCCATCAAACTTATCATACTGCATACATAGTTCTTGGTTTATTGGAGTATATCAATGACAGGCATGAAACGCTGACAGACGTCAGTGTGAATTGTACAAGTAATACATCTAAACTACGTTTTTCCGCTATCGTGTTGGTTTCCCGCAATGTTTAAAAGCCACTAAAATTGTGGGAAATATTTAGCAAACATATTTCTCAAATTTTAATTAGACATTTTTCACGTTGTTCAGAATTTAATATAAATATTCGGATGACCAATATAATAGCAGTTTTTTTATCCTACACCAAGATAAGGTAGTTTCACTAAACGGTATTTCAATCGGCGAATTTGAGTTGCCGATGTATCATATAAGTGTGATATGAATAGAAAATTATTTGAACAATTAAACTTCGACTCTATTCAACTTGATTGGATAATAAGGAACCAAAATTAAATCTCCACCAAAGAGGAATTGATGGGCAGATTCTGGAAGGTGTTAATACCACCAGTTGCCGAAATTTTCAATGCACTAAGCGGTACAGGCAAAGCACTTCTCATTAATATAATTTTTTGGAAATCAGAAGTGAAACGAATATTGCAATCGCACTCTCATTATCAGGCTCATCGGCGTTGTTTCTTTGGGGTAAAACCGTTTATGTTTAAAGTACTTAGAACTACTGATCGTATGGACCATCCATGTGCGGTATTTTAAATAACAGTCAAAGACGTAAAATTCGTCAAGCCCGTGTTTGCATTGAAAGACACAACCGTACAATGAATGATACATGACGATTATACTGAAGCAGTTGATCAAAGGGTGCAATATTTAAGAAAATATACATTGAATAGCCAAAACAACTGGCCGTTCGCTCGAGTTAAACGTCAGTGAAAAGAGTGTCATCTCTCCCCAAGTTCTTGAATCATAAAAGAAGGAAAGTTCGGATTTGTGCTTAAATAATAAATGTAAACACGTATATTCCTAAACTTCTCGTTAAACATGTAACAGTTAGTTTATATCACATCCCTTTAAAAACATTCGTTTTCTTTGACAGCAACGTCATATACACGCAACAAATCTTCTACATGAAAAAGTGTGTGTGAATCGTTGCAAATCTGACGCATAACCGTCAACTGTCCATCACCAACGGCGGACTCTTCCAATCACATTCTACACATGGTGCTCGCGCTGGTGCTGGCTGTTTAAGGCTTTTGCCCGTCAGCTGCTGACACAGCGCGCTCTAGCACCATTTGTTCGTGCCGGAAGAAAGTTATATTTATGCCCTGAAATTAGTATATCACTGATGAGTCTATTCAACAAATTACATGTAGAGGAAGTTTTTGAACTAGAGCAAAACTGATGGAGGTAGCCTCAATGAAAATTTGTGCAAAGTCAGAAAGTGAACTTTTCAACTAGTTTTAGGATGAAAATATGAAGATCGGTCTACAACAAGTTTATTCTTCGCAATTCGTTTACTTTATGAGACTTCCATCTGATTTCTCTAAGCATTTGTGTAAGTGTAGAATTAGGTTTTCCGTGCCTTGACAATGCAACTTGCCGACCAGCTCCTTAAGCCCTTTGCCCTGAGAGCGTTTTGCTTCGTCACTGGAAAATCGAATGACCAAATGGTATTTATTATTTTTTGTCGATTTTGTATGAAAGAACAATTGACCAGTGGATTAAAAAAGCATGTACAGGCCAATTTTTTGAGAAAATCATGAGAGTTTTTTTAAGAATTTTAGTTTTTAATATTGCTAAAAATGGCGCAAAACTGTAATATTTTCAAAAGAGTGTACATTAATTAATTAACGAAGTATTTGTGAACAACGAGTTTCATTTGAACAAAAATCTTTGCCTTGAATATTATAGTTATAGGAAGGCGCCAAAAAATGTTGATTTTTTGTCTCAGCATTACAATACTTTCCCTACATTAGAATATGTCAGTGTAGTAAAAATACAATGTGATATAGTAAAAATTAAATCACCATGGTTTTTCCTAAAATATTTTACCCTCGGATGCAATCATGAATTTACCTACTCCATTACAGAGGTGGAGCCAGGTTGACCCAAGGCTGATAAATTATAGTTACGGGTTTCTTTTTCAGAATCATATTCTGGAATTTAATGATTTGTTATTTTCACTATAGGAAATTATTCTTCAACTACATTTCTTGGCGTTTAGAATTTTTTTCAGAAATTTAAATTTAAAAAAGTGTACCCAATGAAGTCAGTATGAAGCATAAGTATGGTGTTGATTCTGAAGTGAATTAATCGCCAAATTTAGTAGAAACTTATTGAATTAGCAATAAACATTTAAAATATTTATTATATTGTTATTGTGCCTGTTTAAGTGTGCTTGCAAATTGTACATAGCATGCTGCAACGTCCAGTAGAAACAGGATTTTGGCATACAGTTCATAACAGAAGTTTTTCAGTCTTCATTCCTCGTACACATCGCGCAGCGTTTTCTTTTGGTCAGTATTGTCTGGGTACTCGTAGGTGGAGGATTATTTTATGAAACGATTCCACAAATAATCATGGCATTTCTTATTTGTCTGTTGAGGTGAATATTGCAGCTTCTTTTCTGTCTATAGGGTTTGATCATCTAGTCAGAAAGTCCATCTAAAAATCAAGCGACGCATATTCAGAATAGACATGTATTCATGGAGACGCTCCTCTACTTCCTGCTAGCTAAGCGGCTTCCTCGCAAGTGGTGTCACTGTGATTGTGTAACACACAAACCAATCAATCCAATCAAACAGTGCGATATGAAAGAATGAAACTCAATCGCAACCAAGCCTAAGCGAACGCACACAATACTGGATGCATACTAAACGAAAATCATTATATGCAAATCGTTTTGCAGTGATACCACATTCCCCCATAAAAAGGGAAGGAATACCAACGACATGAATAGTTACAAATCGGGAAAGGAATAAATAGAGGGATGGTATCAGGGTGTCACCACTATTATAACCGCATATTATTTTTGTTAAAAGAGATCAAATCAGCATTTAAATATAGTGGAAGTTAACAATATTACTGTTTATAATTAATAAGACTGTAATAAAAGAAAGATGTCAGGAAGACTCGGAAAAACATTGTGGAAGGCACAATCAGAAACATGTTTGAATCCGAGGGTTAATGTAAAATGTCAAAAGTTAAATAAATTAACGCAGCATTTTAAGCCTACTAAAAAGGAAAACAAGAGTGTCTCGTGATTAAAGAAAAAAATAAAAATACTTACGAAATCGATTTAGTGTCGGGATAAAAAAATGACCTCTCCCACATCACAAGATGGGAATACATTCTATTTCATTATTACAATGCATTTTTTGTGCGATAGATGAAACGAGATTCGCGTTGAACTTTTGCGCGATTCCCACGTGACACATCTTTAAACTCGGCCCCGCGTGGCCAGTGAACCGCTGTGTCCGAACACATTTGCTCACCCGCGGGCGAAACAGGGGCGACGTAAATCAAAACCGCATCCGCTGGAACAGTCAATATTTCACGCCCGACGGCCACATTTCCCCTGGAATCTCGCCCTGAACGCTGCGATTGCCTCTCGCGGGCGCCGCCCCCGCACTCACCGCTGCCCTCGCTCTCGTGAGCCCCGCTCTCATCACCACCCGCCGGCGTCACCACCTCCGACCGGGAGACGTGGCTCTGGGCATCAACCGATGTCCCTACAGTGCCTCTGACTTGAAGGTCCTAGGTTCGAGACCCAACGGTGGCAGGGTTTTTTATACTAGCTTGACAGCTAGGGCGAATTCAGTCGTTTTCTGGGTTTCCCCGATGTAGGAGAAAATCTCTCCTCCGATGGTTGCAGAATTCCAGCGTTCGGCTGCTGTGATTGGTAGTTTTACGTGGTTTCTCCGATCAGTACCAGGCGATTTTTGGAGCAGAACCCTCACAAACGGGCCACGATCTTTCCTTTTTCTTCCTTGTCCTATCCTCACCCCTCACTAGCATATACATACTAACATGTACTACATTACCACACATGACGGGAAGCCGGTCCTGAGTTTAAATCCTGTTCCGGATGGAGATATCTGGTAGGAGATATCTGATTGGTGAAAATCCCGCTAGCCGACGGTAGGTCGGCGTCGGATCTCGACATCCAGCGGGGAAAGATCACCACCACCTCCCGAGGAAAAATCCGTTCCCTACACTTACGGGACTAAGACACGCCCGGAATCATTAATAATCGGTCAATAAATCATCACCTTCAACCTCACGAACCCCATCTGTGGTGGCTTCCGTTGCCGTTGCTCCCGCTTCACAAGCCAATGGGTGCGATGGCTCAGTCGCAGTATTTCCATTGCTCCGGAAAGGCCTAGGTTTTCACTCCCCTCAGCGCACAATGCACAGCCCATTCGCCTGCTGTCGAAGAAGAATTGTAAGGGCCGGCGTCTGTTTTGAGGTTTCTCCAGTTAACACTAGGCACGTGCGGAAACAGCGCGGCAGTACCTAAAGGAAAGGACCATCAACCACATGCGTTGTTTTCTTCTTCATCCTAGTTCCTTCTCCTCTTCCTTCTTCTCTCCTTGTTCCTTCTTTCTCCTCATCCACCACATACCCACTCGTGTCAGGAGTCCAGCAGGGCTTCTCTTTGTTGGGAGATACCTGGTGATGGAAACCAACGCAAGCCGGGTGTAGGTTGGCGCCGGGTCATATGTTCCATCACCAACTCCCGGTATATAACATGCTCTATATTTACGGGACTAATCAACGATAGTGGTTGACGTGACCGGAACACGAATGAATCAATTCACATGTTCTTTATGGAATCTCTTACACTACTTTTTTCTTTAAATCTCTTTTTGTCTAAGCATTTTACCATTAATATTTCATTCTTACCGACACCTCACATTTCGACCCTTGCGCTTTCACAATCCCTGACCCTACCGCCCTTGCCCTCTACGTTTCTTCACTACATTTTCTCTGTGCTCTAGCCCTCATCTTGTAAGTCCTCGTCGCTCTTGTTCGATTTCTTTCATGTATACGTAAGAATCTACGGAGTAATATATGTAGTATAGAGAAAGTTATGTAATGCTGCGGTGAAAAGTGCCGTCTTTTCTGGTAACAGGGAGCTTTGGATCTTTGAGTTTACTTGTACTTCCAGTGATGTAGTAGTAACCTGCCTAATATGTTAAATTTCAGATAATGAATTCCATTGTCGGCGCGGAGAAAACAAATTGCTGGTTTGGTAGTAGTATCATTTGTGTAGCCGTTACAAACAATGCGAGAAAGTGTATGCTGCTAAAACGTTACTAGTTTCTCTCTCAATGTCCACCCTCACCTCTTTGACCCACGCCATCGAAATCCTCATTCGTCCTCGCGACTTGTCTGTCCTCGCAACCAATAGCCGACTTTATCCTGCCTCTTTCTCCGCAATCCATTCAACCACCTTCTCCGATTGTGTTTACCTTTCGGCATCCCTTAACCACTTGCTGGCCGCAGCATCTTTGCGACTGCAGTGCGTCCCGCTGCGTTACCAACCGCACAAGCGCACCACCCTTATCCTGTCCGCCCGCACTCTCCCCGACGTCCACTTGTTTCTCATTACCGCCCCGCCCCTCCCCCCCTCGTCGTTGCTTGTAATTGATGCGAGGTATCTTTGAGAGGCCGCGGGGGGCTTCGCGCGGGTTATGAAGCGTCGTTATTAAATGAATTCCCTCCCGGGGCGCCCGCCCCCCTCCCCTTTCCCCTTTCCAGGGGCGGCAGATTAAAAGCGCGCGCGCGTGGGCGGGTGGGCGGCAGGGTGTTTGGGCGAGGCGGGCGGGGGGCAGACAGGCGAACACAGAACGCGCGAGCGAGCGCTCCCTTGAACGCCTCATTAGAAGGCGCCTCCAACGAATTATCCAGCTGCCTCTTGCTACGAAGAAGAAGAGGAGGACCCATATAACTCTGCGCTGACTTAGTGTGTTTCACATTATAAAATAGCATTATGAGGTATAATGTAGCAATCGGGGAAACTGTTAGCCGATTTAAATTTTACAACGTTATGGCCACATTCCAAATCATGTTTGAAAAGTGAAATTTGGATTTTGAAAAATAAAATAAGAGAATTACTTATCAGAAATAAAATTATTGAGATGCAGTAAAGTTTTTTATGTACAACATCATATTAAACATATCGGTTTTGAAAGGATTTTAAAACATTTTTATTGTTATAAAAGTGGTGAAAAGAAACAGAAAAGAAAGAAATGATGATAAATATTCCCGAGACAATGAACGGAAATGTTCAGGGAAGACCTGCAGTGAAGAACGGGCAAGGTGAAGACAGAGATTGTGCCTACATTTATTTTTATCCGCACAAAAATATGAAGTCAAGACGAGATGTTGGTAAAGGAATATTGTTAGAGGTGGTAATGATAATAACACTATAGAGTAATGCGGTTAAGGGAAGAAAAAAAGGAAAGTCTGGGGAAAAACGATCGCTAACCTGCTTTGTTCACTACCAATTCCGCAAGGAGTGATGGAATAAAAATCCATAAGATTTCCACTTGGACTGCTCACTTGAATTATGGAGGAAACCTAGTTTGAAAACAATAATCGTAAATTAAATTGGTCACAGAGCTTTGAAAATTGGTATGTCGCAAGTCAATACGAAAAACCCTTTTACTGTAATATATTTTTCCCTGTATGCATTCGTGGTGGAGCAGGAAGTTGCTAGTTTTCAGACACCATGTTTTTCGTAAGTTCAAATACCTTTTATGATACTAGGTAAAAATCATGGTAATATACTAGGTAGACACAATGTACAGACCTTTATCATCATGGAATGATGATGAACTATTTTGTGACGGAATATATTGGCATTTACACTTAGAGATTTGATCAATTAAACGTAAACCTAATGGGGTGATCGAAAATATTTTCTATTTTCTATCAAAATAGAAAATATTTTCTATTAACAGAACTTTAGTAGAGAGGATCACCTGCACAAAATAAAACTGTGGGATCACAAACAGATGCTGGAAGATTTACTATGGAATAAGTGTCCAACTACAGTCTTTCATCTCTTTCCTCTAGATGTTGAAAAGTTAAAAAAATTTGTTATTTAATACTCGTACATTTTACTAATTCATGACTTAGTTATTTTTGTAGCTATTATTCACTTTGGTTGTAGTTAAATATTTAATCAAATAATTATTATTATTGTCGGAATAATATATTGAACAGTTTTGTCGTGTGATGAAGAGGACTAAAATGTAGAATGAGAAAGAAGAAAAGTGTCATGTGTCGTGAATCGTGTAATATCACGTTATTTATTGAAGTTAATCATTGGTTTTGTTTTTTCTTAATTGTACATTTATACAATTAAAAAGCTTAAAGCAATCAAAATACATTTTACATTCCATTTCTGAATAATACTATTATTAATAGAGAGATAATGTCGAATTGACTAGATGTAGTTATGGTTACATTAAATAAATATCATTTTGTATCAAAAATAAAGAATTAGTTTATCATTTGCAAAAACATTGTTTCACATTTTTCAAATGTATGTCTTTAGCCAATGACACAAATTCGTTCGTTCCACCGCTACTACTTTAATACACAATAAGAAATTAAAGAGTACTTTCGTTGGAAGGTACAATGGAGAAGTTTGATTAGCTGATCAAATGATATATTAAAAGTTTACTTTTGATGTTGAAATTTTTATTCGTTCCTGTCGAATCGTTTCATAATTTTCTTTGATATTATAAAACTATCAATACCTGAACACGATTTTTTAGCACACACAATTAGTTGCATAAAAATGGCATCTTCAATCACAATTTCCTCTTTGTACTTTCCAGAATGCAAAGTAATCATGTTGAATGAGAAGGATTTGTGCAGGAAGATCGCCCAATGTTCACATGCATGTAATTGATCATGTGTATCCGAGAAGTTTTTCAATGGGGTATAGAGAATGTTTGTCAGGCGTCGAATGGTAGTCGGGGGGGGGCAGCCTTCCCGCCCCCTGGGCCCCTGGGCGTAATGTGCGAACGGTGTTAGGCCGGGTGGGATCGATGTATTGATCTAGCGGGGAAAGCCGCTTTTCTGTGATAGGATAGAAAGCGCGGCTGCGGCGACGGTGGTAGAGTTAACGTGGAGCGTAGGTGGGGGCGAGATGGTGCCCGTTGATGTGGGGCTGATGATGTTGGAGGTAGTAGCAGAATTTTCGTGGAAGGGGTGGTGTTGTGGTGGAGGTGGAGACATTGGTGCTGGATGAGGGGTCGTTGGCGGTGGAAGTGGCGGCACAGCGATGGGAGCGGGGACATTAGCGGTGGGAGTGGGCACAATAGTGGTGGAAGGAAGGGCATTGGTAGGGTCAATGGTGGTGGAAGTGAGGACATTGGTGGTGGGAGTGGACACAATGGTGGTGGAAGGAAGGGCATTGGTAGGGTCAATGATGGTGGAAGTGAGGATATTGGTGGTGGGAGTTGGTCAATGGCGGTGGAAGTGAGGACATTGGTGTTGGGAGTGGCGTCAATGGAGGTGGAAGTGAGGACATTGGTGGTGGGAGTGGGGTCAATGGGGGTGGAAGTCAGGGCATTGGTGGTGGGAGTGGACACAATGGTGGTGGAAGGAAGGGCATTGGTAGGGTCAATGGTGGTGGAAGTGAGGACATTGGTGGTGGGAGTGGACACAATGGTAGTGGAAGGAAGGGCATTGGTAGGGTCAATGATGGTGGAAGTGAGGATATTGGTGGTGGGAGTTGGTCAATGGCGGTGGAAGTGAGGACATTGGTGTTGGGAGTGGCGTCAATGGAGGTGGAAGTGAGGACATTGGTGGTGGGAGTGGGGTCAATGGGGGTGGAAGTCAGGGCATTGGTGGTGGGAGTGTGGAAAGTGTTAGTGAAAGTGGTGATGGAGTTGGGACCTTGGTAATGGTGGGGATGGTAGTGATAGTGGTAAGAGCGACGGGAGTATTGGTGTTTAAGTGGGGGGTTTTGGTGGTATTGGAAGCGATCGTGATGGTAAGAGCGAAGATAGCTACTCATGGTAGAATGTGGACACAAGGGGTTCTGCCTGTTCTGATCTAAGGTACTTGTGAGTGCAGTGAAAATGTAAATATAGTGTTGTAATGTTAAGGCAGGTTACGTTGTGAAGGCATTCAAACAGAGGTTTGAAACATAACTCCTTCTGTATAGTTTTTTGATAATAGCAGGAAAACTAGCATTCCTTTTCGCCAATTCAATTAACATAAGAAGTAACTTAGACTTGTTCACTCACACCATGAGTACATTTTTGGGAAATACATATATTCAATAGGATAAAAGATCTATTGAGGAAATGAACAATCTGTATGCCCGAAATAACACACAACTACTTGCACGAGTCATGTATATGCGTAAATGTGACTTTCATTCATTGACTGTGTCTGCAAGTGCTACTCTTAAAATATGAGTATTGATGTCTAATACATTCACAAAGATCTATTTTCAAAATGCCACTCGTATAAAATACAATAGAAAAATACCATAAGAATCTCTTACGATCAGCAAATTGTGCAAATGAGCAAATGATCACTTTTAGTACATAAAATCGATTAAGCTACCAATCCATTTCTTGGCATCCCAGTGTATGACGAGAAGCGAGTAGCGCAAGTCGCAGGCAGTAGCTTTTCATAACGCCGTTTGAGGAGTCGTCAACTGATTCACCGCGAGTCGATACTGTTTGCGGCCAAGGAGCCACGCCGGGGCTCGTGCCAACAGAGTGGGGGAGGGGCGTGGAGCCACGGTGGGGGCGGGGGGGGGCGTGCGTCTCAGATCAATGTGATGCTTCATCGACCGGGCCTTAATGAGCGTCCCGTCTGCTCCGTCGCCGGGGAGGGGGGGTGATTGTGGCGGTGGCGGTGACTGTGACTGGTTGTGGTTGTTGACATAGATCTGGCTTGCCTCTGACAGAGGCAGTGGCAGTGCCTTACTCTGGAATGTACACACCAGGAGCTTGTCTTTGAATCACGCGAGACCACGCACATACGTATGTATGTCTGGAGGTAACAGCGGGTGTACAAACCACAGGTGGGTGGAAGACCAGCATGGATATCCGCTGAGGATGTCTGATGCTCTCTCTTCCAATGAGGATCGCGGGGCTGAGGGTTTAGCAAATTTTCATAGAGTAATATGCCTACTGGACTGAGCGATCCTTAGGGAGATCTTCTAGTCAGATAAAATAGTTCAGATATTACAAATGACTGTTAGAAAGAGTTGAACAACAAATTCGAGGACCATTTGTGATCACGTTTTAAGCGAAATAACTTTTTTAGAGTTGCTTTTGCAAAGGTTGCTGCATTTCGCGGCTCCATCTGCAGCGATTCGCCGAGCGCTCCTGGGCCCAGACCTTCAAATAGCTACGCCGAACCCATCCATCGCTCTCTTGTACGAGCATCTTACAATGTAGCTATTAACTCATCATCCTTACAACGCTTGCAAAATTGCAACTTCCGCTTCAGGAAACGATCCACCAATGTCCAAACAATGTATGACACTACTTCCAGGCAAGGATAAATGGCTAGTGGACGCTAGGATAAATGGCCATAGAGAATTTTGTTTTAAAAGTTGCGAAAATGTATTAAAACCTAATTTTTTAGTCGAGAATAGAGCCAGACGTAACGGATGCTATTTTCGATCGTTTTCACTGGCTTGCTTACACAGTCTCTGGGGCACCCGCTCCCCTTATCTGCTTGAAAAATTCACACGTACGTCTCTTGTCAAGGATCGTAACTGCTCATTCTCGGATGTTTTCGGCAGAGTTGGCAGTATCGGCATCTGGAAAGGTGCCTTTCCTCTGTGGTAGCGGCGGGGGTTCTCTGTACGCAGTTTCTTGATTGTTTTAGTGAGTTTCGCTTGTGATAAGGACCGTGAGCTGTCTTACAAAGAAGCAAATAATGTAATACCGAATGTTAATTACATAGTTAGATGATGAATCTAAAGAAAAGAACGCATTAGTTCACAAAAAGATGTGTTCTAGAAATAAAATGCGTTATTCCGCTGTTTAAATATTTCAATATGCAAAGGCTGTATATGTCTTCAGTTTAACTCTGAACTCTTTGTCTTTAATCTTAGAAACCAATAATTCCTAAAATTTTAATTTGTGTAATAATAGACTTATGCCGTTACAACAGCTCGTACTTTTTCGGCATTTTTAATGCTCATGATACGTTACGCAAAATGTTCTCACATTTTCTAAAACCCCACATTCGATTATTTAAATATTTAATATTTAAGAACAGATTTCATTAAGAGAATATCTCTGTCTTCAATATTAAAATTGTAGGAAGTTTGAAAACAAATTTTCCACTTATGTAATTTTCGAAAATAGAGTTGAACAAAATAGAGAGTGCATATATAAACCTATCGAAACTGAAAACCTATTTTGGCTGCAGAGGAACAAACACATTTGTTTTGCTGTAAAATGGGCGGAACTAAGTGTATTTGAGTTCATTTTTCTCTAGTTTTAAGTATGTGGGTTATTGCACTGAAGATGCAAAATAGTAGGCTATGCCAGAAAGAGAAGTTGTATTCCAAAAATAGTTAACAACTATACTGATTATTCACATTCCTGAGTGGTATATTGAAATTAGGAACATGGTCTTGGACCACTTCAAAGGATAATAAAAAAGACATACTGAAAATAATTGAGAATCATGCAAAGATGGGAAGAATAAAAAGTGTTATGGACCAAAAACGTATTTGAAAAAAAGTGAAGCGTGCAAATAAGGAGAATCCTCCAGGAGTCTGATGCGTGGGCTTTGAACCATCGGAGGATACGCGAAAGACACAACAATATCTTCGACAATTTCCCTCGGATCGTAGATCAAAGAAGGTATATGGTGCGTGTGGCAAGGTGCAGATTACGTATAGATTCTCATAGACGAGACGGAGCTTTTTGATAGAAGGGTCAGGAATCGATAGCGAGCGACAAGGCGTCGAGTCGTGGAGCTGGCTCGACACGAGGCTCCGTGACTCGACGCACCGCGCAGCTGGAAGAAAGTGCACGGCGCCTGGCGACGGCCAGCGATCAAGGCCGGGGGGGGGGGGACGGTGCCGGTTCGGGGAGATTCGCGGACAGCCGATGAAAAACGGGTGATTCGGGCAACGGGAAGAGGACCGCTGGAATGAAAGAGGTTGCGAGGGGAGGGAAGGGACAGAGGGCACACGCTCTATTTACCGCGCCCTCTGGGCCTGGGGCGCGTGAGGGCAGTACGCTGTGACGGCCGATAAAGAAGGTCTCCGCCCCTCCGGCCAAGAAGACTGGCTCGGCGATGGAGACGGCGATGCTAGCGGAGCCTGTGGTTTGGGGAGATTGGTGAGACCGGCAGAAGCAGTACTGCAGGGAACAGCAGTTGGGTTATTGGAAGTAGCCTAGCGGGGCCAAGGGGTAGAGCAATACCGAGGGTTGAGGGCAAGGGCCGAGGGCGAGGGCCGAGTGTAATGGGGCGGGAGCTAACGGCAAGGGACGAGGAACGAGAGGCTAAAGCAAGATACGTGGGGAAAGGGCGATAGCTGTGGGCGAGAGCGAGAGGCAAGGCGCGGGGACGGAACGAGAGGGCGAAACGAGAGGGCGAAACGAGAGGGCGAAACGAGAGGGCGAAACGAGAGGGCGAAACGAGAGGGCGAAACGAGAGGGCGAAACGAGAGGGCGAAACGAGAGGGCGAAACGAGAGGGCGAAACGAGAGGGCGAAACGAGAGGGCGAAACGAGAGGGCGAAACGAGAGGGCGAAACGAGAGGGCGAAACGAGAGGGCGAAGCGAGAGGGCGAAGCGAGAGGGCGAAGCGAGAGGGCGAAGCGAGAGGGCGAAGCGAGAGGGCGAAGCGAGAGGGCGAAGCGAGAGGGCGAAGCGAGAGGGCGAAGCGAGAGGGCGAAGCGAGAGGGCGGTCCTAGCATGCACGTGGAGTGGAGGTGACTGTTTTGTCGGCGGGTGGACACTTGGATAACATTGGTGGTGGCGGCGATTGTGGCGGTAGGTTGAGGGGTCGGTGGGAGCGGCGGGGAGAGACAAATTGCGCTTTCGCCTTCGGCTTTGAGGCCGGTGGGCTGCTCTTCGTTTTTGCAGGTCACTGACTTTATTCCGGAAACAAAAGTAATAGGATATAAAAGTATCCTTTTCATTCTTTGCAAGCTGTGTCAATTTAGTTCAATTTTCTCTACATATTATTTTCATAAGTATTATCACGAGAAATGGTGGGATATTTAGTGTGACTATTTCACGAAATAAGACATTGCATTATCAAATGGATAATTAAAATCATAGGAATTACGGAAGAGAAATATTACTCAATATAGCAACCGGAATATGTGAAAGTTCCATTCAGCTGCGAAATATCACTGCCTCCTGGAAAAACTTATAATCAAGAAAAATATGAATAATAGTTTAATTAAGAAAATTATTTCAAATGTTTTTTATGGTGATATAACTTTCAGAAAACAAGTATAACAAAGCTGATTACAAGAACATTTATTAATGTTGTAGGAAGTTGAATTTCCATGTCTTGGTATTCGATTGATGTATTTGATGTGGAAGATGTTGAAGCAGAATTGTCAGTGGGATTCGTCAATTTCGGATGGATTGAAGACAGATGGAACATTTCAGATGGAATAATTTACGTTGTATCGTTACACATAGTTTTCATAGTATATTCTTTGTACTTTTCACCATCTAATCTTTGCATGTTAATTGCCCACCATATGTGTAATTTCTTCATTTGTAGTTAGTGCAGCCGATTTGTATTTTATTTCGTCACAAAATTCTTGAAATTGCTTCCACACATTTTATCTGTTCCTTTGCTGTTTAATTATAGATTTAAACACTAGCAAAATTACACATTTTAATATAATATTGATGCTTACAACCTATTATTGGTTTAACACAATTGTTATTTTTATCTTAAAAATGTAAAATTTAAGTTCCAGAAACGTTGTGGAAAATATATCATTAAAAAGTACAAATGTGTTTATTTTATGACCCATATCAAATAAAAAGGATATTACGATATATTTGTAAAGGTGAAGGTAGTGAAACTAACTTTAATGTTACGTGACTTATATTATTAATTTCTTCAATCGAGTACTTTTTTATTCATAAATATTATTATAAATTTCTATAAAAATTCAAACTCTTGTTGATGCATAAAATAATAATTGTTTTCTTTTATAAAGTGTAAAAGAGCTAATAAACATTACTTTAAAGAACACTGTAAATGGTAATTTAATAATCTATATGTAACTTTCAGTAATCAGTTATTACATAGAATCATTTCAAAGAACCAGTTTGAAACGTGAATGTTATTTACATACGACCAGTTTCGTACACTTTTCACGTTCACGGGATGCTTTTGCGTCCAACTTTCTTGGACAAATTTTACATCTTGTCGTGTTAGGATTCTTTCCTGGAACTTCGGCTTCTTGTGCTTTTCTGAAGTAAATATTGTTCTTACTAACTTATATACCGACTTTCCTGACAGTTCTGTTGCTATTGATCTCAGTATAAACCAAGGGCGAATACGAAGCAAACTTTCGTCTTCAATTCTGGTTCCTGGCGATTCTTGGAAGTATCAATAATGTTTTATCCTCCTCAAAGTTGAAAGCGCCAGGATATTCAGGATATCGTAAGGTATCCGTGGCCGATGCACCTGTAGGCTTTGATTTTGAACGTGTGTCTAACGAAAGGACGACACCCGGGGGCCTTGCAACATTAGAGATACCCGCACGATAATAGGTATTTATGCATAATATAGGCCCTTTGTTCTGAGGGCTTTTAGTCCCCACTCGATCATTGGAACCCTTATTACGCCCTTGTTGTGTAAGTAGCTATTCTGAGAATTAACAGACAGCCTGGGATCATGCGACGATTAACGGATTTTTAAACACAAATTAGGGGAAACACAAGAGCACATAATATTCTCAAACCAAATTGTACGTGAAAAAATAAAGCCGGTAGTCCAATTTCTCCCATGTGAACCCTCCTCGGTTAACATATACATGGGACATCTCAACAGAAGCAACTATGAAATCACCCGACGATGGGATTACACGTGAAAGATCATGCGCAATTCATAGCCTGATGATTAAGGTTCTTTTCTGACTGTCGCCTAAAACCGTTTGAGGGAAACCACAGGAATGACCAGTTAAATCAGTTGGCATCCAAAATTCCCACTCAGGTATTTGTGGGTTTATCAGAGCAATATCGTGGCAGTTAGTACCTCTTAGTTATTCATTTAATCACCACAAAACAGTAAAGTATTATGCAGAGGCTGACACCAACAGCATTGGAGAGGAGTCATTGACACCAATAATGGACTGGAGGTTATTAATTGACAACAACAGTTACTTGGTCTTCACTAATGTCATGTCCATTAATACTGTAAAAGAATATAACAAAACGGAGTTGGTGTCCAGTTGTGGTTAGGTGGAAGAGCAAGCCTTACGGTCTGAGCCTCGCCAGAAGTAAAGACATTGTTATTATTATTATTATTATTATTATTATTATTATTATTGTTATTATAATTAATATAGTATGGCCCCCGGATATATTAGTAAATTAAAACATTATGTTATGTTGAGTTTTTTCGAGTGAACCAATGGTCTGGACACACAGTTCATTTAATCTTCATTCATTTAATCGTCGTGATTTCTCATTCGTTTCAATTCATTTAATCCCATTCGTTAATTTAATCCCTGTTGTAAGTGACGACTGACTCTCTACTCTCAATATTGAATCTACCTCACACGTATTTTCCCTCCTCCTCCCCAGAAACCAAAGAGTGAGTCGAGAAGTTTGGAGACATCCATCCCAAGTTTTTCCTTGTGATACTTCTCCATTCTCTTTCTGAGGGAGCAGAACGGAATCCAAGCCATTCTGATGCAAACTGCCTACAGGAAGGTCGCCCCGAATGAAAAACCTGGTTCTCCAGAGTGAAGATTAAATGAACTTGGTCTCCAAGACCATCGGTTCACTCGAAAAAACTAAAGCGGAAGATTCTGATCAGCCGAGGAATGGAACCACTAATATACGACGGTCATGGCGAGGAAACGGAAAACAATTTTTGAAACATTGAACAGTGAAGGGGAGAGCAACATAAACTAGAGGTTAGACATTGACTAGAAAGATTTAAGATTTATATTGCCGCCCTATCAGAAATCTAAAAAGTGTTGACATAGACAGATCATTAAGAATTATATGCGTTTCTTTAGCTAATAAACCAGTGAAGGTAGGAATATTAATAGCTATTTACAAAAGAATTAATAGCTATTTACAAAGAGCAAATGAAAACCTGGAACGCAGTGAATGAAACGATATGTTAAAGAAATTAAATTGGGTCGATGTGAGGTAGTTGTACTAACTGTATATGCTCCCAAAGATGATTATGATAAACATGTTATAGATTATTTTTTTAAATAATTTGACAACGTTAATTGAAAATATCAGTAATGAAGAAAATGACTCTAATGACAGCGTTAAACTCAACAGTGATATGAAAAGAAAATAGTAATAACATTGGTAGATACGGAGAAAGGATAATTAGAGTTAATGGAGAACGAACGTCGGATATCTGTAAATAGATATGCTTTGATTATTTCCAATAGACATATTCAGCATAAGGACTTGAGGATTAAACCATTACGAGGTGTAGTTTTGTTATTGACGTCTTCATAGGTAGGCACCCGAATATTAATCTCAGATAATAACATGTACATAGAAAATCCAACTTTACGTCCAACCGTCACTTAAGTGGAGAAATGATGATTAAATATCAGAGTAACTTCAAAAAGTTTGGAAAGAAATTGAAACCGGACATGTTACAACTAGACCTGGAAGCGTTTTGAAAAAATTCCTACATATCACGTATATGAAAATTTAGAAATTTAAGAAGAAAAAATCAATTGTATTGAGAAAATAATTGTGGGATAATCATCTACAAACGTAGATGAAAAATATTTTGCTTATCAAAAGTTGTTGAGGAAAAACACGTGGAAGGAGGAAGGACTAGATACGCAGTAATAATTTAGTGAAGAAGGCCATATGAAGGAACAAGTACCAATATTGAGAGAAGTTGTTTGATAGAATGGAGGAATTTATAGGGGAATAAGATCTCGATTAGTCTGGAGTATTATATTTACAATAAAACGTATGTCTGTCGAGAAGATACAAATTGAATCTGTTGGTTTAATTCTCTATCGTAGATTCGGCAAACTTATTTTCAAAAGTCAATAACTGAAATCAAATCATAATTATTGGATAATGATCATGAAGAGATGAATAATTAAGTGAGAATCCCAGAAATGTCAGTTGAAGTAAAGAAATGTTAGTAGTAAATGAAAAATCGTACGTCACCATGGCCAGAAGGTTTACCAATTGAACCAACGAAGAGCTCTCCCGTAATTATGACAGAAAAATTGTGAAAGTTCAATACGTGCCTAAGAAAATGTACAGTGCCAAATGAATGGAATATGGGAAATACAAGCTACACATTCATGTATTTGTACATATTAACACATGAAAGGGAAGAGAAATGAACGTTGGATTTATGAATGAATTAGTGCTATTGCTTGTATGAGTAAGCTGTACGTTTTAAGTTCTTAAGGAAAAGGTGAAAAGAATAGTTGAAGATGTTGAAGAGGTAAATGGTATCAGATCATGTACGAGTATGAACAATAAATTCTGTTTAAGACGATTGATAGAGACGAAGTTTGCGAAAGATGAATGTGCATAGTAATTGTTGATTTACAGCAAGCGTATGATCGTGTACAGGTTTCTAAATAATGGATATTAAATTCTAGACTAGAGAGCAAATTAATGCCGACGTTGCTAGCCGAATTCCTGAACTAGGCTCCGTGAAGTCACGGAGGTTAAACAATTTGAGATATCGCGGGTTCTTGGCTAGGTGAGCGTCTGAGAACTCCGGGATCAGATTCAAGTTCCAGGGGTCGCGACAACAGCCAGAACGATTGGGGAATATCAATTTTGGAGAATATCGGGTGAGCCGTTTATGCGCTAGCGTTGGATATAAACGGAAAGATGGACAGACAGACAGACGTTTTGCTGTCAATCAATTTTTCGGTGTGAAGAACGTGCAAAACCAGGATTCTAACACCACGTGTTACTGGAATTTGTTTTCTATATTAATCAACTGGATTTGTTGACTTTTTCGTTACCTGGTCCTATCAATAAGAGTTTGTCATTTTCTGGTGTTTTCCGACATTCGTTGAAAATTTGTCGTTTTCAGGCGCACGATTACAATATTTTCTCTCATAACGTTACTAAGAGCGAAAAAGTAAACATTAAGATATTAGGGTTTTGCAAGGGAATGGAGAAACATCTAATAAAACATGTAGTGACCAAATAACTAAAATGTTACGCCGAATTCGCCGTAATTGGTTAACTGTAAATACGTGAAATAAAATGAGGAAGATGAAGGATGAAAATGAGCACGTAGAAATGGAGAAATTTGAACTGTATATTTTAGATACTGAGAATAGAAAAAATGTGATATGGGATGGAGGAAATAAAAACGAGGAAGACTAAGGATGAAAATGAAGTAAGACTAGAGGTAGAGAAGGCAGAACTATATATTGAAGATGCTAAGAATAGAAAAAATGGGGTACGAAATGGGGGAAATGGTCTAGAACTTAATTCAGCTTGACATAAAGTAAAGTAAAGTAAAGTGAGTCTAGTAATACACCACAACTTATTCTGTTTACTTTTCGTAATTCTGTACTCTTTATGATCGATTTTACGCAAGCAGAGTAACGAAAAGCCACTCTTAAGCCCGCCTTCCGCCATCAACAATCTAAAAAAAAGAGTTCTAACTGAAGATACTCGTAGCGTATGGGTGCACTTATTCCAATGAATGCTATTAGTTGTCTATGTGATACTAATGATTACTAAGAAAATAGTATTATAGGGAAGTAACGAACGAGTCGCCGCCAGTAACACAAATAACAGCCTCAGCTTGTTATAAACCTATACTATCGCCTCCGTTTACAAACTTCAACCCTTCTGTTATTTGCTATTTATTGGCCTAATGACGTAAATGACTATGACTCAGCTAGTAACCTGGCCGCAGCTATTTGCATTATACGAGTAGAGGGCATCATCTCCTACAGATCTTAAACATGCAGAAGCTTAATATGAATTGCCTTTATCCCGGTGAAACTCCAATAAATTTACTACAAAGAATTTGAATTTAATTCCACTATACTTATATTTCAAATTTAGAATGAACAAAACAGACAAAGGGAGAGGAAAAATCTATAAATATATTCCTTGAAACCGTAGTATTCGCGGGTTATTAAAGGGGTGTTCATCTTTTGCGAGGTCTCTCTAGAGTGAAGTGGAATTGTCACTTCAGACGATTAGGTGGTGAACTGGTTGTGACGATTTTGTGAGAATGGCGTCAATAAAAGTGCGCGACACTAAAACACCCAGTTGAATGGCCCTATAAACCGGTGTTATCTGCGCGACTTCATTGCTTCCGCATGCGTACCTTGCCACAAATTCTTTTGGAAGAACGGAAGTAAAAAGTACATCTGTGGTATATATTTCTTTCGAATGATTATTTCTGATTGATGATTGAGACTACTGGCCTTCTGGAAACAGTTAAACTTTAGTATTTTGTTTGGAAAAGTTTAGTCTGGTAATTGAAGATGACCATTTATCAGATGCGGTACGCTCATGTACTTCTCTATTATATCTTCTATTCATATGATATTGTCCTATAAACGTATACTTATATAGACAACTCCCTGTCATCTTATTGGAGAGGCAATTTAGTCGGATGAATGTTCCAAACAGTGAATGTCTCCATGATGTTGCCTTATTGTGTAACATGTGAAATGTAATAAATAATTTTCTTCAAAGAAGTTTTATGACAATTGAATATCATATAACTGGCAATAGGAAACAATGGAATGAATTGGTGGCCTCGATAGCTTAGTGGTATGGATGACACTTTTGTGAAAAAAATTATATTTGTTAATTTTGGATTCACCTAACCACGAAAAACGTTTATAAGGCACTGTTTATGCAGTGATCTACAGCGGTTCGTCTTTGCATCTCCACAAAAAGGTTTCTCTGCGCGGAGAACTTTTACCATGCCCCCATCGCAGTTCGACCCGTTCTGTCTTCTTCGCTGTATCACAAAACATTCTCGTTTTGCTAGATGCCTGTTAATTTATCAGTTTCCCGAGCTCGTGCTTCCAGTTTTAACGAGAGTAGGCTCTATTCGTACCTCATGTAAAAATCATCTTCATTTGTTGTGCTACTTCCCAAACTCGAATTTTCTTGTCTAATAGTTAAACTGTATTTCAATTAATGAGTATTGTTCTTAATGAAAATTCTATTTCGTATCTTCAATTAACTATAATGTTCTTGCCAAATCCACACTTTCTTCACTCTTCCATAAATAAAATTAAATTTGTTTATAATTCCTATATACTTATTCTTTTAGATTTTGGCAAAATTTCATAATTTGACACAATCTCTACGTAATGACGTTTTCGAAGTGAATCAGTATGAACTATTCACTGTATATTTATCTTGTTTCACAAAAATATTAAGAATTCTGGAAAAATGATATATTTATCTTCGTAAAATGTAACTTACCACAACATCGTGTAACACATATGAATAAAAACTATAGAAACTACATACCTTTGTCACAAAAGACACTTTTGTTGAACAAATAAATGATTTTTTCTCATCAGTTAACGTCATAAAACACCCATATTTTATGAATAGTCTTATCACCATCAAAATTCATCAAAGAGAGATGCTGCATATGTGCCGTAGTGAAAGAAACTTTGAGACTAAATGGAACGCACGTATGAAGCCGCACAAAAGGAGACGAGAAGAAGAAAAAGTGTCCGCAGCATCTAAGACGGCGACCCCACGTGGTTTCCCTCCGCGTGCTCTCGCCCTGAGATATGTGGGTCACGCGTTCTGCAGATCAATGTCCCGAGACTCTTCGTCGCTGCTACAGATCCTTTAAAAATATGTAAATCATGTCGGCGCTGCGCGCCGCGTTCTGCGCCGAAGAAGCTTCCGCGCGGCCGAGGGCGACTGAAGAGACGCATGCAAAACCAGGGCTCCCCGCGCTGCCACCGCTTTTAGCTATCTTTTCTCCTGCGTCTCCTTTTCGTTTCTTCTTGTTACGATTTCCTGACCTCGTTCATTCACTCCCATCCGCCTCGTCTCTGCTCTTCCCTTGGCTGTCCCCTCGGCTGTCCCTTTGGCTGTCCCCTTGACTGTCCCCTTGACTGTCCCCTTGGCTGTCCCCTTGGCTGTCCCCTTGGCTGTCCCCTTGGCTGTCCCCTTGGCTGTCCCCTTGGCTGTCCCCTTGGCTGTCCCCTTGGCTGTCCCCTTGGCTGTCCCCTTGGCTGTCCCCTTGGCTGTCCCCTTGGCTGTCCCCTTCGCTGCCCCTTCACCATTTCCTTCGCTGTTCTATTCACCGCCCTCTTTGCCGTCCCTTCCGCTGTTGTCTTTGTATTCCACTGCGCCGTCCTCTTTGCCACGTGCCCTTTACGTCGTGCTCTTTCCCACACCTCTTCTCCATCTTTTTTCTTATATCCGAACTTTTCTGCGTTCTCTCTGTCCTCATCCCTGCGTTCTTATCTCCCACGCGGTCTTCCCTCTCTTCCTAAACGTTTTCTTTCTCATTCTCCATTCTGTTCTTCCCACTCCCCCCGTCTTTTATCAATCTCCGTCAACAATTTCCCGCTCTTCCCCTTGTTTCTTATTGTTCAATGTTATTGTACTGTCGTAGTTTTTACTCCCCATCTTCGGCAGCATGGCGTTTCTCACATTGAGTCTGACCCAGTCCTCGTGTTAGTCTTTCCCATTGTTCTCATATACTTTATTGTCTTGTTCTCTTATACCTTTCCAGCGCCCTGACATCTTCGTCTTACTCGACCTATCTTTCTGAAAGTATATATGCTTCTGAAAGTATGTACTTTGTGTCTTCCCCTTCCTTCTGTTCTCAATGCGTGGCTCACCTCGCCCTCGCAGCCATTGTCGACCCCATTTTTGGTCTTTGCGCTTTCTACTGCGTCTCCATCTCTATCCTCATCTCCAACGCATTGAACGTGTCATGACCGACCTTGTTTTAACGACCGACAGACAACCATTTCTTAACGAGAGTGATAGTCTCATTGCATATTGAGTTTACTATTACCACCTTTACTTCAACTTCGTTGCCTTGAGATTGTCAGCATTACTTACATTGTTATTACGTAATTTAATTATTGATTTTGTAAGGTTTGCTTTATTTACCCAATATCCTTTTTCACAATGTCTACAATATTAGGCATCTATATATTCGTCACAAAACTCGAGGCTGAGGTGAAATTAAAAATTTGGTGGTGGAATTCAACATATCCAAAGCAATACCACATTGAAGAAACACTGGTTCCTGTGTCACACTGTTAAACTGTCAAACACTGTTCAAATTTCAAATGTAACTGTTTGAACATACGTATGGAAACAGCATTATTGTTGAAGAAAAGATATAGTTGTTTAAATAATATTTAAATGAACTAATATCAAACTATGATTAACACTGAAAACGTTTTGTTTGTATGCTCACACACTCATGAAATAATCACTGAAAATTTTTGCATTTACACAAAAATGTTTTAGAGTTAATGTACAGGAATAGTAAGCATTTCATGTCAATTGCTTAGAGTACGTCACGTTTTACATTATGAAACGGAATAGGGAGACTAGTTATCCAACTAAGTGAAACCAACCAGAAAACAGAATGGCAAACAAAAGGACCCAAATAAAATAAAACAAAACCAGCAGTAATGCGAGAGCGCAGGAGGCAGGACGTATGCAGTCAGCAAAAAAAGAAAACTAAACTTGTAGCATACCACGCCCATCGTGAACATCTTGCCGCGGACAAGAAGGAATACATTCTCAGCAACACTTCGACCGTCCCTATCTTGATTAATTGATTCATGATACTAGTGATTCCGAGCGTGTCAACTACTAAGGTAACTAGTCTCATAAGTGTAGTGAGCATTTTTGCTCGGGGGGCGGGGACGGTGATCTTGCTGCGCTGGATGGCGAGGTCCGGCGCCCACCTACCGTCGCTTTGCGGGATTTTCCCCAAGCAGAAATCTCCCACCAGCGGCGCACCGCCCAGCTGGGACAAGCTCTGACTTCCCGGCAGTGTAGTGCATGTGTAAAAAGTAGGATACGACAATTAATAGGAAGGAAATATCGCGCGCGGGTCGTGGCCCGTTGTAGGGTACTGCTTTGGCATTTGCCTCGAGTTGCAGAAACCACAGAAAAATACCGATCACCGCTAGAAACCTTCAGACAGCGTCAGAACTAGGCCTAGCTATGTCTCTAGTGTGGAAAATCCTGGTATAGTCAGAACTCCAAAGCCAGGATCACATGGGCAGAGGTGTGCAGTGACATCAATAGATGCCGTAAGCCACCTCATCCGGTCTCCCTTTTGACACCTACGCCCAAATCCTCCCTTCCCACCACCTGCCCCCCCCCCGTTCCTCGTCGGCGCCGAGTACTCCGGGAATCAGGATGAAATGGAAAGTTGCAAAAAGATTCCCGGTCACTCCCCAGCTCCAAAACAACGAAAAGTAATACAGCAAACAACAAAACACAAAAGAAAGGGATTTGCATACCGTCCTTGTTAAGACGAAGGGGGAATTGTCTTAAGGGAGCCAAATCTGTAGGACACGCCCTCTCGGAGTTGAACCGATAAATCCTCCCCGCATTCATTTCTCAGTGCCCGAAATACGAGGCAAAGAGACAAAAGAGAACGCGGACAGAAAGAGAAACGAGGCGGCCGGACGCGAACGTATTCACCGCGGGTCCATCTGCCTGCAGCGAGGGCGGTTGTTGGGGCGGGTTAGTGCCGTCGCCCCGTGCCTCGCCCCGCCCCGCCCCGCCCCGCCCCGTCCCGTCCCGTCCCCCGGGCCCGGCCCCGGCCCCGCCTCCGCCGCGCTGCGCCGCCCTGTGCTGCGCTGCGCTGCGCTGGCGTCGGCGCGCGCTCCGCTCGGGGCCAGTCGCGCGGCGGCCGCGGCTGCGTCGGCCTCGCTCGTGCGGTTCCGCTCGCCCTCGCCCACGCCCGCGCCCGCGCCCACGCCCGCGCCCTCAGCCCGTGCGCGCTCCCGCGTGCCCCGGCCGTGCCCGCGCTCCTGCGCCGCCGCCGCCGCCGCACGCGTCGATATCTCTCGCCGCCGCGGACCCGGGCACGCGCCTTCTTCTCCCGACCTCCGCGCGCCCGCGCTTCTCACGCTTCTGCTTCTTCCTCTTCTTTTTCTCGTTCTTCCGCCACTCTTCTTCTTCTTCTCTGCTGCTGCTACCGCTGTCTGCTCTCTTCGGATCCGGTTGCCTCTGCACTAAAGAGTAAGTCTTGCGCTCGTGCGGATCACGGTCAACGGTTGCTTATGCGACTCCCAGTGATTTAAATTGTAATTCTTGAACTGATTATTAATGGAGATCATTGTGTAGCCATTCCTACTTCGAAACTATTCTCTTTTCTTTAACTTTTTTCGCGAATAAAATGCTTTTCTACAGTTAACATATAACCTGAAAGTAGCTTAGTATTACGGGCATTCGCAGTATTACTTCCGTTAGGATTGGGTTTTGTGAAATTGACAGAATATTTGACGTGAATGTCCTTCTTAACACGTCAGATTGAAATACAGCGTTGTAGTTCAAAGGAGAATATAATGCTTCTTCCTCCTTCTGGAGCGTCCTAACAAAAGTGTCAAAAAGCGAAAATCAGGAAGGAGTACCGCAACTTGGGTGCGGAAACGGCAACCCGCAGTGCAGTGAAAATTTACAACTCGTTTCCGTCGACGAGTTCAACTCAGCCGCCCGCTCGCGCTCACCTGCCTCTGAGCGTGGAGCGGGAGGAGGAGGAGGCCGTGATGTGAGCGCGCGCGCGCGCGCGCGCGCGTGTGTGTGTGTGTGTGTGTGTGTGTGTGTGTGTGTTTAGCTCCGTGTGGAGCGGATTGGCGGCTGGTCCTGTTTGCGCGCTTTTTGAGGGAGGTCGACGCGGTCCGCCATAGATTCTCGGCGAGAGCTGACACACGCATACACGTTGGAACGCACGCTCCTTGACCCATTTTTTCACTCGTACTCGTCCACCCTTCATTCGTCTGCTCATGTACCCCTTCAAACGCTCGTTTACTCACGATCACACTGCTGTGCTCGTGTTCTCCCTCGCCAATCTCACCGTGATCTTTTTTCTTGTCTACTCTCTTTCGTTCCTTTTTTATTCATATCTTCACTTTAGACCTTTCACACTTATTAGCTATCTCTTGGCCTCTCACCCTGTGTACTTTCATCTACTGACATAAACTTTATCCTTGTTCTCTCAGCTTACCGACAGCGCCCGCCAGCACTTACCTGCTCTAGCATACAAGTACTGTTTACTTTATTCCCCTTGTATTTTTCGCATCTCATCTCCCTTTTATATTGTTGCCCTTATTTTTTCCATTTGCACTCGCGCCCACGTTCGCTCTAGCACTGTAATCTCATCTTGCACATTCACTGGTACTTCCAGCATTTGCCAAACAATCATTATCCGTTCCTTGCACTCGACCGGACTGGCTCTGAATCGTATGATCCATACTTGACGTTCTCGATACAATTCACTTGCTAAGAGGCACAGACATGCACCCGTATTTTTTTCGTCGTTCACGTGTTCCCTCCCCTCCCCTTCTCACCCTACTCATGAGTGCCGACTGCCTGCACCAGCTTCACCTCTTCCCGGAATTCTCACGCGCCTCCACTAGTTGATCCGAGGGTACGGGTAGAACGGCGCAACGGTGTTGTTTGTAGACAATGCGAACCTGTCGACGCAGCGTTGTTTGCAAACAGACAACGTGAACCTGGAAACGCAGCGATTTTTGTAATCAGACAATGCAAATCTGACAAAGAAGTGTCGGTTTTAAACAGAGAATGCGAACCTGACGTCGCAACGATGTTTGCAATGCGAATCTGACGAAGAAGTGTTGTTTGCAAACAATGTGAACCTGACGAATCAGTATTGTTGGCAAACAGACAATGCGAACCTTACGAAATAGTTTTGTTTGCAAACAGACAATACGAATCTGACAAAAAGATGTTGTTTGCAAGCAAACAATGCGAACCTGCCGAAGGGGTTGTTTCCAAACTGACAATGTGAACCTGGCGAAGCAATGTTATTTGCTAACTGACGATGTGAACCTGACAAAGCGGTGTTGTTTGCAAACAGGCAATGCGACCTGACGAAGCAGTGTTGTTTGCAAATAGAGACTGCGAACCTGTCGAAGCCGTGTTGTTTGCAAGCAGCAAATGCGAAGCTGTCCAAGGGGTTGTTTCCAATCAGGCAATGCGAACTTGGAGAAGCGGTGTTGTCTCCTGACAATGCGAACCTGGCGTAGCGGCGTTATTTGGAAACAGGCGACGCGGACCTGACGAGTGAGGCGTTGTTTGCAAGCAGACGCTGCGAGCCTGACGCAGCGACGGCGTGCACATTGCGTGGCGGAGGTAGTGTGGCGGGACGGGCGGGGCCGCTCAGGGCGGGGCGGGGTGGCTCGGGTGGGCCGACTGGGCGGCGGCGGGGGTGTGGCGGTGGTGGCGGTGGAGGCGGAGCAGGAACCGCACCCAACTCTCGCTCGCTCCCATTGTGCGCGTGGCGGGCGGGTGGGCGGTTGGTGTGGGCGTGTGGGCGGTGAACGATGTGGTTTCGCGTAGGAGGCTCCACTCCTACTCGCAGCTGGCTCGTCAAGTATCGAAGAATAAGCCAACACAAGATGCTGCATTTCGTAAGGGCGAGAATGAGCTTTTGTTCCTGCGTTTTTGTCCGTTGTGTGATTTGTGCATGGGATACATTTTGTTTTCACTTTGATCTTGTTTCGATTCTTACATAATTCGATGGATACTTTCTTTTCCCTAAGTACTTGACGAACAATTTTATTCTTTTTCTATTTTATTTCTCAGTATTATTTAATAGTTTGATTTTATGCACTCCTTTATAGACTACTTTTGATGTGCTATGTTATTTCGCTAGTAGGGAAGGTCGCAAACATTAAATAATAAGTTGATTGTTATTCTGTTTTAATATTATGTAATTTTGAAGCGTGAGTTGTGTTTGAGTTGAAACACGGAGTGCCTTCTATACGATTGTAACCAATTATTCCGATTAACATTTTGTAAGCAGAATATGCGAGTTTAACTATCATTTTAAGAAGGAAATGTAAAACTACATTGTTTTTACGTATCATTGTAAATCTTCCTGAATATATATTCACTGTTGTTCACATTGAAAATCTTCCTGAATAATTCAAAATACTCCAAGCATGTTTATTTAATTTTCATATTATCGGTTTCACTGGAGTTTTACGGAAATACAGAATCATAATCGCCATCAATAGAAGAACATGGGAGGTTTACTCGAGTTGAAACTTTTCCTCTTAAAAGACTGCGCCACTTCAAGGCCCGGTTCCATCGACGACCTCTGGCGACGGCCCTGGGAAACTCGAACCCCAGCGAACAATAGCCGCCCGGGTCGCGCTTTCTTCTCCTCTGCGGCGCGAAACGAGTAAACCTCTCATCGATATTATATTTATCCGTGGGATGGGGCTTGTGGCTTTACTGCGTCATCTTAAAAAGTGTGTTGAAGCAGAGATCACGTTTGGGGATTTTCACACTTCTGCGGCAATTCTGTTATGTTTTGCGAGTACATCGGAATATTTCGGTAAAGAAACTTGAATTTACGAGGATTGTGAAGGAGAGTTTTGTATGTCTACATTCTTCAGAGCATTACTCTTAACTTCCATCAATTTATTTAAACATAGGCTGTTAGGCTTACGTGTTTTATCACACACCAAAGAGGCAACATTTTTCTGTATTATTATTACTTACACATGTTCTATTATTACTTACGTTACTAGCAGTAACTGAAAGGTGAAGAACTTTTTTCAATACCTTTTTTCAATACAACTACGTGAGGTTTTTTTCTATTAAAGGATCGCCTCATTTTCTCTTCAGATTCTTTTATATTCCGAAAGAAGATAACTTATTCATTACCAAATCTCTGCCAAATGGTCTGTTAAGAGCAAATTGATCTTGGTAGCGATCAACAACAAAAGAACGGGAACCTTGATTAAATTCCAATTGAAGGAAAACACTTTTTAAAAATTAGCTAATGAACTAATAAAAAACAAATCTAATACTGCTCATCCACAAAATGTCACCGTTTTAATCATAGCTTTCCACGAAATTCATACATTTGTCAGATTTCATTTCAAATAATCGTTCGAAAGGATCGCATCAAGCGAGGCAATAATCACGCATCACGTAACACATTTCTCTTTTTGTTTCAGTTCTCAGAATGGACGGATCATGACATCGCAGCCATTGGTAAGTGGTTTTGTGTGCACGGGATATTTATGCAATGCAGTGCCAAATGCAGCGCTGGCGACCAACAATTATTCAGATGCGACGCACCGGAATCGGGGGCTCAGCGGACGCAATCGATGCAAACGCGGCTTTTAGCGCGTACACGCAGAGGGAGGGGGATCCCTTGCTCCCGCGCGCAAGGACGCCTGTACTACAGTACAGGGAGGAAAAGAATTGGTGTCACCTCAACTACTCGTACACGGTATCGGGTGCTCGGTCGTAAAATCAGACTTTAAGGACATTATCAGCTGCAATTTCTTACATACGTCAGGACTAATAGCTATTAGTGGTTGTTCCAAACAACGTTAAGATTGATGCAGATGGCGAGGAGATACATAAAACAAATTAAATGTCTCGGTGGATGAATGAATGGATGTTTCTTGAGTTGAAGCTTAATAAATGCATTAGGCGTAAAATCTAGTTTTGTTGACCCGGAGATTATTAAGATATTTTAATTTGAGGGTAGTTTACAGGAAGCCCCTGAGACATTGAATGTCCCTGGCCCCCTGGAAAATTGCTGCAAAACTTTTCTTTAATTTATCTTTATCCGAAGAGAACAAAGTGCAATTATAAAAATGATATAGTTGAGATTTTCATTGAAACCTCTGAAATTTTTAATATTGTAAATGTTTATATTTATTTTCGAATCTGTCCTATACCGTCAATATAAAAACCAGATATTTCGTTCTCAATGTCGAATATTGGTAGTTTGTAAATATTTAAGTGAAGTTACACACTTGAAATATATGAGTAGTTGTTGAAGAGAGATTCCAATAGGGGGAAAAGTTTTGGTTGGCCGCGCAGCCCCACATGCTTTCAATGACGCGTGCTCGGCGCGAGGGGCGCTAAATAAAAAATCCCCGGAATAAAGAAACAGCGGGTCTGTTGAGTGAATGTCGCTCCGCATTAAATTTATGGATCGCGTGAAGTGTTTGCTCTTGGACGAGTTTGTTGCAGAGAGGCCGTTTTTATAGGTAGTGGTTCTTCATCTCGTTGTTATTAAATAACCTCGAAACACTGTACATGCGCCATGTTTGCAGTTGACGTTTCGTTGGTATTTTCCATGACATGTTTTGTTTAAAATGTTGTTGTTTGATGTACGTGTTTGGGTAAATGTGTTAGTATGAGGTGAAAATATTCATCAAATAATGAAAAATCGTCGTGTTCGATAAGAATGTAAACTGAAAGACAAACCATGTGAGATGAAAGATAATTCAATCGCATTATTGTCTCATATTTTTGTCTTCACGTAGAATATAGATGAAATTCAAATGAATGTAACACAAAGGAAGTACACTAATGAAATGCATTCTTTATATTATAATAACAAAATATGTTATTTTCATTTAGAAATACACATTATTTCTTATTTTCAAAATATGTCATTCACTTCGTGTTAGTAGCGATTTCAGCTAGTGGTGTTGCAACATGGCAGATATTTTCCCAAATTATTTGTAATTGTTATGAAATAATAATTATTATATTTTATGTAAAATACGTATCATATTGACAATTAAAAAAATATTACATTAAATAATATACTATTGTCTTAAATGGTCAAACCGAAGGCAGTTTTGAGTATTTAGAAACTTCCAACGTACTTGTCCCAAATATTGGCACTATAGTTAAATACATTGCAAAAACAGAGACTATATTCTCGTAGCCGACATTGAATATTTTATACTCTTGAGTGCACAAATCAAAGTTTATATTTTATTTTATCGCATATTTATCGCATACTAGGATTTCATAATGTAGTGCCCTTTGTAGTCAGTCTAAGCAATTGTCGCTGTATATTATAGTTTAAGTTGTCTATATTCTAGGTGATTCCTATTTTGACTATTGAAAGTCTTTCCACCCTTTTTTTCAGAAAAAACTGATATTTTACTTTGATATGTAATGATTCCTTTTACAGACTTCAAAATATAATTTTCACCATTAATATTTCCGATTCCTATTCCATTTTTATTTATTACTTCTTAAAATTTTTAATTTTCTAGTTTCTTTTTGTGGTCAGTATATGCGTCTGAATCGTTGATTTCATTTTCTAATTCATATTCGCTTTTTTAGAGACTATTGGGAAATCATCACGACATGTTTTACCACTGATAAATGTCCTCTCACTTGAAGATCTTCACCATTAACCCCTACTCGTCAATGGAGTATCCATGATGTACCCTAAAATGAAAAATCTTTCTTTAAAACACTAAATATATTTCAAATTTAAAACTAAATTTACACAATGTTATGAATAATTCGTAGTACAAAATCCCCTGTTTTGCATACCTAGGCGTACTTTGCAAAAGTCGTAACACCCTTTCAATGAGACATGCGAGTTTTTAAAAAAACTGTGGCCTCCAGACACAAACAGCCATGAACTAAGAGACAATCCGTGCTCCATACGGACGATTGGTGAACATGATCACAGCATCATCGTAAACAATGTAGCTACACTACACCTGTAAATACAGACAATGACCTAGCAATCTCAATTTTACTTTTCTGTTTAAGGAGTGAAAAAGACTTCCAATAATTGTCGCCATAGCAACGAATGTTGTTGGTAGTCATTTAGATAAATATTTTCAGCTCTGTTAAGCACATTATTTTCAATGATACAAAATTCTCAATTTTAACAAATAAGTGAGTTTTAGAAAATGTTCATATTAAGTTGTGTGTCAGACAGTTTAGTAAAGAGATATTTGTATACGATGATGAAATATTAAAACCGAGTTTTGAAAAATTGTGGAAGCTAAAATTAATGCGAGAATGTGTGTTCTGTTGTAGAACTTTTATTTTCATTTATTTTCCAGGTATTTCATATACTTACTGCCCTAGTTCGAATTATTCTGTTCTTTTTCTGATGAGATAGAGCATTGTGATACTGATTGATGGCACTTTGAAAGCTTTTTCTCAATTCAGCTGCAATAGATCCTGTGTAAGTGCAGTTTTTTTTAGATAAGATGCGTAAACAACTGCAAAGTTTTTCTCTCTGAAGAAATTCTGTTTTCACTCTTGAAATACTGGCAATCAGTAACCCCTGCATTCCTTTTTCACATACAACAAGCTACACTACACCAACTATATACTAACTACAATATTCAAGATAAGTATTTTTTTCTAAATGAAAACTGTTGTTCAAAGACATCTTGAAGTAAGATCATGTGCGATTTTTGGCAAATATGGCTAGTATCTGAAGGAGTATTCTAGTGACCGGCTGCTCTGATCGGTAGTTTTCGATCAACACCAGGCGAATGCCGGAACAGTGCCCCAACGACCGGGCCATGAAGCGAACGATCTTTCCTTCCTCTGCCTTGTCCTATCGTCACTCCTACGTGCACACACTTACACTTATACTCGTCTGCAGTACACTTCCACACATGTCAGGAGATTAGACGGGAGCTAAGGGCTTGTCCGGGTTGGGGCGGTGCCTGACTAGTAAGAGATGCCTAGTTGGAAAAACTCAAAAGTAAGAACACCGCCTCTCTCTCAATAATAACAAGCACTACACTTGCGACACTAATAAAGATAGCAGTCAACGCGCCCGTAAACACGAAATAATCAATCAATGAAAGGCTATGGAATCACGGTACGAGTATTAGTGTTCGCAAGCTATCGTTTATGTACCTACGTATACTCTGAAATAGTGGCGATAAATAAATCTCTAAAATATAATTGATACCACCGAGGACTTGTAACTATCCTAGTCACAATTAACGGAGGCAGTCAGAGAGCAAAGCAACAAAGTCATTCTTTAGAAAACAGTCGATACCGGCACTAATTTCAGGAATGAACTCGTAGGCTTCCGCGGCCAGAGTCATGTAGGTTATCTGGCGGCCTCCGATTGGCCGCTGCTTCAGCCAATAGCACTGGGCCTAGACATGAAGATACACCCGAGCGCTGACCATCACGGCGCATACCAGCCCTGAGGAAGACCACGACAGGATGGTCGAAACGTCGGCAACACAGCCTTCGACGCGGCGTCCCCGGACAGCCCAGATCACCCACATAATTTCAGGAATGTTGGGAGTTTCCCCAATTGCATTATTGGGTACCTTCGTCAATCAATAAGAGTGTCATTGCCATTCTCAGTTTAAGTTGTCTCTGTGACTGGGGTAAACATGTTATTTTTTTATTTTAATTTTTTATTATTTTGTATTTTGCATTCTCGTCATTTATTAAAAAGTCTTTATGATCCTTTACCAAATAAGCTATGGATTATCCATTTTTTTCCTGTCCGAAGTAATCTCGGCACCAGTATTTTCGAATACACGCTAGAGGGCGGTATAAAAGTTGATAAAAGAAGATTTTTTATGTTTTTCGTGACAAATAGGCTAATGCAATGTTGATAAATATAAAATAAATAAAACTAATTCCGTGCGTGTAAATACAAGGATATCATTATTATAAAAGGAAGTACTTAAAGAAAAGCGTATTCGAAGCAAAATCTACAACTTTCCAATCCTTTAACGTCAAAAGGTTTAATTTAGTAGCAAGAAATTAATAAAAACACCTTTAAACTTCCTCCCCATTTTCTATTAACTCCCACACTTCAGTATTTTTAGTGATGATGATGTTAGATGAACTGTTGGTATCAAGGAACAATGTTACCAAATTTCAAAACTGCAGAAATTATTTCACACGATAACTGTTTTGTAGACACAGGGTAATAGTGTGAAAGTCGAGTTTGGTTAATAGTTGAAATGTGTCTAGTGTATTTTATTTTGGCACCTCATTTTGATAAACTAAAACCTATCAGTTTTTAACATAATAGGTTAAAAACATTATTTATAATTCAGTAAAACATTAATATTAATGATCTTATAGTTAGTCGTCAGCAATTTCAAAAAATCTTCATTGAAATTAATTCTTATTTTAGAATTGTTACATTCAATAAATATTCTGCTATCGTGGGGCTTTACAATTTTTACTCAAATCACTGGAATACATTTTTTTAATAGTTAAACTTTTCTTTTTTTAAATCTTTCCTTACAGTAATTTTTGAATCAGAGAAAAGTATTTTGGCACGAAAGATCTCGACTCGTTACCAAGCTAGTAAGCTTAACAATGAAGGGTATTTCTCTTTCTTCAGTTTTCTTACCCACGTCGATGATTCTCATCGGTGTCAGTTCACTTTTGATATACGCGCATGATTTACCCTTTTAATGTTCCAGCAAATTGATTGGCAGTATATTTGGCACGATCATTTCTTTGTAGCCGAAAATTCTCAGAGTTCCTGAGTTAATATTGCACAAGTTGGTCAGTTTTGAAATCTATCCACAGCTGCAGTTGGTATATTAATTTTTTTCGCTTGACTTCCATCTTGAAATGTTTAACCACGTTGCTAAAACTCGAAATCAGATGAAATGCACGATCCATTTCCTGGTGATTGGTTTCAATTTAGGAAGGGTTACAAGTGCTGACAAATCCTCATCAAATTCTCGTGTAACGTCTTTATTGGTATTCCACGTCTGTCACATAGACATGCGCAGACAGAAATCTGAGAGACATTAATATTGTTGTTCTGTGTGATCTCTAAAACTTCCTGACCCGGATTAATTTCATATTGTTTATTTTCATCATCATTAATGAATGGTCATATTCAGAAAATTATTTTATAAATAAAAGATACATTATTAAAAATACATATGTAAATACATACAGTAGAAATTAAATTTTATTTACCCATATAAATACCATATTAAAGTTAAGGGGCTTGAATTTTGTTGTAAAACTGCATGTATTTACTTTGGTACAATAGCTCTTTATGAGCAGCATCCCGGCCCAGCGGTCATAGGTTAAAGGGTAGGTGTGGTTAGCACATTGCCATCCCTAAGCTCTATTTCTGGTATTCTCAACCTGAGAAGTGAGTTTTCTCGTCACACAACAGATACTGGGACATTGCAAGGAAAGCATTCAATTAATTTTTGCCCCGAACGGGAATCGAACTCAGGGTTGCGCCGTGGAAAGCAATTTTGTAAACATAGTCATCCGAATTAAATAGTCATTCAATTTTTTTTTCGTCCGTATTAAAATAATGCATCTGTGGTCTGAAAAATTAGCCACTTTAATTGTAAATGGGTCAATTATTCTCAAAGGACTATTAACGTCACGTTTTTCAATGTAAAAGAGAAATTTGTTTCTTTTTTATCTAGAATAAAATGAATTTTTTCTGGAAATGAGTGAACCCTGCTTTATGTAATATTACCCTCTCAATGTATCAGGTTTCCCAGTCCTGTATTGAAATTAATGAACTCAGTATCAAGGGGCATTTGTGTAACAAACGTTAACTGTTTAAAGATTAGCTGTAGTAGTACGCAGTTGAAACAATGTATATAGAACATTATCCATATGCTAAAGGTCACCCGCCAGAGCAGTACATAATGTATTAAAAATTCGTTTACCATTTATAGATTTTACATTTTTTCATCATATTTCTTCGGCGGAACTTCTGCGGCAAAGGCCCTGAAATTTACCCGCTCGCTTTTTACGACCACCGGGCCAAGTGACTGCAGCGCGCCGTCCAATAGACAGCCAAAGGGCGCGGCGCGGCGCGGCGCGGAGCGGAGCAGCTGGAATTGAGCTGCGCTAATGTGATAGCGGTCCGAAACTTTTACGGAGATCGATACCACAAATAGAAACTTGAGCCAATTTGTCCTACCTGCGGGAAGCGAAGGAAGCCGAGGCGATTTCCTTCCAGCCGCAATCAGACTGCGGTGACGCGCCTTTGGGGTCGCGGAGGGGGGGGGGGGGGTTCGGCCGCCCGCAAGATTAGTTCGCCCGATGATCTTCAAACGCTGCGGAACGAAGGATATTTTTTTTTTAACATCTGCTTTATTTGCAATTTGTTCTACACGAACATTCGGCAAATACAATTGTACATATATTATTGACATGTAAAGAAACCATACAATTCTGGTTCTTTCTAAAAATGGTTTTAAACTGATTGTCCAGTTCAGAGAGAGAGAAAAAAAAGACAAACAAACAAAAGCAACAGTAAACAATATCACATTGAAATAACAAAAAACACAATAACAAACAAACATACAATAGTGCAAGCATTGTGACAAAAAATATATCTACAGTAACAATTATTTTAAAAGAAAAATATTATTTATATCTGTGGTCCAGATCAAGAGGATGTATTCTTTTCAATCTTCTTGTCGTTGTGCTGTTATCTAAGATGTTTATGGCCAGATGATTAATATGATTTTCGAGTCTGTGTTGGTATTTGTGAGATTTGAGAGTGATTTCCTCTTTAACAGTGGTGATATTGAGATCTTTATGTAGAGTGGCGTTTGATACAAACCAGGGAGCATTGCTTAATAGTCTGAGACATTTGGATTGAAATCTTTGAATTATTTCTATATTTGAATGTGATGCTGTTCCCCAGAGTTCAATTCCATAAGACCAGATAGGTTTGAGTATTGTTTTGTAAAGTAAAATTTTGTTTCCTAGACTTAAACTAGATTTTCTTCCTATTAACCATATCATTTGTCTACTTTTCAGTTCTGCTTCCTTTCTTTTGATCGAAATATGTTTCTTCCAGGTTAGCTTTTTGTCTAGATGTAGTCCGAGATATTTGACGGTGTCTACGTTTTCAATTAGTTTTCCGTTTATTTCTATTCTTGTATTTCTTGTTCGTCTGAGGGTAAATGTTATACATTTGGACTTTGTTTCATTCATTCTTATTCTCCAGAGTTTACACCATTTGTTTATAAGCTCGAGGTGCTCTTTCAATGTTCTTGTTGCCGTTTCTTGGTTTTCGTGCGAAGCTAGCAGGGCTGTGTCATCTGCATATGTTGCAGTGGTGACGTCTGGGGACTGAGGTAAGTCAGCGGTGTACAGCGTGTACAGCACTGGTCCAAGGATGCTCCCCTGTGGCACTCCTGATAATACTGGATGAAACGGTGTTATTTCATCTCCGAATTTTATTTGAAAAAATCGATCTGAAATAAAGGATCGAAGTATATTATAGTATGGATGCGGCAGACATTTCTTGATTTTATATAGCAAGCCTTGATGCCACACTTTGTCGAACGCTTGCGCGATATCTAGAAACAAGGCGGAACAATACTTTTTATTTTCTAGAGCTCCGTTGATGGTGTCGACTACTCTATGAATTTGTTCTATTGTAGAATGACGATTTCTAAAACCGAACTGATGGTCTGGAATTGCGTCATTTTCTTTAAGTAATGGATACATGCGAAATAGTAATAGTTTTTCGAATATCTTAGACAAAGAAGGTAATAAACTTATTGGTCTGTACGAGGAAACATCTTGTAACTGTTTTCCTGGTTTTGCGATTACAGTTAATTGTGCCAGTTTCCACTGCGAAGGATAGTGTCCGATGCGTATTATTCCATTGAAAATGGATGTTACAAGGGCAATGAGTTTCTTAGGCAGTTTTTTAAGCATTTCCCCTGTAATACGATCATGTCCAGGAGCCTTATGATTTGGTAGTAGTTTCAGCCCTGCTGAGACTTCTTTTGTTGAGAAGAATTTAATTGGTGGCGACATTTGATGAGGACATTCCAAGAATTCTATGATTTCTTTTTCTTCTGTGAGTAGTGCTGAGGGGTGTGGTTGAAATGTTTTTGCAAAATATTTTGCAAATTCTTCTGCCTTATCGTTTTCCGTTCTAGCCCAGCTTCCATCGGTTTTACGAAGAGGGGGGACAGGTTTTGTAGGCCTTTTTAATTTTTTAGTAATTTTCCATAAGGAGTAATCTGTAGCTTTTGAGGGTGACAACTTTTCTATTCTTTCCTTCATTTCCTCCGAATGAATTTCTTGTAATTTTCTTGATAAGAGGCGGGAAGTTCTGTTGAGTATTCGTTTGTCGTCCGGGTGATGAGTGCGTTGCCAGGTCATCTTATCTGTCTTTTCTCTTTAATCATTTTTAGTATTTCTGATGGGTATTTATTTTTTTCAAACACTCTCATTTCTGGAGTTGCATATACGGCTGCCTGTTGAATGTGTTGTATTAAGTATTCAACAGCATCGTCGATATCTTCTGGACATTTTAGACGGACCTTGGCAGTGGTGTTATGGTAAAGCCAGTTGCTGTATTCTTCCCAGTTCGTTTTTCTGTTTGTAAGGTATATGCTTTCTTTCTTTTTGATTTCAGAAGAACTGATTGTCAGTATTTCTGGAGAATGATCAGATGAAAGATCAAAAGACGGTTCTATTGTGTGATAGGTCTGTGCCATTCCCTTTGTGACGAAGAAATCCAAGACATCAGGTACCTTGTTACCATCCGTTGGCCAGTATGTGGGATTTCCTGATGAAATTGTTTGGAGTTTTGGTGTCAGCATTGGTGGAGCCACTATATATGGCTCCTTCTAAAGCGCGACCTCTTGTAGTTACCAGTCTTGATCCCCATAGTTGATTTTTAGCATTGTAGTCTCCTCCAGCAATGAACCTTGTGCCGAGCGTTCTAAAAAACTTGATATACTGATCGGTGGTTATCTTGTGTTTTGGAGGGGAGTATATAGCTGAAATAACGAGCGGACCGAACTTATCGTATACTTGTATAGCGGTTGCTTGCAGATAGTCTTTAGCATTATCTTGGTACATATTGTGTCTGATTCTTGTTTTAATTATTACTGCTGTGCCTCCATGAGCTGTCCCATCTGGATGATTTGTGCAATATACTTCGTAGTCAGATATACGTAGATAGCTTCTTTCGGTAAAATGTGTTTCAGACACTAGGAGTATGTCAATATTTTCTTGATGTAGAAACACTTCTAACTCTCTTCGATGTTGAAGTATTCCGTTGGCATTCCAGGAGACAATTCGCAGTGAATTACTCATAGTTTCTTCATTATTGCAGTCATGATATTAATTAGGCTGGAGATTTGTTCAGCTTGCTTTGCTAAGATGGACTCGAATTTTTTAAATGATTCTTGCATTATGGAAATCAGATTATTTTCATACGACACATTTTGATTATTGATTTGCGAATGTTGGGCCATTTGTGCATATGTGAACTGTCTACCTGTTCCTATGGTTTGATTACTTGTTAGTGAACTTGAATTGTTGCCTTCAGTAATATTTTGCGTAGCATTTCTGCGGTGTTGACTTTGACTAGGATACTTGCTGTTACGAATTTTTTGATATACTTCGCAGCCTTTATAATTTGCTGGATGGTCACGGCTACATAGAGCACATGTAGCTGGTGTGTCTCTCGTTTTAGTACAGGTTCGACTATCGTGATTCTTTCCACATTTGACGCAGCTATACGGAAGCGTACAATACCGAAAACTGTGCTCGTAGGACTGACATCGCTTGCATTGTACTATTTCTCGTTTTTTACGCGGTGGTTCAAAACTTATTTTTGCATGTAGTAAGTATTCGATGTCATATATTTTTTTGTTGTTACTTTGAGGTTCTAAGTCCACAAAAAACAATGGTAGAGGTGCTTTTGTTAAACGATGCTTGATATTATGAATTTGTCTTACTTTGTGGCCTTGTGCTTCTATAGCTTCTTTAAGTTCCGTTATGTCTGCTGTTGGGTGCATATTTTTTAATACTACCCGAAAGGCTCTTTCTTGTTTTAACTGAAATGTATAATGAGCAATATTTTTTAGATTCAGATGTTTAACAAGCTTTCGATAAACCTCCGGTGTTTGAGGTACGATTTTCACATTGTTCATAGTAATTTTGGCTTCATCTTGGTAGGTTTTGACAAGTTTATATGAGAAGTCTTCATCTTTAATGACTTCTTTAATAGATCTGATCATATCAGATATTACTCTGACGCCTGGAATGAAAATAGGCGGTGTACGATATTTGTCTTGTTCTTGTATGCTGCCCTTGGTTGTTGTATCATTGATTTTCTCAGAATTCGAGGTTTCTTCCAAATTTTCATCACAAGAGAGATGTTCGTACCTGTTTTTTGATGATACGGGGTCGTGTTCACTGTTAGTCTTCTTAGAGGGTTGTATAGAGTTGTCATCATTGCGTCTTTTTTGTCGACGCAGCGGGATTGTTTGCCATGAGCTGCACAAGGTTGAGGCCGTTTCCTGCGTTGTAGATGCTTGGCCGTTAGTTGCTGTAGCTTTTAGGACGGTGGCTGGGATTTCTTTTTCACGCACATATTGCTGTATTTGAAATTGTAACTGTTGGTTCTGTTGCACTAATGGTTGTAAGTGTTGTTTTAGCTGTTGATGTTCATGCAATAAAAATTGGTGCTGTTGCTGAAGGTTCAGTGTTATTTCACTGTGTTCTAAAGTCGATCCGTTCGTACTATTGTTGACGAAAGCTTCACTGTTTTCTTGGTTATTTAGTATTTCTGTTGTCTGTGTGATTAGTCCCCCGAAGGGGACGTGGTCAGTTAACTTAATTCACTTCACTATATATGGGCGGTATTGATTTTCAATAGTTCTTGATGCACCACTGTTCACACGAGAATGAAGTCACCTTTGTACACAAATACGAGCGGTCACCACTGTATCACTAGTAAATTTGAACGGTGAGTTGAAAACGTTCCTAATTCACCACTGTTCACAAATAAATGCACTTCTTTCTGACCCCGGACCGGTACTAGTAGCGGCCGGGGCAGTCGGACTTGCGATAAGCGCTAGCCTTCGGCTACGAAGGATATTTGTCGAGGGATTCTGTAATTATTAACCTACTCGTTTAAAGATGTTTATTTGCAAGAAGATTAATCTCAAAATGAGCTGGGTTTTTATTACCTCGCATACTACTTCTAGTGCAGAAAATAGTATTGTAATGCTGCAGCAATACAAGTGGTGGTACAAATAGCACAGGCTTTCTCGTTTGTTTCCTGTTCTCTTGAACCCGAGCTAGTTTCGTAAAGTTTCAAATGTATCCTATCGTGTGCATATTAGGGCTATTCCTAGGTCAGTGAAGAATCGTAATATTCTTCTTTATCAATATATTTGACAGTTTTTTCTAAACTGAAGGGTGCGTCAACACATATGAATGATCATTAAACTAGATTAAATGAAAGCGTCGGCTTCTGCGGCCGGAGTCGGTACCTACTTGGGTTGGAGACGCCGCGTCCAGGCCTCGTCCTTAGCACAGATGCCAAAGTTGTCTTTCGTTTGATCAGCCGCTATGGGGAGGAAACATTTAAACTCACTCCAGTTGGTCATCCAACTTGTGAGATAAACGAAAGAGAAATCTAATTCAGCTCTCTTTTCTTCAAAGGTTCAGAGATGAGGATGTTTTAATTCTTCATTCGACTGAAGTTCAGGTGGCATCACTAATTTTCCGTAGGCTGGGATTCGCTCTCCTACTAAGAACATCTGTCTGGGCCACAATTTTCACAGTTTTGGTGGATTCTGCAGAACGTGTGCTTGAAGAGAAGAGAAGAAATAAAGTTTTCAAATTTGATAAACCGAAGCCTAAACAACATTTTGAGGCCTATAGGGTTGGTCTGACTAGCACGGTTGTCAACTTGACGAACAGCTTGATGAAGCTACCATGGCGGTACTGAGCAAAAGTTTCAATTTCGCTCCTATTCTCGAACGTAACGTATCTCTACCGCAGATATGGTGACAGGAGTTGAAAGCGGCCGACCGACCAGACCGAGCCCATTCTCGGAGAAGCATCCAGTTTGCATCTTGCGGCGTCGATGTTGTGAAGGTTAGCGTATCAGATTGTTATATCCAAGTTGTCGGGTTCAACCCCGATCGAAGCCGTGGACTTTTAAGAGCGAAAAAAACATTCGTACCCCATCCTTCGGAGGGGGAAGTAAATCCGGCTGTCCCATGTTAGTAGATTAATAGAGCATGTAAAATATCCTCAAGCCTAAATGACACCTCTGAGCTAAATTCAAATCGTGTGCTTCGTACCCTCCATGTAATACCTCCTTTCTTCGCTAGTTAGTGAAAGGAGCGTAGCGAAATTTGCGTGGTCTGACGGAAGTGCGGGCCTGTTGGCCTGAGATTCGCCACGTAAAATAAGGCATTAATTCAATTCAATTCAACTCAAAGCACAACTTTGTTTTCGGCCCAGAAGCTGCAAGCTCTGAGGATGATCGCTACGCGATCGAAACGATCTTAAGCTGAATAAAAAGTATTGATACCAGACAATATCTTTATTTATTTATCAATTCAACTCATCTTGGCGCACGCTAAATTGCCTTGTAGCTATTTGCTGTACGAGGAACACGTACAGTTGCGTGAACTACGTAAACGCAAGGACCTCGTAGTACCTGCGGACAAAGGCAATGCCTCGGTGATCATGAAAACCATCAGTTATCGTTTCAAAATTAAAGCGTTGCTTCATAACTGTACTGATTGAAAACCTCCAGAGTAGCCCCATATAGAAGTTGGAGGAAGAGGTAGCGGCGCGGGTAAGTAAATTGGACGGCGTAGAATCAGAGTCAAAAACTAGGATAAAATATGGTTCCTAGGTTCCAATTGTAGGTTCTGTAATCTCCCTAAGATACATAGATTGAACGTGTCACTACGTTCAAGTTTTTGCGCATTTCGCCTTGAAGAAGGTTGCAGCATGCTGCCCGGAACGGCGTTAGGTCTAAGACGTATCTCAGACAGCTAAGTTCCAGGTGCTCTCTGTGACAGTTCTTCCATAAGAAATTTTATTTATTTTATTGTTTCATTATTCCTTCTTTGTTGTGCATTTTCCGAAAACCCACGGAAGACTTTATGCCCCGCATCATAACCGATGTTTGATGCTTTGTTGTTTGTACGTGACCCAATTTCAACGCATCGTCAGATCAACATCAAATGTATATGGAACATTTGTCAGATATAGTGAAACACGATTCATCACTAAAGCAGACTTAGGCCCAGTCATCAAACGACCAGTGTTTAGATCCTTACCCATTGTTTGCGTTTCTTCGCCATTGCAGGCAAAATTTTATTCTTTTTCTTCGGGGTTTCGTGATTTTATACTCCCCCCCCCCCCGATAATAATTATTATCTCGCTTCCTGAACTAACACGTCCTCCGTGCAAAGACTTCCTCCCATATTGTTTTACTATCTTCGGTTTTTATGTTTCAAATTCTCTCATTACAACACCGAATTTTCTAACGTGTTTTTGACTGATCGTTATTCTCTTAGCAATATGTCTGTGCATAGGTACCTGGCCCTAGAAGAGTTTTAACAGCTGTAATATCACAAGGAGCAAAATCGCTTCATTTCCCATTTTTGTCTGCTTGTGTACAATTACTTAAAAATCACGTCCACCGAGCGACACAAGCGAACTTGAAATCTCTCTCGACGAGTCGTCAGAACGTGAGGAAGAAGTGATGGGCTGAATCTGAGCCATAAGTCTAGCGACTTCGCCGCGTCGTGTTCGATCTTGTATATTCAAACTCAACACAACACATTTATTCGATCACCAATAATGTTTTTAGAGCATGTTTTTTGGTTGTTCAAATATATTTAGTAGGTATGGATTCAAAAATGTTGGACTTGAAAAATAAGACCTCAGAGGAGCGATAGGAACCGCTAGAGGACCTGGAGGATGTTTAGGCGCGGATAGATGGGAAGAAGGGGACAACCACAAAACTATGGTCGAGAGAAGAGAAGTCTTATTTGCACGAGAAAGTCTATGCCATTTCGCAGCAAAACTGGTTACTTTCTCGTGTACAAACCTAAATAAGGAGCTATACGCAACATGTAAGTAGCAAATACTTCAGTGGGGGGTCCTCTTTTTTGAAGTATTTCCGTCGCATGACGCCAGCTGTGTTGTAAGCAGGGAGGCACTGAGTGTGACAATTCAGTTCAGAAATTGAAAGAAGACTGTGCGACCCCCAGCCCGATAAGAAGTGTCATGGTTTCGGCAGATTCCCAGCGATTCAAAGAAGTCCCCAAAACTAATAAACAATTTAGATTTGATGTGATAAAATGCACAATTTTGATCAAGGTTTTTTCCCTATTCTTAAGCTACGGGTACCGACTGAATGTTAATTTTCTGTTCACATCTTGTGACCCAGCAAGGCTATGTTACAGCGTGCTACAGCAAGGCCACCGGAAAGAAGCCACTCTCCATTACAAATTTGTTATTTACGTGTTGGAGCAACTTTGTTGATGTTAATAGTATGTAAAGAACGCCGTACTGTGTATTCCTATATTCTATGCTATCTTATTCGTCAAGACAGTTTTTGTTAAAATATTTAATTTATTGTAGCGCTATTCGAGAGTATTTTATTTGTTGTTCTTGAGCAGTGTTTCTGCTACTTTATAGAAAACCACTTCTTGCGTATTTTTTCATTTTCATTTTTGCTGATGCGGGCCCCTAGTATCATCAGATTTCCGTCAGAAACCTCAGTGTACGTAAAGGTTAGTTGGCTCTTTTCTCAAAATCCGTCCCAAGCCGATTATTACCTTTAAGCGTACTTCCCAGAGAAACAGACACAGTTCAAGCAAACTGTCTCGCTTTTGTTTCTGTTGTTTTATCTTCTTTGGGAAGCCTATTTTCTTTTTTGAGAAGCAACGCTTTCAATGTAAGAATGTGTGAAATAGACCTACCACTTTTCTTTTGAAACCTGAAAAACCGATTTCATATATTTTTGTATGTTTTAAATGTACTATTTATAAACGTTTGTGAAGGTGTATTTTTAGTCAGCAGTTGTTTGTTTTGGTTTTTATATTTTTTTATTCTCGTTCAAAACACTCAGAAAGTTTGGAAATAGGCGTAATGTATGGGACTCTTTTTTGTGTTGATTTTTGACGTTTTGGAATCGAGATTAAAAACATTGAATATGCACCAGTACAAGTGCAACTATTACGGTAAGTGATGCAAATATGGCCTGTGCAATATATTCAAATATGTTGTTATGTAGTTAGCTGAAAATTTTTACCGTCGATGTAAGTAGCATGCAGTCTGGAAGAGCGTAAGAAGTGCGTTAGCTTCCTGCCAGGCTTGTTGACACGTGCAGTCGCACTCTGGAGCATATATTCTTAAGAACGTGCTATAGGCGCTCTGTTCTTATAACATCTTTCCAGGTAAATTTATCATTAGTCACACTTGAAGGGAGATGTAGTATATTGACAGTATACTAGGGCATTTAATAAGCGTTCAGGGCATTTAATGAGAAATCGAATCCGATTAATACCGTTAAATTGGCTCAATATTTTACCAACATGGGAGAGATTTTATAACATGTTGTTTTTGATATCAGTACGGTCAAGGGTGTAGGACTAACTATTAAAGGTAAAGAAACTTTAATTTGTCCTCAATGTGTAACTGATTAAACGATTTTGTAAGTTTTCAAGCAATTACTGATTTTTTCAACTTAGTATAATAAAGTCGTAATATTGTAGAAAATACTGAATTTGTCATGAGTAACCCAGCAATCCTTGCGTTACTGAAATCATGTCAGGACGTATTTGTGTAACATTAGACTGTAAGAGTTCATAGATATTAGTAAAGGCAGCCATAATTCCATGGGCATGCTACAAGAGACCAGTTCATTTGGCTATAGCCATAAAACCTTCATACCATATTACTTTCACATTCCAATGTTTTTTGTTAAAAAACAACAAAATATTCCTGAATAACTTTTTTTGTGTGATTCAACGTTAAGCAAAAATGGTAAATTTCATCATAGTGCTGTTAATTTGGCCAAATGTTGAAATATATAACCAGTAAAGTTTGAGGCACTTAACGTGACCATATTACCTTCACATACCTTACTGCTTATTTTATTGCGCTAATTGTATGGTGTTGGGAGCAAGCAACAAAGGGCAAGGCTAAAAGTAGTCAGTATAATAATGGAGATGAATAAGATTTCTTTTGAGAAAGACTACGCGACAGAACGGACGGAATTCATGGAGAGGGTGACTGATGCGTGAATATAAAGTAAAGGGAGAGAGGTAGGGAGTTCTAAGGTCACGAGGCATTTGAGAAAATTCGTAATACTATATATCACGTGCGAAGAAATATAAGTCTCGAATAGGCCAAGATGTCTAAATGGAATAAAGAAAGGAAAATAGTAGGTTAAAGGTAGCGAATTTCGATTAATGAGGTTAGATCCAGGAAGTACTGGGCACACAGAGAACATCAAAATGTGGGAGGGATATGTGAAGTGGAGGAAGAGACATGGGAACATGTAGACTAGTGGAAGGGCATAGTAGGGATGGGAGGGGACAGTGTAAAGGAAGCAGATCCTATGGGATGATGAGTGAGAACGGAAAGAGAGATGCAAGAAATTGTGGAAAGAAGAAAGGAACAGGGAACGATAACACAATGGAAATAAAGCTAATGTAAAATGTTTTTTAAAGAAGCTGTAAACAGCATGGATACTGAAAATAAAGTAGGTGAAAATGCAAATATAATAGATGAGGTAACGATCAGATACCGTAGTAGGTTAAGGAGGTGGTGGCAGCGGATATCTTGTGGTAAGCATCAATTATATTATACACTAAATATCACCCTCAATAGCTCTAATGTGATTCAATTTTAAACCATTATCCACACATGTTTTGGGAACAATTTTCTCCATCAGCTGTAGAACTTCAGAAAGAAGTGCTTGTACCGATTTTTTTAATTTTATTTTCTGCATAATTTACAATCTGTTCTTGTTAGAACAATAAGTAAATGGTGTCTAATAAATACATTTCTGACGTGAATTTTTTATGACATTGAAAATTTCATTTACGAAATCGGTATGGTAAATCTAAAATATTCTCTCGTTTCAGTCTAAAGACATGTTCACTGTTGTCTAGCAGGTTTGTTGAAAGGTACTTTGGGTGCTCGTACAATCTCTTCCGGTAAACCTGGCTCTTCGTGGTGATAATTCTTTCTAGCGGGATGATGTCGTGGTCTCTGTATATCGTTTTGTTTGTCACGTACCATGGTGCGTTGCATAGTTTTCTTAATGTTTTAGCTTCGAATCTTTTTAGTATTTCTAGATTCGATTTACTGGAAGAGCCCACAATTCAATACCATAGGCCCATGTTGGTTTGATTATAGTTTTATAAATCTTTATTCTGTTATGCAAGGACAGCTTTGATTGTCTGTTTATTAGCCATGACAATTTGAGGACTTTAAGCTGCGCTTCTTTTCTCTTAGTTTTGATGTGGGTTTTCCAAGTCAGGCGTCTATCAAAATGCAGTCCAAGGTATATGATTGTATCAGCTTCGTGGAGTTTTGTGTTGTTTAGTTTTACTTTTGGGCGGTTTTCTTTTCTTAGTGAAAATGTTATATGTTTTGAGTTTGTTTCATTAACGGTGACTCGCCAACGATGACTCCAATCTTCGATTTGTTTTAGATGTCCTTGAAGATGTTGTGATGCGCAGGAGGGATCTTTATTTGCAGAAAGAATAGCTGTGTTGTCTGCAAAGGTGGCTATTGTAGTTCTTTCTGTAATTGGTAAGTCTGAAGTTGATATAAGATATAATAAAGGTCCAAGATTACTTCCTTGTGGCACTCCTGCAGAAATAGGTTGGAATTTCTATAGAGCGTTCTGGTATTTCACTTGAAATAGTCGATCGCAAAGATATGATTTGAGAAGTAAATAGTAGGAGTGCGGGAGAAGTCTTTTTTTATTTTAAATAGAATTCCTTCATACCATATCTTGTCGAATGCTTGTTGTATATCTAGGAATGCTGCAGAACAATATAGCTTTTTTCCAGGCTTTGAGAAATTGTGTTTACAATACGATGGGTCTGTTCTATTGTTGAGTGTCCTTCTCGAAAGCCGTATTGAAAGTCAGGAATCACTTCTTTAATTATAGGCTTAAGGCGATATAAGAGAAGTTTTTCAAATACATTTGATAGGACTGGTAGCAGACTAATAGGTCGGTACAATGTCACTTCCGTAGCAGTCTTTCCTGGTTTCAAGATCGCAATTATTTGAGCGTATTTTCATTGACAAGGATAATGGCTATTTCGAAGTATCGCGTTGAATATGCTTGTTACGAGTTCATATCCTTTTGTTGGCATTTCCTGCAACATCTTGCCGGTAATAAGGTCAAACTCTGGACTCTTTGCAGGATGCGTGTGTTCTTTTATTGTCTGTTCGACTTCTCGTGAGTTGAAATGCTTTATGGGCAGAGATAGCTGTAAAGGTACGTCCAAAACTTCTAGCACTTTATTTTCAATAGTACTTACATTTCCTGCTGGTTTGAAAACTGAAGCAAAGTGTTTTGCTAAGCATTCGACCTTTTCTTCTGCGCTTCTTGCCCACGTGTCATCTTCTTTTGGAATTGGTGAGATGTGATTGTTGTCACTTCAGTTTTCTTGTTGCTTTCCAAAGCGAATAATTAGTTTCAGCAGTAGGCGATAGTGCTTGAATGTAATTAGAGACTGATTTGTTTTCGTATTCCTTAATTTGACGTGTTAATTGTCTGGCTGCTGTGTTATATTTACTTTTGTCATCTGGTTGTCGTGTCGTCATGAATATTCGTCGGAGTCGACGTTTTTCTACCACTTTTTGTCTTATTTCTGCGGGATACGTTGACGATTTATTTATTGTTTCTCTTGGTGTTGCGGCCCAGGCAGCGTCTTGTAATGTGTCAGATAGGTGCTGCATAGAGTCTTCGATGTTTTCTTCAGTTGTTAGTAGTGCATTTGCAAATAGTTTATTGTTCACGTAATCGCGGTACTTGTTCCAGTTTGTCTTATTACTTGTTAATTTTAGAGGATAATTTCTTTCAGAAATATTTGAACTGATGATAATTTCTACTGGGGTGTGGCCTGAAGAAACGTCGTAACAAGATTTTACTTCTACTGTACCAAGATGCACACCTTTTGCTTAGTAGAAGTTCAGGAGGTCAGGAAGCTTATTGACGTCAGTGGGCCAGTACGTAGGTTCACCAGTCGATATAGTAGAAACGTTTAGTCTGTTTGTTACTTTAAGAAGGTTTTTTCCTCGTAGTGTGTTGAGTCGTGAGCCCCAATGCTGGGTTTTTGCATTGAAATCGCCTCCAGCTATGAATCTTGATCCTATTGTATTTATAAAGTCTTCAAATTTTAGTTCTGTTATTCTATGTTTGGGCGGGCAGTATACAGATGTTATCGTCAGTGAAGCTTGACCTTCTATCACCATTACAGATGTTGCTTGTATTTCTTCAGTTTTATATTCGTTCAGTTCGTAATGTTTGATTGTGTTTCGAATTATTATAGCAGTTCCTCCATGCGCTGTACTATCCGGGTGCTTGGTATTATATATTGTAACACCACCGGTCATCTCGGTAGAGAATGGCCGGTTAGAGGTCCGGTTGTAGCTCAGTCGGTGATGGAAGGAATTGTTAAACAGATACAATGGAAATACGAAACACTGTGATCACTGGTAGAAAAATTACTTTATTCCTGGGCAAGAAAAAAAAATGCCCCAGGGAAGTTACATTTGTGAACTAAATAAAAGAAGAGATTAAATGAAAAGAAAAGAAAAGATTAAAGATCAGAATTAACCGTAAAGCTTATAACTATGAAGAGTACAAAATTGTTATAACTAAGATTACAATGGTAGAAATTTGACAGTTCGACGTGCCTTGGCGCGGCACCGCGTTACAAAGTTACACAGGGGTGAATGCCCTGGGTTATACTGCCTGGGAAAGTTCTTTTGTGTGCTCGGGACGGGCACGGCGGAGACCAGGGGCGGTTGCGGCCTTGACTGGAACGCGGCAGGGGCCAGTGCCACCCCTCGCCGACAGCTGAGCGGCCGTCTCGTGACGTCACCAAAGGGAGCGGCGGCGTCTGGCGGTGTCTGGTAGAACTTGTAGATCGCCGGGATTTTCTCCCGATCTCAGGCGCGGAGTAATCAACCATGCGTCCCTCTGATTCTCATGACAATCGTTCTCACGTACGACTTCAGAAAATTGAGAAATCCTTCAGAGACACATTCGCCTCTCTCCGCGACTAATTCACACCCCAGAGAAGTTTCTCTGTCTACTGCAGTCGGCCCAATGCTCAAGCCCGCACTGAATTTTTTATAAGTCCTTCAGAGGCGAACTCGCCTCTCTCCGACGAATAGTTCCCCCCCAGAGAAGTTTCTCTGCCAACTGCTACCAGCCTAAAGCTCATACCCCTTCTGGACGAATAGTTCCCCCCCCAGAGAAGTTTCTCTCCCGACTGCCCTCCGTGTAATGAAATTTTGTAAATCGAAAACGTAGCAAGTAAACTTTCACCCCCACCCCTTTTTTCTCATGTGCTCCAGTTCCTTATAATAGTCGCGTCGCTATTGGCCAAAGGTAATGGCGTAGTACACTATTTTCGACCAATAGCGACGGGGGAAGCAAAGGAAATTTCCACACTCTGTGCCACTGCGAGGGTACAATGTTTTTCTTGTTCCTTCTAGAACATAGGCCGTGCCTGCGTAAGGGAGCGCTGTTCTGTGAAAGAATTATCGTTCTGGGTTTCCCCGAATCACGAGCAGGCGTTCTAGAGATTTCCCAGACGTGCTTGCGTCCGAGCGCTTCTCAGTTAATCTTTTGACACCGGCCCTAACAGCAACTTCGTAATGGGCCGGGGGCGCAAGTGGCTGTCACTAGAAAAGAGGTTGCGCGCGTGTCGCCATCTGTTTATTCTCCCAGTAAGTTTCCTTTGGTCCGGGTTTATTATTATTTAATTTATACAAGGAAATCTGTATCGCTACAATATATATATATATATATATATATATATATATATATATATATATATATATATATATATATATATATATATCCAGATATCTTTAAGTAGGATTTTTCAGTGAAGTGAGTTTCGGAGATTAGCATATTTATATATTTTTCTTTGAGAATAGTTACGAGCTCTCTTTGATTTTGGATTAAACCGTTTGCGTTCCAGAGGATAATTTTAATTCTTGGATATTAATGACGTCAGTAGGTTGAGCAAAGCCCCAATTTGTTCAGATTGTTGTTTAAGGATGCTTTCGAACTTTTGGAATGAGGATTCTATTATTTTTCAGATGTCTTTTTTGTTTTGATTGTGAGGTACGGCGTATGTTGAGTCTTGAGAAGATGCTGTACGAGAGAAGGTATTGGGTTGAAAGTGGCGAACTGGGAGGGGAGGGAAATGTGAGGCGTTTGGTACTTTTTGTTTCTTCTTGTCGATGGTGTCTGTTTCTTTTCTGTGCTTGCTACGTTTATTAACGTAATCGTGATACACTTGGCAGCCTTTATAGTTGGCTGGATGACTTTGCGAACGTAGCGCGCATGTTGCCGGCTGCGTTGCATCTTTTTTGCATTCGTCTGTGAAGTGTTCTTCGCCGCATTTCACGCACCTTGGAGTTGCTTTACAGTATTTCTACGTGTGACCATACTCTTGACAGCCATGGCATTGCACTGGAGTGTTCTTTTTGTACGGTGCTTCAAATTCTATTTCTGCATTTACAAGTGTGTCGATATTGTAGATTTCTGCATTGTTTGCACTTGGTTCTAAATCTATAAAAAAGAGCGATAGCGGCTGTTTGCTTACTCGATGAAGTACAGTGTGCATTTTACGAACGGTGTGACCCTTGGATTTGAGTTCAGCTTTTACTTCTTCTATGTTTGCTGACGGATCGAAGCACTACACGAAATGCTCTATCTTTCTTTGGTTGATAAGTGTGGTATTTGGCCTCGGATTCGTCAAGTTGCTTAATTATTGCTCTGTAAGCTTTAATGGTTTTCGGTAGCACTTTTACATCCTCGCTGAACATTTTGTACGTAAAATCTTCATCTTTTACTTGTAGTTTAAGAAATTTTATTAGTTTTAATACATTAGTAACACTTTGCACGAATACTGGCGGTATGTTATGATCTATGGAGGGCTTTTTAGGAGTTTCAACTTCTGATTTGTCTTCTAATACTGCATATTGATTTTTATGCGTAAACACTGGCGCACTAACACTCGAGGGAGTTGGTATGGTCTGGTCACTATAGGCGTGTTTTTTTTCTTTTTCGAGGTTGTTGCCACACTAGGGTACTCACGGTTTTATTTGAGGGTGTTTCAGACGACCCCGCACCTTGTAGTTGTTGAGTCCATTGCTGTGGCTGCGTTCCATGAAGTTCCCAGGGCTGGCCCTGGTGATGTGCTGTATAGAAGCCTGTTTGATCTCTCATAAGTAGTTGTTGTTGATTTATCTGTATCAATTGTGAATCCTGATTCATTAGATATTGATATTTCTCTAATTTTTGCTGCGCATTTTGTTGTATTTGTAAGTTAATTATATCACTAATTTGCCCCGCCGGGCCACTTGTACCTTGACCATTCATTGGTGTTGAATTAATATCACTGAATCCACTGTGATGATTTAATGCTTCCACTGCTCTAGCGATGTGCTGCCCCGTATCAGGGGAGCCACTTGAAAACAATGTCACTATTACTGTACACTGAACCCGTAGTGTTTGTACTCTGCTAACCTTATCTCACTGAAGTCGCCCGTGAAGGAGAGCGCTCGGCGCACGTCCGCTCGCTGCCGTGTTCAGGCGAGAACTGCTTGTACCGAATGGCAAAGACATTCTCCTACTATTTGGTTTCTGTATCTGTTTAGTCCGTGTTAGCTGTTTGGTTTTTCTACTCTCTCTTCCCAGAGGGTACCTCTCAACGTCTGAAAAACATTGTTTCTCATATTCTCGAGTTTCCGGTCCCCTAATAAAAGGGTTCAAATATTACTTATACAATATAATAGAAGAGTAAAACTTGGTTCTATGTTCGGTGTCAGATCACATCACATTACTTGTTTTCTGCAGTTATTATCAAAATAATTTACAAGCTCAGAATAATTTCTTTACTGTTCTTTTGATCCAACATAAAAAACATTTTCCTCGTTAAAATGCTGCCCTCTAAAAATCCTACCTCGTACGTCATGGCATCGGGCTGTTCGGGGCTGTTTCTTTTCTCGAGGGACTGAGTGGCATCTTGCCCCTGGCCCTTTGCATCGTGTGCTGCGCTGTCCTCTTCTGCGCGGAAGGCGGACGAGCGTCGCGATTGCGAGTGGACGACGCCGTCCACCCAACGACTGCGCACAGTGAATCCGATCGGCGCCGAGGCGCACATACGGTTTCACTGAAAGAGTGCCAACTCACAAAAAAATGCGAAAAATGCACGAATTATATTGAGACAATAAATAAGAACAATTTGTTTTTCGCTTGCTTTAAATCATTATACTACGTTTTCTGAAAGAATGAGTCCAGTATTGCGCATTTTTAGAAACGCTCAAATGGCATTTCCCCCAAGGGGATCTAAATTTTACATTATTATTTTTTGTGCGGATTGTTCTAAATGCAGTGTATACGATGACATAAACACCATATTGATTCATTCTCTTGTTTTTTTTAAGAAATATACAAATGTAATTTTTTGAAATACCTTTCAATATGATAATATTTACATTACCTTTTATTTCTATACAATATTGCATTTGGAAGTAGAGATGCTATAAATTATTTTTAATGAAGTTTCTTGACAACTCGAAAATTTTTGGTGAAAATTAGCTTTAATATGCGCTTTTTCAGAAAGGCATAAAGGACGTTTTCTCAAACAAGGCTTCACATTTGGGAATGAAAAGTTGAGAAAAAGTAAAAAATATACTTTTACCCGCCAAATGTGGCAGCTGAGAAGACGGAGAAGGGAGACTATAGCTTAGATTGAAGAATAAGTAAACTAACTAGTTCGAGAGAGTATGTGCCATTATATTGCACCATTAGTTCTTCTTCTACTTCTCTTCATTCTCATTCCCGTGGCCCCACTATCTGCGTTGCAACGCAAAACAGCGTGACGCATAAACCTCTCGTAAGTTGCCTAATAAAACAATTGCTCGGCTAAAACTATTGATCGATGAATAATTAATAAAAAATCCTGTCGTGATAGCAACCTCCTGTAAACCTGCGCGCGTGGGGCTTTGGGGCCAGTGTGATCGCTGTAGTGTGGCGGGGGGGGGGCGACCACCGCGACGCGTCCATTGTGCTACATTCCGCGAAAGACGTCCGCGCTGCCGGAGGGGGCGTGCCCCTTGGCGACGCGACGGCCGCTGCGCCCCGAGGACGCCCAGCGACAGGAGCGCTGCCGGGTGGAGCTGCCCGGAGGCTTCCTGAGGGTTTTGCAGGCACTCGGCTACGTAGCCAGAGCGAATTCAGCGCTGTCTGGTGGAGAATACTAGCGGCCGGCTGTTCTTTGCTCTTATCCGTAGTTTTCCGCGGTGAGAACCGCCCGACTGCATCCCATGATCAGGCGATTTCCCTCAGTCCAGCTCCCTAGCTAATCTCCTTTCGCTTCTCGTTAACTGAGAAGGCGTAGCCCGATTTCATCCCGTTTCATTCCGGCAGAACGAGTAAAAGTGTTTGTAAAGTTTCCAATCGCAAGTTGGGCAAATAGATATTCTTGCAACAGTTCAGAGAAAATCTAGAACAATGTGAACATAAAAATATATTAAACAAATTATTAAGAAAATAAGGAAGAACTATTACAATTACCAGTTTTTTGTTGAATATTGACAAGGCTCCACTAAATGAAAAAAATGAATACCAAGATACGCTCTTGTTCCTAGGCATGTCATGTATGCATACTCGTAATGAACGATGCCAAATTTGCGACTGGAGCGCGCTCGTGGCCCGCGTCTGACGAGCAAAGAGAAGCCTCTCATCAGTATGCAAGTCCCACTGCGTCAGCCGCGTGCCATCCTCACTCATCACGCGCTGCTCACCCAACATGCCCCGCCTCCACGCTCCCGCTACTACGCCCCGGCCCCCACAGCCTGCCCCCACAGCCCTGCCCCCACAGCCCTGCCCCCACAGCCCTGCCCCCACAGCCCTGCCCTCACGATTCCCTGCCCCTGTCCCTCACGACACCCCGCCCCTGCCCTCCACGATCCCCTGCCCCATGCCCCCAATGATCCCCTGCCCCCCACGTACCCTGCCCTGTCTCCACGACACCCCGTCCCTGCCCGATATTTCCTTCCTCTTCCTTGTCCCATCCTCACCCCTTACGTATACACTTATACTTACATGCCCAACACTACCACATATGTGGTGAGATCAATTGGGAGCTCAGACCTCAGAGCTTGTGGGGAAGGTGCTTAGAAAAAACTTCGGTGCGGGCTATTGTAAAAGGGCTGAGTAGAGTGGGCAGAGAAAATTCTCTGAAGCGGGAATCAGTTGCAAAGAGAAGCGAATGTGTCTCTGCAGGATTTCTAGACTTTCCAAAGTTGTAATTGTGAATCATCACGAGTATCAGAAGAATCCGTGATTGGTTACTACGCTCTTGAAATCGAGAGTGACTCCTGGCCGACCCCGCGTTCAACCAGACTACCAGACGCCGTTACAACGCCGCCACGCGCCACCACCCCTTGGTGACGTCATCAGACGGCCGACCAGCTGACGTGCGTGTCTGAGAGGGTGTAAGGGCATCGCCCCGGCCGCGCCCTTTGTGAAGGTTGCCGCCGCCTCCTCGACCGCGCCCTCCCCGGGCGCGCAGAGACCTTTCTTCCAGGCAGTATTATTCAATGGGCATTCGCCCTTGTGTAGAGTTCGGTAATGCGGTGCCGCGCTATGGCACAGAGATTTGTAACTTTTGTATTTTGTTATTGTAACGTTAGTCATATTTCTTCCTAATTTTTAAGCTTTACTCTGAATACTAACTTTTCATCTTCTTTTCTTTCCACCTAATTTTCACATTTCTTTATTCAATTTGCTAATGTAACTTCCCTGGGGCATTAGATTTGATTGCCCAGGAATAAAAGTAATTTTTACCAGTGATCCAAGTGTTTCTTTCATGTTACCAGTATCTGTTTCACGATTCCTTCCATCACCGACTGAGCTATTTCCGGGCCGCTTACCGGGCGTTCTCTCACGAGGCGACCGGGGGGTGTTACAATTGGCTTTCCCACCGTGGGGCTCGATGGCCTAATAATTGAGGTTTTCCACGCCCAATTTCAAAGTTAAATTCAACTAAATTTTGTTATAAATGGATGGAAGGACATTGTTACGAAAGAAACAATTTGTGGACTGGTAATGATTTACTTTATTATTGTATTTTGTTTGTGAGTGTTGTTGTGTAGTGCCTCGTGTGTTGTGACTATCGTGTGCGTAATCCACGCGAAACAGCCAAAATGCTGGACGAATCGGGTATCGATGTGGCAGGAGATGGTAGTTCAGGGGAACAATCACCGCCCGAGATCACCCTCAATGACTTCATGCAAATTTTCATCAAAGAAATGTCAGAAAATAAGAAACAGATTGCAGAGGTTAAGGAAACTCTCACGGAATCATTCACGAAACAAATGTCAGAAAGTGACAAAAAACACTCTGAAAGTAACGAAAAACTCAAGGAAACCCTCACGGAAACCTTCATGAAACAAATGTCAGAAAATCATTCTAAAAGTATGGAAATCCTCTCGAAACATTCGCAAAAATTTGACCGGCTGGACAACCGCTTAGCTGACAACGACGTAAAATTAGAGAAATTAGAATCAGTAATTGATCGTGGGATTGGAACAGTGCAGAACCGTCTCGATGCTAGATTTGATAAAATTGAAAACAGTGTAGGAAACCTGGTTAAAGAAATACAAAGTTCGAGGGCTGAAGTAAATCCGCATTTTGGGAATATTCAGTCAGAAATTAGTCAGAAGCTCCAAGCAGGTGATAGCAAAATTGAAGCGTGCTGCGAGCCAGTTATCGGAAGTATTACCGAGATTAGGGCAGAAATGAGCGGAGAATTGACTAGAATTGAACCCAAATTTAGCACAGAAGTCAGCCAGATTCATGATAAATTCGAGAAATCAGGTATCATCGACGGGGGAAATATCAGGAAAAGGGAAGAAAATTTAAAGAGGGAAATCGGCCAAAATCTAAGACAATTAGTGAAGGAAATAATAAAGAAGGGAACGGAAAATAATCCTATGGTAAATTTGATAGGCGTATTAGATCTGAGATTCTCGTGGATTCCTCCGCAGAACCTGTGTTTCTGGGGCAAACAGAAAGAAAATCCAAAACCACCCTGGCCTCACCAAATTTTTTCCATTCTTTCTAAGTTTATCATTTTATTAAAATTTTGTTAGATTTAATTAAAAATAGCATTCTATTCCTAAATTACAATGGTAAATAAAATTTTGCTAGAATAACGGGTAAAAGCATTTACTTCTGGTATCGCTATTTTTTTTAATTTTTACTTAAACAAAAAAAATTCTCATTTTTCGAAATTTAATTTCTCGAACTCCAATTTTTTTTATTCGGAGGGGAAGGCTAATGTAGCGATACCGATTTCCTCATGCCAGGAAAATTAAATTAAACAAACAGACTCGGCCACCCTGAGTCCTACTGAGAGGATAAACAGATGGCGTTGCACGTGCACCCTCGCTTATCGGACAGCTATTTGCGCCCCCGGCCCATTAAGAAGGTCGTTAAAAGGGTCGGCGTCGAAACATTTAACTGACAGAGGCACGTGTTCGTAAGACCAGCTGCGAAATTTCTAGAACGCTCTTGAAATCGACATCCAGGGAATCCCAGAGCGATAAATTCTTTCACGGACAACGCCTGCCTTGTGTAAGCATGGCTGATGTTCTAGAAGGAATAAGAAAATTCTGTACGCTCACAGTGACGCAAAGAGTTGAAACTTCCTTCACTACTCCCGTCACGATTGGTTGAAATAGCGTAATGCGCCATTTCCTTTGGCCAATAGCGACGCGACTATTATAAGGTGCTGGAACATACGAGAAAATTGGGTGGGGGCAAAAGTTAACTTGATGCGATTTCGACTGAGAGAATACCAGAAGGGCCAGAGCATCAGACGGGGCCGGAGGTTTCAAGGCAGGGCAGTCGGGAGAGAAACTTCTCTGGAGGGGGAGCTATTCACCGACCAGAGGCAAGTTCGCCTCTGATGGACTTAGAAAAAACTTCGGTGCGGGCTATTGTAAAAGGGCTGAGTAGAGTGGGCAGAGAAAATTCTCTGAAGCGGGAATCAGTTGCAAAGAGAAGCGAATGTGTCTCTGCAGGATTTCTAGACTTTCCAAAGTTGTAATTGTGAATCATCACGAGTATCAGAAGAATCCGTGATTGGTTACTACGCTCTTGAAATCGAGAGTGACTCCTGGCCGACCCCGCGTTCAACCAGACTACCAGACGCCGTTACAACGCCGCCACGCGCCACCACCCCTTGGTGACGTCATCAGACGGCCGACCAGCTGACGTGCGTGTCTGAGAGGGTGCAAGGGCATCGCCCCGGCCGCGCCCTTTGTGAAGGTTGCCGCCGCCTCCTCGACCGCGCCCTCCCCGGGCGCGCAGAGACCTTTCTTCCAGGCGGTATTATTTAAGGGCATTCGCCCCTATGAAAAATTTTGTAATGCGGCGCCGCGCTATGGCGCATTGATTTGTAACTTTGTATTTTACCATTGTAATGTTAATTATAATTCTTCCTAATTTTTAAGCTTTACTCTGACTACTAACTTTTCATCTTCTTTTCTTTCCACCTAATTTTCACATTTCTTTATTCAATTTGCTAATGTAACTTCCCTGGGGCATTAGATTTGATTGCCCAGGAATAAAAGTAATTTTTACCAGTGATCCAAGTGTTTCTTTCATGTTACCAGTATCTGTTTAACGATTCCTTCCATCACCGATTGAGCTACAAAGGGCCGCTTACCGGGCGTTCTCTCACGAGGCGACCGGGGGGTGTTACAATATATTTGAAAATACTCATTTTAAGTTGAATTTTGTAAAACAGTGTTATTCTTGTTATTATTTACATGGAATTAATGCAAAACAAATTTTTTATTTGGAGTCTAAAAGCTCCGAGGTTTTTGGGAACAAAAAAATTCAACGTGAATTTTCGATAGCCTGTATAAATTAGTCCTTCTGTCTTCAAAACATGGAACTCTTACAAATTATCGAAAATCCTTTTATTATAACTGTGCTTGTTGAGATAATCTACTATGCGTAAATTCTCCTTTTGTATTTTGATCTGGAAAATCAGAATAACCAATGAATTAAATATTTCAAAAGTATGATAATGTGAAAGTCTAATTTCCTATTTTATGTTTCACGGTTTATTGATTGATCGATAATTATTTGATTTAAATATTTATATGATATTATCTATTTATCTTGGGGAAACGATTTTATCTATTTATGTTGGGGAAACGATAATGCTTTCTGACAAATTACTTAAAATAATGTTTGAGGCACGTCAACTTAAATAATGGGTACAGGGGATGGAATGGATACACCATAATATGCAAATACACGGTTTGCCACGAAGTTAACATATCTCATCCTCATATTTCACTACAATCTCGAAGAAAAACTACATAAAGAAATTAAATTACTTTTTTTGCATTTAGATGCAACATTTCTCGATTGATCTGGTGAACTAAAATTTATGTATATCTGTAATATATGTATAAAATAATGTTACCGTATCTGTCTATGGCATTATGTTTACGAAGCATAAGATCTCGTTTTTGTTTTGGAAAATTCTGGCTGTGTAGATCCAGTTGGCCGTAAATTTCTTGCAGGATATTTTATAGGACGATTTTATTGCCTAATTCTCATTCCAATTACGTATACTAGAAGTTGGACATTTTATGTAGACGGATCCCGGCGTGCACTTTCCATCTGTGCATTATCGAGCGGTGATGACAGATGAAGTAATTACAACTGCACCAGCCCTGCACTGTTTTGATTAGCGTTTTAATCAACCCATAATGCAAGTAAAGTTTCACGTTAGTAATTGATTGTCATCATTATCGTCACAGTAAGAATGTCCTATTATATTAATATTGCATATCGAAAATACGCGCTATTTGAATGTGAAAGCGTAAAGCAGTGAAGTGGCTCGGTTTAAATATTTATGCGGTTTCTAGTTTCCATGCAGATCAAATTAATTTGAATAACTGTGCCTATTGCACATTTTAGGGATTGTTTAATGGTTTAATGAATATGCTGAAAATGTTATACAGCTGAGAGAAGAAACCCAAAAGGGGAAGAATAAAACTCAAAATTGTCATTGATTATAGAAAATGAGAAAATATATAGATGTTGCGAAGAAATTGGAAACAATTCTACTTTCAGTCGTAGTTTACATAGTACGTAGTACATCATACCTTCGAATACCAATTTCCGAGATGAGTGAATGTCACTTTAGATGACACATTCTTCTTCTTCATGTCATTATTCTTTTTCTTGTCGAGGATTAGTTTCTTCAATTGTTTCCGTTGCCCATTTTGTTTGGGGTTTTCAATAAATTTCATTTTTCTTTCCGCCGATATTGCATTGCTACGATAGGAATCCGCTACTGGTCATTCAACTTACGTGTTTACACCACTTTCTGTTCATTCTTACCAGCTTGTCGAGCTCGAGCACTGGTTCTACCCCGAGTTTATCCCATAGATCAATATTTGTTTTTTTATCTAATATGAGGCCGCTACATGAGCCATATCGATCTGGAAAACTCAATTTTGGTGAAAATTCAGCCTACAGTTTATTTGCTAGCGTTGTTTACATACAGACGGACGTTAACCAATTTTTCGGTATCAAGTAATCCTAGTAAAATGAGAATTCTGACTTCTCAACGTATTAGAAGTTATTTACTGTATGTAGGAACAAGAATTATCTATTTATTTGTTATCAGGGGCCCACAATATGCTATTTTCTGTTATAAATCTAAGTTTTACTACAACATTTCATTACATTCCCGCGAAAAACACATTTTTAGACAGCCATTAGTAAAATCAGTTTTTTATAGCATGCTTATTGTATTAAAAGTTCAAATTTTAAAACTAGTGTTACAAGAGAGACGATGCTCAAGTTTTCAGGTACATTTGTGAATACAACAAAGAAAGCAAAATACTTTCATGTGATCGCGTAAGCTACTACTGACCTTAATGTATCACTGAGTGGTCTCTATACTCAAATAAAAATAAAATGAAAGCCAGAAAGGCTGTTTAAAAAATAGTTTATGTCACGTGGTACAAATGATTTTATTTTGTGCGTGGAATTGCGCCTCTTGGCCTGTCGGACTTGGGTTGCAGCATTTCCTACTCGCGAAATGAAATGCCACTTTTATCACTTGTAACATAGCTATTATCATTCAGATGGTGAACTTATGCAACAACAAAGGACTCAGAAATATTCACCTCTTATTTGAGGCCGAGCGGATCTGACTAGAACGGGAATTGCTGGAGGATTTAAATTTGCCTGCATTTCCTCCGTGTTCTTTGATTTGCCATAAGTGCACGGCCTTTATGGATTTCTCGACGCCTTTCAATTTCGTGTATAATTTTAATTTTGGATTAAGAACATAGATCTGATCTGTCAGCGACTTTTTGTGCGAACATTAATTCGATTAAGATCTGACCGCGACTTGCTTCTGTCTAGGGCTTATGGGCCTGGAAGGTTTACTTATTCATCATACGATGCGTTGGAACTCACACGCTTCTGATCATAAGTTTTCGATTCAGCTGTACCATTTACGACGAACAATAGTCATTACATATTCGGATTATAGATCGAAAGTTTGATGCATATCCTTAACCATATGCATAAGTTTTGCTTGTTCTGCATCGATTAAGGTATTTGCACCACAGCAGTAGACGTGAAAATGCTCGAAATGTCAAACCGGTTTAACATTTTGATCTTATTATTGTTTATTATTCAATTTATTTGAAGAAAATTCCTACTACGTTGTTGTTAATGAAGACTACAAAAATACAAACTTCTTTCAAACTAAATAACAACATAATAACTATTAATCGACTTTCGCTTTTGTGACATTCACAGTTGTACAATGTTTCTGTGAGTATCTCCAATAAAATCTAGTTTTACACTTAACATATAGGCTACATACACTACATCCCCTTGGATCAGTTCAAACAGTATGAAACGTAAGTCAAGATACAAAAAGTTGTTTTCAGTCTTGTACTGCGATCATTATTTACATCTTGTAATGAATATCTGATCATATAATATTGTTCGAACAAAAAAAATGGGTTTTATATGGGATAACATTACATGGCATAACTTAAATGGTAAACTATATGTGACCTTCGTAACATATCCCATCCACATTTAAGAATAATTGATTCCTGCCGGATAATCTGAGTTACACAAACATACGAATGTAGGAAAGGGGATGGGGCAGCTAAAAATATTCCTGGCCTTTGGGAATTTGAAAACTATTCATATAAATGGGTGCCTGATTTTCAAGCCTTCAGAATATCGGCTTGGAATGAGCGTGCTATGAATGACCGCAATATTTATCTACTGGCGCTACTCTTTCTGAAGGCCATATTTCTCCCAACCCTAAATGCTCCAGAAATTATCTCAGCCGAGAGATCCAATTGAATTTACTCCCTTAAGCCGAGGAATCATTTAGTTATTTTAGCTGCATGTACACACCTTTTTGTGTATCTGTCTTCACTCATCCTGAGTAGTGTGATCCAAACACTCAGCACTCTTTTGACTACGATTGTGCAGTCTCGTATTTTCTGTCTCTAAATTTATCAAATAGGGGTACATTTTGCCAACCCCAGCAAATATTTTTAAAACTCGTATTTATTTTATCTATCCCGTCTAAGTCTGTGGTTAACTGCAGCCTCCTATGTATAGCAAAATAAAAATAACTCAATTTCACACAAAATATGAGATATCTCCTTCATCTACTGAGGTCTTCAATTATCTATTCATTTTTTTTGTATCTTTCGCTCATATTTAGTTTAGTTCAATGTTTGTATGTTTCTTTTTACACTTAAGTTTTAACTTTTCGTTAAGAACTATTTTCCTATATAACAATAAAGTTAATAACATTCTAGTTTTGTTTTCCTTACTGCAATCAATGACCGCTAAGGATGTTGGCCAATTTACTTGCGTTTTAGAAAGAGTTCGGAAGACTCAGGAAACCGCTGGATTAAAGAGAGTTCACTGCCTTTGTTTCCGTTGATCCCCGTTTCTCGGAGGTCTCGCTCCTAGCGAGAAGCCAGGGAACAAGGAGAGGGCAGTGGGGGCGACGGAGGGTTGGGGCGCCGTCGGTTGCGAACCCGCATCCGTTTGTGTACAAATGCCGCGCGCGCCGCGCCGCGCCGCTCCGCACTGATCAATACAATGGCGCCGTATTTCGGGCGAACGACCGCCGACGCAGGGGCGAGGACAGCGCCGCGGTGCGGGGGCGGCCGCGGCCGGACACGGGCGGCCACGGCGTCCGACTCTTGCCATCGCCGTCATCACCGTTGAACCCGTTCGAGTCTTTGTTTGCAGCAACTTCTTGCCGCTACACCGGCGGATACTGGCAAACGTCGAGAGGCGGGCTTCGTGGTTCCCACACACAGACACCGAAGTGGCAAACGGCTCCAGGTATTCGGTGTGTTGTTACAGATTCCGAACTCTCGCAGGCCGTGAGTCTCTGCATGCTGGTAATTTGTCGCCGGAGAAGCCATGGCTGCGCCTAGGTATGCTCCGCGGTGTTCCGTAGGACCACACGGAACGCAAACTGGGGGTCGCCTGTACTGTCACCAGTCAGGGAGAAGGTAGTGGGCATTAAAGCCCGTCAAGAGCCACGCGTACATGCCACTATCGCTACTCGAACTGGCGAGAAACGAAGGAATGTCTTGGCAAAAGGTGATGCATGGCGAACGGGCCAGACCTACATCCCACAACACAGAGCTTAAGAACAATACCTATGCAGGACTCCCGAACCGCCGATCCCTGCGCCAGTTTAAGTGGCTCAGAGCATCGGATGATGTCATAGCAGTGCCTCTCACCGGAAGTCTTTGGGTTTGAGTTCCGACGGTGGCAATATTTTCGACACTAGCTACGTCGAGTTCAGCGTCTTCTGGAAGAGATTCGACGTGTGGAAGTGAATTTTAGTGGACAGCTGTTATGATCGGTAGTTTTCCGTGTTTTTTCCGATCACTATCAGCCGTTGATACCTTAACAAACGCGCCACGAATCGCGTGCGATCTTTCCTTCCTGTTCCTATTCCTATCCTCACCCCTTACTTACACACTCTTACACTTACGTGAACTATACTACCGTACATAACGGGAAGCCTGTCGAGAGCTTAGAGCGTGTCTCGGCAGAGGCGGTGCCCGGCTGGTGGGAGATACCTCATTGGGTAACCCCTCAAGCCGATGTGTAGGACACCATCCATCGGGGGACGATTACCTCCACCTTTCGTCTAAAAAGCATGCCCTATACATACGGGGCTGATGACTTTAGCAGTTGATGCGTTCGGAAACACTAATCAATCAAAATGGAGCCCTGTTCTTCATGAGTGACTTCCTGACTTTGGCCACTTTGATCACCATTGAAGCCACATGCAGAGTGTCTCATACATTAGGGACAGGGCACCTACTTTTATCTATGAATGTGGGGATGCAAATCTCGGTCACTTTCTGTGGCACGTTTGGAAGAAGCCGAAAACTCCATGTTTCGACATGTTTTCGTCGCGGCCCTGAGTTTTCCCAGTATCGTTCAGAACCGTCATCATCATTGCCATAACCACCATTGTCATTTAGTCCTAATACCCAGAGTTTTACCTTACCACAGGATTACCACCATAAATAATTTACAACCATGAGGGGAGCCTCTCGCGCCGCATTGATTAAAATACAGTGAGGACGACTCACTCTGGCTCTAACGATAAAGAAAATAGAAATATCTGTTCATTATAGTTTTAAAAATATATAAAAAGTATATTATCCTAATTTGAAACATTAAATAATTATATAAATAAGTTAGTAAATATTTAAATAAATAAATAAATACATGTAATCATAAATTGAAACTTGATATGAGCTTTACAGACAAATTTAATAATAAAATATTAAAGATAGTAGGGAAATACACAAAACGAAGCTTAAAGGGTATGGCGAGTTAAATAATTTACGTGGTTAATGAGTAGAAATGTACAACAAACGATCCTTCCGGCACGTGACAGCAAGGGAAACGGTTTCGTTTTCGGAAGTACCGATGGGGTGGCAACCGATTGGGATAGATGCGTCGACTGGAGGCGAACAAAGAGAGATGGATGAGATGGAATTAGAAAGAGCGGTGGCAGCAACGATGGGTTGACTAGCAACGAGGTCGTTGAGGATGGTGGAACGCGGAGCTCGGAAACATTGATGGGGCGGCTGAAACAAATCGGAAACAGTCGATTCGGATGCGGACAGCACTGAAACGTCGAAACGCGGGCGATCAAAATGGAAACGATCAAATGTTAGACGGTCCAAACGGAAACGATCAAAGGGAGATTTTCAACGCGTAACAGATAAAAATAAAAACAATAAAAAATAAGCTGCTCAAAACTAGGAGGTTAAAATGGAAATGGTATTATAAAATTGAAGACTTTTATAGCCAGCTCTTTTAGACTCCGACTGACGGTGATAAAACAAAAAGTGAACTTTCAGACGCTTGTTCACATATTCGATGGATATTTCAGGATCATGGTTATATTGATTGACGTTTCACAAACTTTCATCCCAAGAGTTGGCAGTGGTGATCCTCCCCACTATTGGCGAGGTCCGGCGTCGACCTACATGTCGGCTTTTGGAGTTTTCCCCTCCAGGTTTCACGGCGAGCGCCGCTTCATCCGAATCAACATCTACGTTCCCGACTGTCTCCTGACAAGAGTGGTAGTGTTGTGCGTGTGAGTGCAAGTAAGAGGTCAGGATAGGGTAAGGAAGAGAAAGAAGAGGACGTGCTCGGTCCGTGGCCGGTTTGATGGGGTGCTATTGTGGCATTAGCCTGGCATTTACCAGAGAACGCGCGTAGAAAGACAGATCAGAGCAGCCTGCCGCTAGACAGCGGCTGAATTCAACCGAGATATTTAGCTAGAGTCGAAAATCCTTCACCGTCGGGTTCGAACCGGTCAGAGTGACTGCAACGACAGCAGCAATGCTAAATCTGAACTAAACTTAGCAGGTAGGGATCATGATGGCTTAGTCTGTGGTAAAGCAATGTAGTCAGTTGTACAATGACGATTGAGTATGGGTTGGTAGTGGCTGAGACCTTAGGTGATTAGTGTTGTGGTGGTGAAGGAGACGAGCCAATGGTGATAGCGTTTTGAGGCTGAGAGTGAAACAACCACCGGGGCAGAGGAGAAGGCTGCTGTGATGAGCGCTGCAGTGGGATGAAGATGGCGGAGAGACGGCTGATGAAAATATCATGTACAGTTCTTTTAAGAAGTAGAATTTAATGCAGTTTATATTTTTTCTCAAAATTGGCTTAGTTTTTTTATTTTGTTTACACCGATAGAGAAAAAGACGTATTAAAAATGGTGTTCGTCTCATTTGCCTAAAACGTTGCAAACGTTAGGAATACTGCGACTAAGTATGTGCTGTTGTATTTCCACTAGTTTCTCATACTTTCATGGTTTTTAGTATGAATCTATTCTTGGTTTCTAGACCATTATCAATCGTTATGTAAATAATTGCAACAAATATTCCGACATTTTAATGATCAGGTTCCGTAACGAAAGGGGCAATTTGTTGATATTGGTAATTTATTTATTTGGAGATATTACGAAAAAAATAGACCACTGCTTGAAAAGGTAGCGTTTATTAGCTGTTTCGATTGAGGTGTCAGAAGTCAATAGCGGTGATAAGAACATTTCATAGCTGAGGCGTTTCAGGTATAGTAGTGACGTCAGGAATAACGATGGCGCCGAAGGTGACATTTGGGCTAACATGAGCTGGAGACAGACAGAGGTGGTGGCGACAATGCTGATGGTAATGAAGACAGAGGGGTCGGAGAACGAAGGGGCAGCAACGGAGGCAGTGGCTGACAAAGGCGAAAGCAGAGATCGAGGCGGAGGTAGAGACGAAAGTGCTGGTAAGTGCACAGGTAGAAAAAGAGAAGTTGAAACAGTCATAAGCAGAGGTGTAGATAAGATAATCAAGAATAAATGGAGGCAAAATCAGGAGCGGAGGCAGAATCAGAAATAAGTGTAGAAGAATCAACGGAGACAGAAGCAGACGTTGAAGGGGTGGAGGAGAAGTAGAAGTAGGGGGAGAAGGGGTGTGGGCACATCGGGAGGTGGAGAGGTGCCGCGGGTGGGCGGCACTTTATGCGCGGTCGATGTCTGCGGGAGCTGCCCCGGATGCCGTCTGGACGCCGCGACGTCGAAGGCGACGGACGAGGCGTCGCTGCCCCCGCCGAGAGACCCTTCCGACGCCAAATGGGGGGTGGGGTGGAGGGGAGGGGGATTCCTGGACGAACGAGCGGAATCCGAGGAGCTGCGTCTGCGAAAAGGGAGCAATGTACCCCGAGCGAAATTAAAGGGATGGGAAGAATTGGAAAGGAAGAAGACCATTGAGAATGCTGTGATTTCATGCGTTTTTGTGTAATTTATTATATGCATCAAATAATTGAAAATATGGGTGCCGTAAGGTTCTTGCACTCGTAATCGACACACCTGAAGAGTCATATTCAATAACAAAGAATAAAATGGTAACTTTCTTGAAATCGGAAAAACATTGTGCATTGCAATGATCAGGACAATTGAGGTCCTATCATCGCGGTATCCTATCATCGAAACAAAATGATACTCTGTAAATCAACTATTAGCCAAAAAATGAATTCATTAAAACGTAATATTTCCTAAGTTGCACGATATACTTACCAGTACATATAAACAAACGTCAGTTATTGAATTTAAATCGATTTAAGATGCCGGAAGGACATTTTACATGGACACAATAGAGTAATATGTTTTACTCAACCCCAGATCTTAGAATGATTAGTGAGAACATACACACAAAATCAGTTCTGAGGCAGCTTTGACATGTGAATCATCGATTGTGATGGAAAGGCTGGGAGTAAATACTACATCAATATAAAAGTTTACATCTGTTCTCTTTACATACTGTTACATTAATTACACAGTGTGACTCTAAAAAAATATGATTAGTACGCAGCTTGTGGATCGATGACCTCTATCTTGATCAGGTTTCTCGATCAGTTTCGCTGATCTATTCAGCAAGTACACTTTCTTGTTTTGCTTTTCGACGTGAATGTAACTTCACGTGCACGTTTTGTTGAGCTCTCCTTTTGCTAGTTGGGGTACGAATAGGACCAAGGGGTGGGGGTTGCTACTTTGTTAGCAATACGGTCAAATCTGTAGTTCGTTTACCGATGAAAATTAGTGTGTCGAGTACTAGGGAGAGAAAATATGTAGTTTGAAATGTTGCTAAATACAATTTGTAGCTACTTTTATTCATCATTCAAGTGCGAATAGCAAGAGAATAGAGGGCGGATTTTAGACCCCAAGAAAACGCATATTATATTTGTTCCTTAATTGTTTTTTTCTCTTTTTGACGATATCTAGTTTTCAAATGTTGCTAAATACGGTTTGTAGCTACTTTTATTCATCATTCAAGTACGAATAGCAAGAGGATAGGGGGTTATTTTAGAGCCCAAGAAAATCCATATTATATTTGTCCCTTAATAGTTTTTTTTCTGTTTTTGACGATAAATAAGTGTATCATATCATGCTGAAAATTATCTCAACTTGGAGGAAAAGACGTGGGAATGCCGCTGCTACTTGCGCGTGCTCGGGCGCGGGTGCGGGCGCAGGAACACGGAAGTCGTGAGTCGGGTCGCGAGACTCGCGCGTATTGATTCGTCGACTTTGGAAATAGCGGCGGTGATCGAAGGCGCCGCCACCGGCCTGGCCTGGCTTGGCCTGGCCTGGCGTGGCCTGGCCTGCGCGGGAGCGCATTTGTGGCCGCGGAGACCGAGGGGCAAAAAGCGCGACGCAGTCGGCCCGCGGAAACGGTGATGCGACCCAAACAATCCGAAGTCCGCTTTTGTAGCCTAACAAACGGGCCACGGACGCGCGCGATCTTTAATTTCCAGTCCTTATCGTATCCTACCCATTACTTACACACACTACCACACATGCCAGGAGACAAGTCGGGAGCTTACAGCGTGTCTTGGCTGAGGCGGTACCCCGGTGGTGGGAGATTCCTGGTTGGAGAAATACCCGGTAGTCGACGGGAGGTGGACTCCGAATCTCGCCATAGCGGGGGAATATCACCGCTACCTCCCGCGATAAATAATGCTCTTACCTTATGGGAACCTCAGCACTGGATGCACCCGGAATCTCTAACCAACCAACAAGAAAGTCCACTGTTGGTGAAAGTTTTGATTTCGACGTTTGGTTGTTGTAGGGAACTTTGTGAATACGACGTATGGAGGAAGATCTGTTTGTGCCGGTTCAGAGATAAAGAAGATATTTTAATTCTGAGAAGTACTTTACTTACATCGTTTGCGACATAAACATTTTCTAGGAAAAGTCTGCATTTCTTCATTTCATTTTTGCATTCAATAGCTGAATTCAAATATATGTTCGAACCTGTTCAAATTTTCAATATTATAGCCAGGTATTTTTGAGTCAATACAATTTACCTCTCAATTCTATATGTTAAAAAATATGAGTAGTTGTTGAGTAATATCTAGAGACACTTAGAAGAGGGGAGGAAAAGTTTCGGAATGCCGCTTATTCCCACTAGTTTAGTAAGGTATTGATCAAAACCTTATGATTCATGAAGAATTGAAACCAAATGCTATCTATAAATTACGAAAACGAGATGTCTGAGAATTTGGAACTCACGTAACATTAATTTAACTTCTGAATATACAATTGAGTAGCTCAGAAGAGAAATGAATAACTTGATTACGTGTGAAGGATTTAGTTTTTGTTTTGCGCCAAAAATGCATTTTGTAGCGTCAATAAATCACAAAGAAATAACTCATGCAATTCCCTAGAAAGTTGTTTCTACAGGGACGAGAAGAAAAATATGTAATATATCGAAGTGAATAGTTTATATCGAAACGCTAAAAATAAACTCGCGAGCTTTACAACTCAATTTACGAAGTGAAAATTCTCTCCACCGCGTCGGTCCACAGCAAGCGGAGTGTTATTGGTCTTCCTTGAGAGCGTTTTCGGAAGCGCGAATTGATCTCGCCGCCGCGCCGCCATCGCCACATCCACCGCCCACTCCAACCACCGCCTCTCACCTCCTTCCCACCTCTCACCCCGTCCACCTCTTACTTTCCCCGTCTCACCACCCGCAGCCCACCCCAGTCTGCCCACTCCAGCCTACTGCTTCGCATTTCCCATCTCTGACCACCTACTTCCCACTCCCCACCCCATCACCTCACTTCACCTCTCATTTCCTACCTCCTACTCCAACATCCCGCCTCCGACCGTTTACCTCATTTCTCTCACTGTATTCCGAGCCTCACTTCCCCCTTCTCAGCACCCGCTGCTCACCTCCCACTGTCCACCCCACACTATTTACCTGCCACTGCCCATCCCACACCATTCACCTCCCACTACCTACCAACCACCTCCCACTGCCCACCAACCACCTTCCACCTTCCCCTTCCCGTTTCCCACTTCCTGCCACCCACCTCTCACCACCTACCTTTCTCCTTCCACCTTCCACCTCCTACCTCCCGCATCCCACTGACCATCGCCACTGCACCCCCACACCCCACATCACACCACAGCAGCCGCCGCAATTTGCTCTCGAAATGAAGAGCGTTCGCGCGACGTGCTCTGCTCGGTGGCGTCGCCCGCGGCGTCGGTGGCGCTCCCGCCGGCGGCGGCGACAGGGGGAAATTGAGCGGGGGGAGTGGGAGAAATCGAGAGAGAGGCAATGAGCAAAGGGTCGCACTGTACCATGTCAATATGCGAGAATCCGTGTTCGCAATCTACTTAATTAATGTAACCGTCTCAAACGAGACAACCCAGATAATCCCTTCAATTTCGTTCAAGTTGAAATATTAAATATGTTGGAATTGAAAATTACAAAATTGTTGTAAATTCTACATCATCACATACTGGTTTAAAAAACAGTACTGTATAATAGACTGAATTTATTTATTTATTTATTTATTTAATCACAATATTACGTTCATTACAGTTGTCCCCTCATATCACCTCACATTAGAATAGTCGAAAGGTAAAATCACAAAAATATTTTCGTTGAAGGAGACTTCTATTCCTCTAGGAGCCGCCAGCGGTGCTGACGTGGGAGAGCACGCGCAAACTGAGACTGCTGGACCATTTAGCGGAATTTGTCGGAAGTAAACGGATTCTCTAGAAACAAATGGTGTCGCTTGGAAGCATTAATTTTAATACACAAACTTCTTATTACTCTTCTTCGGCATTTTCCTCTTAGAAGCGTGCTGTTTTCACCCTCCCAATCTCCTGGTATTTATCCTCCATAGCTTCCTGAATGTATTTTTCCCCATTCTAAAACTGGTATTCCTCTTCTTCTCCTCTCATGTGGTTTCCACTTTAAACTCTTGCTTACTGAAAACATCGGTTTTCCGACATTCTCTGAAGATGCCCATACCATTGTAGTGCTCTGTTTTCGAATGTCTTCGTTACAAAACAAACTATATTCATCCTTCTCAATATTTCTTCATTTCGTACTATGGCCCTGCAAGTAAGTTGTAGACAATGTATCATTTAGTCAATTTCTACTGTCGTAATCTTATCTCTTATTTTTGGGTTTGTGGCCACATTTCCGCTCCGTATAGGATTATATTTTCAACTACACTGTGGAATATCCTTCTTTTGACATTATGGTGGATATTATATTCCATAATATGCCGTGTAATGCTCTGGTTGCTTTCTTCCCCATAATTATTCTTGAGTTAATAAATGTAGCATATGTACCCGAGTTGTTTATTAAAAATCTAAGATATTTGAAGAAGATATAGCTTTTAATTTTGTTACAATTCACGTCTATATTTTTTATTGCTTATCCAATGCACATACATAAGGTTTTGTTAAAATTTGTTTCTAATACCCATTTATTATATTCTTCTATTAGCTTTCTTAGCATATACGCCATGTCCTCTTCATCTTGGGTAAAGATTACTTGGTCATCAGCAAATAGTGAAAGGTGTCATCTCGAATTTTTATTCCCGTGCTTGAACATTCTTATAGCAGTTATGAAGAGCTTGTTTTAGGTAGATATTAAACAACATATGAGATAACCCACATTCTTGTTTTAGACACCTGTTTATCGGAATGCTTCTAGTTACCTTATCTCCAAATTTAATTTCAGAATAGGTGCTTTTGTAAAGTTTTCTAACTAGATTGATCCATTTTTCTTTTATATCAGTCCTCATTGCTTCCCATTTTTTTTTTGTTGGGACACTAGCATATACCTGCTGGAGGACTTTAAAGGTCACATAAGTATTTATATATGCAAAATGTAATACAATAATTTGAAAATAATAAAACGTATTTTAAATATCAAAAACCGTATACGATTGTAATGTATTTTCATGTGACTGTGCTCTGAGATTAAATCATATTTAGTTTCTGTGAAGACTTGCTAACTTTAACGGTTTCAGGGCCAGCGTAACTAGTTCTCTGAGAAAAGTACATTGGGGAATGGAAAGTGAATTGCTTTTTGAAGTCACTTTCAGAACTACGAGTGCTGCCAGTTAGTACGAAAATAGTTTTGTGACTGAAAGAGGGCGACATACTCTGATGAAAAACAGAAGAGGAGATACGACGATAATTGAGAATTGAATGAAGGGGTATGTGATGTCACAGGTTAAGAAGTGAATAAAGAGGAAACCAAAATAAGAGCTGGAGCGAGGCATTGCTGGAGGTGTACGATAATGACAGAGGGAGGAAGAGAGGGAGAGAGGGACGGAGAGAGACGGAGAGAGAGAAAGAGAGAGGGGGAGTGAGATCGAGGAAGAGAGATCGGGGGAGAGGAAGAGAGATCGGGGGAGTGGAAGAGAGGAGGAGATAGAGAGAGAGACAGATAGGGAGAGACAGAAGAGACCAGTATAATGTACTGGAGAAAATGAAGGACAACGCGAGGATGTGTATGGCATTGTGAACTGAGCTTGTGCTGACTCAACCGAGCTGGAGCGAAAAGTGGGCAGTCAAAATCAAGCCGGTTCCACCGAGCGCGAGCGAGGACAGAGCATAACAATGCCGAAGAGGCGGGCGGGAGCGGGCGGGCGTATATGAGCGGATATGGGCCGGCGAGGCACGCCTACGCTAACACAGCCGTGCACCTAGCTCCAGTGCACAGCAGAGATAACGCAATCCACCCCGCAAATCCACCTCCGCAGCCTCCACGTCCCCTCCCTCTGCGTTTCTTTCCGCAAGCTGTTTGGCGTCGGGCTTTGCTCGGCCGGCAGGGCGCGCGTGCGTACTCCCCACCTGGGGATTAGCCGTCAAAATAAAGCCCGGATCCCCTGGGACGGATTTCGTCTCCGGCTTGGCCGGCGTCGGACAACGAAGCGACGGCAAGAGGACGGCGGACGATGGGGGATTATACGCTGTCCAGGTCGCCTTCACCGCTGCGGGCGCCGTCACACGATCTGATTTGCATTTAAATTAAGATGTAATGAGAAATTTTAAACGCGCTAGGTTTTTCTTCCAAAATTTTAACAATATATAATTACAGTTTGTTTGAATATTAAATTGTTTTGTCCTCCTGCCTGCGTAAGGTTGCCTTTGAAAAAGTGAATTTCGGCAACTGTGGAAGAGGAGATGTAGGAGAAATGCAATTATGATGGAGTTTGCGAGAGAGCTGACTTCGCTTTTTCTGTAATGATATTTCCATTCCCTTGTTGGTAGCGTGTAGTTTTCTATTTTCTTTTCAGAAACGTGCCTTCATGATCTCACTGTGTAACTTTATCGTAAATACAATATAGCTGATTACGATAATTACATTTAGAGATGACTCAGATGAAGAAATCTACCACGGAGACAATTATATCACTGGAAATTATTTATTTATTCTTCGAGATTGCAATGTATACTCATGAGCCTTTCACATTTTATTTTGCAAACAACTCATAATTGAGCAATTTCTATTCATATGTATATTCACTTCTCTGTTAGATTGTCATCTATTTAATTGTAATCACCTGGCAAGCAAGTATAAAACGCCTCCTCCATATTGAGTTTAAATAGCTACTCTTATTCGAAAATATTATCTGCAGCTGCATCAATCACGTATCAAAATAGCAACACGTTCTCTGAGTCCCTAACTTCATCATTATCACTGTTCAATTGACCCCTAAAGTAGAAATGTATTTTAAATGGGGTTAAATTTGCTTCAGTTGCTCCTACCATTTTCGGTGGGAATTAAGATTGTACCCCACATGTTTTCATTTGCCACAATTAACTCTGTAATCAGTGTATACGTAGCGGAAACAGAAATTACAATAAATATAAACCGTGATAGAAATTAAGTTTGGCAATGCAATTAAACTCGTTTATAAACAATAATGAACAAAGTATTTAAATAATTTTGCAATTACAAAACACATGTTGGTGGTCATCCGTATTATTTGTTTTATTTCTATATATTTGCATCATAAAATATTTTGATAAAATTGTTTAAATATAGATTTAAACTTTCAGCCATAATTATAATATGAAAGAATAACATTTTTTTTCTGTTGGCCTGAATATTTGAAGCACATTATATTTATATTGATTTAATTTTTTATAAAAACTATTACTGATATTTAATTATCATATAATTGACTTGATTTTATGTTGACTGTTGAATAATTAGTTGATGTTGATGATAAAGTTTTACGGGTTTCTCGGGAGAAATCTACTTACATTTTCAGATTTCGACTAGCTTTTTATTTTTCAATTGTGTTTAAGTACTGTGCCCGACGATGAAGAAAAGGGAAGAGAAGATGAAACACACATGTATGCCATTTCAGACTCCTGCTCTGAATAGATGTGAAAATATGAAATCATACGTAGGAAGCTATCGTAACAAGTTAAACTTGTCAAATGAATAATTATATATTACCAAATCGTTATAATACTGTTTTTTAAATCCTTGTCTTGGTACGGGAGTTTTTTCTTTACTAGAAACGGAATAGAAATGTTATAGCCCTAGCGTACAAATCAGATTAACGATCCCATGCAAATCAAGCAATCTGCTGTCGCGAACCCTCGGTTAACGAAATCCGAATCACGTTGATCGACCAGCTGCAGCAATTAATCTGCCGCCTTCATTATCTGTTAATGTGCGAATCGCTCCCAATATCGCAGCTTATCCAACAGCGCACCCTCCTAAACGCGGCGCGGGCGTAAACCTCAGCCCATGAACCTTTTTAGCCCTTCGCTCCTCGGCGAAGGGCGACGCCGATCGCAGGGCCATCGGTGCCTTATCCGACCGCCCCGTTGCCAGCGCATGGCGCCCGGAGGTCTCTCCCAACGATGCTGTGGTTTCCTTCATAAACGAGCTCTGGCAATAAACCGTATTAATGCAGCGTCGGGTCGAGTGCTAACGACGCGTGTTCGAGCAGCCGGGAGACGGTCTCTGCCCACGACAGTGCACTGGCATTTCCCCCTCACATTCCCCTTTCCTCTTTCCCACTCCCGCTCCTACTCGTTCTAAGTCTCTTTCTGCATCTCACATATTCTCTCACTCACTCGTTCAGTCCCCTCCGCTCCTTATTCCTCCTCCTCTTCCTCAACGTCCTTACCTCTTTAGCCCCAACCCATGCTTTCCCATTTACAGAACCCGCTTAACTGCACTATGGGGTCAAGGCAATGCAATTTAATGCGTTCCTTAAACATCTTTGAAAATAAAAATGCTGAAGGTTTAATGTTCATAACATGAAGATCAGAATATCTAAATGTTTATAAAATGAGTATCTATACGTTTATTTTCTTTACAAAATTATCATTGTGACAAATGGATCAACTACTCAGAAAGCAAGCAAGCAAGCAAGAAGACTGGATCATCAAAAAATTTTATGCCATATAATTTACGTCTGAAATGGTTATGCTTATCGAATGGAAACCTTTGTGCCTTAATGAAGATTCTTAGATATCTTAATGAAATGAAGTAATTTACGACATCTCAAACGCTGTCATCCCATGGCACAAACTTGACCACTCTGCTCTGCTCTGCTCTGCTCTGCTCTGCTCTGCTCTGCACGCTCCTGCTTGCCGTCGCCCTCCGCGCGCCGCGTGCGTCGTCTGTCGCCGCGCGAAATGGACGCTATCAAAGGCAGGCGGCGCCGCGGGTTGTTGGCGCGCGTGGCGACCGCCGCGCCGCGCCGGTGGCGCCATCTGCATCGCTCCTTCGGCGGCGCGTGCTCTCAAACGATGGGGCAATGTGGCAGGAGGCGGACGCCCCCTTAGAGGATGTCTCCTCATAAATATTTCAAGCTTCTAAACCATGGAGGTCCATGAATCAAAAATAACTTTTTTTTTCAATAATCATATTTGCTCCTAATAGGTAGTGGGTTTGTAAGTCACGTTCTCACGTTCTGAAGCTATTTCGTAGACTCAACAAACGCCAACTCGTGACAAATATCACATGTGTAATTTTGTTATATGTAATTTCCCACCGCATGTTCATTAGGAAAAACTTTAATCATGAGTCCTCGAAGATTTTAACATTTTTTCAGTGATACGGCGTTCGTCGTCTGTTTATTGCCTTACTGTTGTAAAGGACGCGTCACCTCCATTGTTCTGCAGGCTTTCAAACAATATATTCTCATCGCGTCTTAACTAGAAGGGTCTGTGACCGTGAGAATGTACAGCGTTGCCAACATTCGCTCTCCTCCGGCATCTGGGTTGTGGCGCGCTCCACGGCCATCTTGGCAAGCAGCTCAAAGAGTTATATGCGAGAAATTAATTTATTTCTGTCTGTAATGAATTCGGCTGTTTTTGAGAGGAAAAGTAGTTGTCTCCTGCGCGTCACGTTTGAAAGGTTTCCCCTTTGCTATTAATTCGCCCCCAAAGAATTGTTATAATTGATTGTATTCGAAGTACGGCGCCAAATTTAAAATAATTTGGCCTCCTATGTACCAACATGAATGGTCGTTAATTGAGGTGTATTCTTGATTACGATACTCATTTCACCTCGTTTCGGTGGACTTCTTTTCGATTATTGTTGTTGTTGAGGACTTGAATCTGTTTCTGCAGTCATATTACTCGCATTTTAAGTGTGTGAGTCCTACTAAAGAATGATAAGGAACCTGTGGTTTCAGAGTACTGCCTGTGAAAACAGATTGAATTTGATTTTACTTGTTAATATGTTAAAAGATTTATTGTCTAACACACACGCAGAGAACCACGCAAAACTGTTGGATTCATTTCATTCATTCATTCCTTCAATGACTTCATTTTGTGTTTTAAGTGAATATGTATACAAATCGGTGCGGATGCATTTAAATGAAAGTGACAATAATGTGATCTGGAAACAAATTATTATCATTACTTTATAATACGAAGAGTGTTGACACATTGCCGGCCAAATTACTTCGAATTTGGCGCCTTGGATTCTGTAACAGGGCGTTTGATGTTGTTTGAAGGCTTTCAAAGGAAAAGACCATGCATTTTAAACTTGGCGCCTTCGAGATAGTCTTAATTTTCTCCAAAAAACCGCGAGAATTTCTTCTCTGGGGTTCCAAACATTCATTTCTTCGTGCAAGTTCCTTGAATTCGATTTCAACTTGTCCTATTAGTGCGGAGCGTCACCGAAAGATCGCACCAGCTCCTGGGAAGGATCTTCGCAGCACGGCCGCGTGTACTTGGCAGGGGCAAATACTGGGAATTCTATCGCAGACGGCTTATCGCCTTGTCCCGACAAGGAGTGCGGAAAGAAGCGTTTCGCACGTTTTCAGGATTCAACCCAGAATGTGCCAGGCACTGCATGTATTTGAAATACGTAGTTAAAGGCCACGAAATTCGTAAGGAAAGCGCAGTTTTAGTTTGGGCAGAGGTGGCTGTGACAACTTCAATACTCTTTGTTTCTTTCGCCAAGTAACAATACTTATAAATTGTGTGTCATTTATTTTCCAGAACATTCTTGTCTGACGAGAGAACTACTGCAATGGAAGAGGCGATGTTCCATTGTCACTTTCATTTTTCATCAACAATGCTCTGCTCTCCCAGCCTCATTCAGCTATTTTCGCAGCGTCAACAAAGAGTGAAAATTGAATGTAGCTCAAACAATGTAAAACTCACAATCTCTTATCTAATTGTTTACTTGAATCTGAAACACTTTCTCTTCTGAATCAGCAACAAGATGAAGAAACAGCATTTTTGGTTCGTTTGTAATGACCTACAACGCGAGTTTAAATGGTTGCCAGGGCCGCTGCTGTGAGAGAAAAAGGCTACATTTAGATATCTTCGTTGACGGCATGTGGTTGCGTTCAAGAAGGCCGCGACAAATAGTCAAAGCCGATCCGTGCCCCCCCCCCCTTCCCTGCTCCGCACCGTGGCCGAATCCTGCCGTGCAGTACTCAGTGGTTTATTAAAACCTTTAATTCTCAGAACCTTCAATAATGAAATTTTACCTGAATATAAAGGCAAACAGAAGTAATAATTTAGAAATAATTATTGCATTATACAAAATTCCTTTGATATTTTACAGTTTAAAGCAGCAATCATATATTTAGAGATATTATCATATATATATAGAGATATTTTCTTCGTTGTCAGTGCTCTCCAAAGAACGTGGTCAACATGGCTTGAAAGTTATGTATGATAATAACAGCATATCTGCTGTTATAGAGTGAAACATATCAATGTAATTTTGTGAAATATAATATTTGTTCTGGGTTATTACATCTATTTACCTATTCAATATGGATTTACACAAATGTTATGTGGTTACAACCGAGGATAGGTGTATAAATAATAATTATTACTAATATGTCGCAGTAATATTTAGGCGTCAGCGTGTTAAAAAATGTCACCTACACATTTTCAACAAGTCATAGTTTCTCAATTGTATGGATAAAATTAATTAGTCTATTTAAACTGATTATTACTACTGATCTAATTCAGCGCTCGTACATTTTTTTTATCCACACATTTTAATCAACACCGTATTTTTAGAACCCCGTTAACTTTTGATATTTCGTTTCACTGTGCGTCTCCATGGCCATTGTAGACCAAATCCGCGTCCTCGCGTTTATGGATATCGGCAGCCCCGTCCTGAGCGCGGGTTGTGAAAACAAATACTGAGACGCGCGAGAAATATTTGCCGGCCCTGCGACTTGTCCTCGCCGTCTTCGTCCCGTCCCCTGCTCCTTGGTCCTCCGTCCGTCGTCCTCGCGTGAACCTCAAAAGGCGGGGAGGAGGGCGCGTTTTATTGGCAAGGCGATTTATGCTCGCGAGCCCCACAATATCGGACGGGAGTCGTCTGCAGACGGCGTGGGATTGGCCCGGCCGACGGCGATGGCGAATCGAGACGAGCTGCGCCCCGACAGTTCGGGCGAAATAGAAGGCGGGGAAAATTGATAGGTTTTGTCAGAGCCACGAACCGCAGGTTTCGGGCGTGAATACTCGGGGTCTGACGAGGGTTCGGGAATGGAGAAAGTAGACAGTGTGTTTGAAGGATTGTTCTGTGATGACTACACAAATTCGTAGACCTAGTGGCGCCCTCCACGCAGTATTAGACGAAAGAGCAAAAACTGCGAACCACCGTAAGAAACACAGCAGACCACACAGTGTGGTACGGGTTCGACACCCTGTGAAGCGGAGCGATGACTGTAAGTAGGAAGTGATGAGTTTTTATATTCCGTGCTGACAGCATATTGCCGCGGAAAGAGCCGAAAATTCGCAAAACCATCTAAATGACATTTCCATATATCAAAAACCGAAAATATTTTAATAAAGAATAATAGAAAACGATTGACTTAATATATGTGGAAAAGATTCTTAAATATGTAAAATGTTTCTTAATTTTGTATAATTCAATTTATTCGGGATCCCGCCATCGAACCCCTTTAGTGTTCTTCGGGTACAGGTTTTTTTGTGAAAGTACTGTAAACAAATTCATGGCTGACATAATTTATTCTGTGGAAAACTGCTTCGGTTGTAAAACAGTTCCCGAAAGACGCAATCCACAGTACTAATTATTCCTACGAAACTATGAACTTTGGCTTTTTATTCATCTGTGAAATAAGTTTTCACCTTTTTTACAAAAGATATTCTGCATTTTTTTAGCATTCAAATGAATTTTTTTGACAGTCCGTAATTGCAAACCCAATTTTTTTCACTCCGTGACTCAAACTACATCTTGAGGAACAAAATATAGTCCTTTTTTTAGTGTTCATACTCTCATTGGAGTAAAGTAAATTGGTATGAAGACCACTTAGGATACACAGTTTCTTCCTCTGATTTATTCTTACTAGCAAAGTGTGTTTAATGACGAAATATTTTCGGTCATTTTCATCTTTGTTTGTCAAAACTAGTGGTGCTCAACGTGCACATACTTTCTCGCGATATTGTTCTCTTAAGCGTCCTAAACGCTATCCAAGGTCAAAATTTAATTCAAACTGTTGGTGCTGTTTTTGAGAAATAATTGTTTAAACAAAATTAAAAATTGCCTTTATTTTAGCAAAATTACGCTAAAAAACAAATTTTCGAAAAATTGTACACGACCTTATTTCAAAAATCTTTCTTTAGAGAACAGATATGATTAAGAGGGAAAATTCTGTTTTTAATACTTTGTGTGTAGGACGACGCTGAAAAAAATCTGAACTTTTGCAAATTTTCGACAAATCAACGGGACTAAGGATCGTCTGCGATCTTCCCTTCCTGGTACACCCTGCACGGCGACGTGTAAAATCGGCAACACATCTCACCATCCAGCGGGGAAAGATCACCGCCACCTCACGATAATGCATGTATTACACTTATGGGACTAATGAACATAGTAGTTGACGTGCCCTAAAGCAGGAATTAATCAACCAATCAACTAATTATAATTTTAATTCCTTTTGCATTTCTTCACAAGACACGCAAACAGCCACGCACGTCATTTAAGCAACTCAAAATTAAACAGCATTCAGTTTCTTGGTAGAACGCAGCACCAAACGAAAATCGCATGTTCCTTCTGATGAAGAGCTTAGACGTTTGCGTGGCGCTGGTGGAAGTTGTAAAAAGCTACGTCGGTATATTTAAAGCAGTGCTTAGTCGCGATTCTCAGCTACTCCGTTTTGTTTCGTTCCGTATTTGCGCCTATCGATCGCTGCCTTGCTTTTGCTCCGACCCGACAGCCGCACCGCTCCCGGATGCAGCTGCTTTTCATGTACGCCCCCCCCCCTTCCCTGTGATTTGGCGATTGCGATGAAATTGGATATCGCGTTGCATACGCTACAGCGTTTGGAGAAGTGATACACATACACGATATATATGCGCATTCATTTACATTATTGAAGGTGAAGTTGAAACCAATAAATAAATTAAAGCTTCGAGTAACAGAATTTACCCCATCAGCTCTGTTGTTATTGCATGTGGAGACACGTTAAAAATCTGTTGCAAAATTGTTGGTGATGGAAGGTCGTGTTATCATGAGACGTACTATTTTGATTGTCGTGTCTATATTTGAAACAAGAAAAATAGTAATACTAGGTTGAATAAGAGGATAGATTCATTTAACAGGTTTCATATATGATCTTAACATTTTTACACAGCATTGCATCATATTACATAGAAGTGCAGTCCGAAAGGCTGAGGAAGTTAGAACAAGTATACTAGTTACAAGTCAGCAAAATGCATATGAAGAGGTTAAAAACTAATCTTTATAAACATCAACAATAAATATTTTTTAAAAAAATTCTCTGCAGCAAAAATTATAGGGATGTATTGTGATAACACTGGTAGGTTTTACATTTCGTTCGTGTTTCTCGGAACTTGATATGTCATGATTGCCATCGCATTTCGGGCTGGGTGGAATTTCCATTCGTGTGAAAGTGTTTTAAATTATGTTGTGATCGATTCAATATAAAATATTACATATCCCCGCATTTGACTTAGAAGACTTAGTTTTGTTGCCAAAGATAAAAATTGCATACAATTTTCATTTTCTTTTTCAGTAAATACTACACTATGTAGATATTTAATATTCATTTATGTTCTCTCATGCGTATGTAATAATATTTTCAAAATGGTCATCGTAAACAATAGTTACAAAATGTAGTTCACTTGATATTTATAGTAGCTTAACTATCGGATTACCAGAAAAATAAAATAAATAACACAATTTGTTACACATAAATTAAAATTTCATTCCTCGAGACTTAAATATTATTAGAGACAGATTGCACTCTTTCTGCACCAACATCATAAAAGTCACCATTCACAAACCTGTTAAAACTAAAGAGAATGACCGACATAACGATTTTTTTTCCTCCTTGTAATGTTATTATTTAATAATTACACAGATTTGTAAACGTGTATAATATTTTCGAATGATCTACAATTGGGACATATAATAAAATTTCGATCAGGAGGGACGCACACAGAAAATTAATAAGTATGAGATGTACAGTTGCACCCAATTCAGATGATTTTTTCTTCATTAAATTAGCAATATATACAATTGTTCATTTTCTGTAATTTAAGGACGTAGAAATCTCAACAAAGATGTTTTTACATTTAATTTTCTGCTCCCAAAGATCAGCGCAATACAAATATCGCTTGGATGAATTTTGAAAATGAATTTTTTTTCAGCTGGGCAGAGAGCGCCGTAATATTTACATGGTGGGTTGGTCACGTTCTGCATAATACAATTTAAATGAGGAACAAATTGCTTTGAGAAAGAAAGCATGGAGGACATGGAGAGATTTAAAAATAATTTGAACTAGTTGAACGCTTGTGATTACATCAGATAAAATGAACAAACAGAACACTTCAAAAAATCACAACAGAAACGTAAAACATATACTCTATACGAAAAATGGAACCCCCTTCAGAATATTATTTCAAGACATTCATTGTGTAATATGAAAAATAAAGGACTTCACAATTTCTGAAACAATATAATCTCAATTTACTGTCACTATTTGAGTACAAGTATTTCAAATAATTTGTTAGAAAGTTTCTTGAAAACTCAAAAGTTTTCTAAGGAAATTAGTTCAAAATGGCAAATTTTCAGATACCTTCAAAATACATTTATTGCGTTGAAAAAAGGCTCCAAACTTTTCAATCATAATTTACATATAGGTTTTACTCTTATGCAATATTCTTAAATTCATATATCAACTCTACTATTGAGAGAACGAAAAAATTGGGTGAATGTGAAAAAATGTATTTTAGACGCCAATAGATGTCAACTGGGAGAGATTACGAAGCTTACTTGTACGAGAAAGTGTATGCCATTCTAAAATACGTGTTTCTTTTAATGTTTATTGCACTTTTATCATGTCCAAAAATGTGGTTCCAAAAATAAATTTTCTCTCTGAAATATGTTTAACTATATTTCGCGTTGTTTAGACCTTTCGAGAACAGTGCCGTTTTCTATTTTGTATTACATCATTTCCCTGGGTAAAATTAGAAACATTAGGCAGTGCAGATTAGGTGAATAATTGGCCAATCTAAATGCAATTATTTTACTGTGGTGCCTTTTGTAACTAGTTAGAGAAGTTATTTCCCCTTTCTTCCACGGATCCTAACGAGGCTCAAACTCCCCGTCGCGGCGGTGGCTCTGCCGAGAGCGGCACGGTCGAGCGCGCGAGGAGAATCCGACGCAAAGTCAGAGGCAGCGAGCGCGCGCGGCGCTGCGCCCATCCCTCTGCTCCGACCCGCCTCCCCAGCCACCCCACCTGCTAGCTGCCCATCTACCGACTCCTCCAGCCGCCCTTGGCCTCTGTCCGCCCACCCCCCGCCGCCATCCGTCTCCGCCGGAGGGAATTTGCCAACTGCCAGCGCACGCTCGCAGCTCGCTCGCGGCCACGCGGACTCGCGATCGAGGCTGGTCTGTTCTCTGCAAACCCGCCTCTCGTCAAACACAGCCGACAGTCCCCGTCCACGGATAGCACTCTCCCCATGCACAGCTAAGAGTTTCCCCTCCACATATAGCACTCGACACATGCACAGCCAACAGCCCCACTCCCTGCAGATATCAATCGTTCCATGGACAGCCAACGCTCCCCGTCCACAGATAGCACTCGTCCCATTCACTTTCAACAAGTCTCGCTCATCTTATGAGCAAACAGAAGTTCCCGTCCATAGGATTGTCGTTCAACGCACAGCCAACTAACGTTATCCAGACAGTTGCTGTTTTATGTACAGCCAATACATCACGGCCACAAGATATTTCCTTCTTCCATTCACTGTTAACAGTCGTTACTCAACAGTCAGGTCTCGTCCCATTCATAATCAACTGGCCCCATCCCAGCTACATCGGGATACTCTCGCATTCCTCCACCGTCATCTGCTATGGAATAATTATTCTACGATATTACCAACTACGTGTTTAACTCTTGCGATAGTCGCGATATCCACGTTCAACATGTTCTATTAAAAACTCTCTCAAAACGCCTATTTGAAACTAAATATTGTATAAAAATGAAGTTATAGTAATGGTAACTGAACATACAATGGCTTCGTAGTTGGAGGATAGTCATTTTCAAACACTCTCTGCAAGGAGTCGAAGATGTATGGAGACAGCGACTTTAGCCAGAGGTTTTCTCTCACCCACTGGGCATGCACCCTCTTCTTCTCTCTTTCTCTTTCTGCCTATTTTCCTCCCTTCGTGTCCCTCTCTCTCCCCGTCTCCCTCTCTCTCCCCGTCACCCTCTCTCTCCCCGTCACCCTCTCTCTCCCCGTCACCCTCTCTCTCCCCGTCTCCCTCTCTCTCCCCGTCTCCCTCTCTCTCCCCGTCTCCCTCTCTCTCCCCGTCTCCCTCTCTCTCCCCGTCTCCCTCTCTCTCCCCGTCTCCCTCTCTCTCCCCGTCTCCCTCTCTCTCCCCGTCTCCCTCTCTCTCCCCGTCTCCCTCTCTCTCCCCGTCTCCCTCTCTCTCCCCGTCTCCCTCTCTCTCCCCGTCTCCCTCTCTCTCCCCGTCTCCCTCTCTCTCCCCGTCTCCCTCTCTCTCCCCGTCTCCCTCTCTCTCCCCGTCTCCCTCTCTCTCCCCGTCTCCCTCTCTCTCCCCGTCTCCCTCTCTCTCCCCGTCTCCCTCTCTCTCCCCGTCTCCCTCTCTCTCCCCGTCTCCCTCTCTCTCCCCGTCTCCCTCTCTCCCCGTCTCCCTCTCTCTCCCCGTCTCCCTCTCTCTCCCCGTCTCCCTCTCTCTCCCGTCTCCCTCTCTCTCCCCGTCTCCCTCTCTCTCCCCGTCTCCCTCTCTCTCCCCGTCTCCCTCTCTCTCCCCGTCTCCCTCTCTCTCCCCGTCTCCCTCTCTCTCCCCGTCTCCCTCTCTCTCCCCGTCTCCCTCTCTCTCCCCGTCTCCCTCTCTCTCCCCGTCTCCCTCTCTCTGCCCGTCTCCCTCTCTCTGCCCGTCTCCCTCTCTCTGCCCGTCTCCCTCTCTCTGCCCGTCTCCCTCTCTCTGCCCGTCTCCCTCTCTCTGCCCGTCTCCCTCTCTCTGCCCGTCTCCCTCTCTCTGCCCGTCTCCCTCTCTCTGCCCGTCTCCCTCTCTCTGCCCGTCTCCCTCTCTCTGCCCGTCTCCCTCTCTCTGCCCGTCTCCCTCTCTCTGCCCGTCTCCCTCTCTCTGCCCGTCTCCCTCTCTCTGCCCGTCTCCCTCTCTCTGCCCGTCTCCCTCTCTCTGCCCGTCTCCCTCTCTCTGCCCGTCTCCCTCTCTCTGCCCGTCTCCCTCTCTCTGCCCGTCTCCCTCTCTCTGCCCGTCTCCCTCTCTCTGCCCGTCTCCCTCTCTCTGCCCGTCTCCCTCTCTCTGCCCGTCTCCCTCTCTCTGCCCGTCTCCCTCTCTCTGCCCGTCTCCCTCTCTCTGCCCGTCTCCCTCTCTCTGCCCGTCTCCCTCTCTCTGCCCGTCTCCCTCTCTCTGCCCGTCTCCCTCTCTCTGCCCGTCTCCCTCTCTCTGCCCGTCTCCCTCTCTCTGCCCGTCTCCCTCTCTCTGCCCGTCTCCCTCTCTCTGCCCGTCTCCGTCTCTCTGCCCGTCTCCGTCTCTCTCCCCGTCTCCGTCTCCATCACTCTCCCCCTGTCCTCCCTCCATCGCTCGTTCTCTATCTCTCTCTCTCCCATCCTCTTTTTCTAAATTGATATCTGTCAAATTCAAATATTCAACTTATCATTCTTTTCCTTCTTATCCAATCTTCCTCTGTGTACTCTGCTATATTGCGCCCCCTCAGCGTATCTCGCAGTGCCCGAGTGACCATGTCTCAATAGCCCTCTCTTGGTATCAGCGTGCCACCTTCACGAGCGTAAGTACAGTAAGTACAAAGGTACTTTTTAGAATTGTTCCCGCATCATGTTCTAATTGACTGATGTTTCTGGTTACTACAACTACTATGTTGAAGAGCTCCGTTATTATTGTTTATTATTTAACATTTCTTTGCAATTACGCTGCAACTTGTAGCACGGCAGGTTGGTGGTCGGAAGCTCTCAGACACTGCCACTATCCTCTTATCCCCGCCTTAACGATCGCAAGTAATGTAAATGCAAAATTGTTGATACAATTATAGAATTTGTTGGATCTAGACCCCTCCTCGCAAGGACAGGTAATTGAGTAATTGAGATTGAGTAATACTGATTGTCTTGCAAATAATTTCAATGTAACCAATGGCGACGTGTAAGTTTTAAAATGAACAGGTAAATGTGAATAAAATTGAACTACTGTACTGTCTTTTATGGGACAAGGCAGAGGAAGGATAAATGACGCGCGGTCCGTGGACGGTTAATTAGCATAATGCTCCGACATTCGCCTGGTACTGATCGGAGACACCACGCAAAACCGACAATCGGAGCAGCGGGCCCCTAAAATTCCCCTGCAGACAACGGCAAAATTCGACACACAAGTAGCTATGCAACTAGTGTCGCAAATCCGCCATCACAGGCACTAGAACCTCGTGGTCTAAGTGGCTGCAGAGACACCAGCAATACGGGCTGTGAGCTAACTGACATGGTCATGGCGTTGTGCGGAGCGCTTCGCGCGGCATGGCGCCGCCCTTGTGTCCGCGGGTCTTAGCGCCGCCCAATGGCGCGTCCGGGCCTCGCGTCCGCGCGAATAGCCTTCTCCGGCCCTTTGTGCATTGACGCCGTGTCGCTTTCGCCTGTCGCCCTCCGCGCGCCACCCGCGGTCGCCGCTGTCCCCCGGCGCTTTGCTGGCCGCGTCGCTCCGCTGCCCCGCACCCATGGGCTGGACGCGTTCTGCAGCGCACGCAATTCCGCCTTGGAATGAACTGTTTGAGATGCGCCTGCGTGTTCCCCGATATTTTGGTTTGCTGCCACCCCTGCCCTTCCTATGTTGCTTGAATGTATACAGGTTTCCAGTATGCAGTTTGTTTCCGAACTTAACGTTTCAACCTTTCTCCACATTTTCTTGCTGCGTTAATTTCCGTAGTGAATTTTCCCTCGTATGTGTTTAGGCTTTATAATGAGTTAGTCATTTTTCTTTCTTCCCCCTTTTGTTGTTTTATTCAATTACTTCGTTGGACTTTACGTTTTATTCATAGTTATTGCGATGTTTTAATTGCGATGTTTTAATTGCGATGTTTTAATTGCAATGTAAATTCAAGAATGAAATATTTTTAGTAATATATGTATTTGAATCTCTTTATACTATAATTCCCCATAACCCATTTCGATATTTTCTCTCTATTCGCTCTCGCTTCTCCGTCTAACATCACAGACGCTTAGTTGGTACAAATGATTTACTCGAAGTCATTCAAATTAGAGATTTATCCAGGTTGCTCCCGTCTGCAAGTCTTATAAATGTCGCGTAGGGCCAATGCCGCTTTTCAATGCAAACAGTTAATATTTTGAAAAGATTCCTGGCAATTCGGAACCACCTTCCAACCAGTTATGTGTGCTAAAGATGATAAAATTTAAAACATTTTACTAACGGAGCTAATTTTAGGAAAATATTTTGCCATAGCAGTAACAGTACCTTTCATTTTACTTCTATCATGTTAACCCATGTACATGGAAGCTAACATCACTTTGCAAAATAATAGTTCATGCTGCGTATGTTGTTGTTTTAAAAACTAATTTTTTTTCCACAGTACCCACTTGTCCCTCTGATTACCTCCTTTTTAAAGAATTTTTTTGTATACATTCTTAAAGACGTACATGTCGTAACTGTAGATAATTAAAAATTAAGCTGATCTCTATTTTTATTTATTTATTTATTTACTGAAAAAATAGTAAAACCTGTATGTGACGTAGGGGAGAAGATTATCTACGCACGTTTTCTTGAGTTCCAGAATCCCTTCTCGTCATTTTAACTATAAATAGTTGAAAGATGAGTGAAAGTTTAACATAAATAAATAAAAATAAATTTTTAAATCGCAAGATTAGCAATATTGAAAATGAGTTATTTTCGTTTTCGAGTAATAGAAAACTTATGTGCATCGGTAAACGAATTGCAGGTATTATTTTTCTGCATTGCTAACAAAATAGTAACTAGCCCTTACCTCTAATCCTACCATTACAAGCAAAAGAAGAGTTCAACAAAACGTGCACATAGTAAAGCTACATTTACGCCCAGAAGCAAAACAAGAGGCCATCTCAGCATTTGCTCAATGGATCAGAGAAACTGGACCAAAACCTGATCGAGATAGGGGTCATTGACCCGGAAGCTGAAGTACATTATTTGATACAAACATATTAAGTCTTTAAAAAATTATACAATACAAATGTAAACTAATTCATTATATCACTGTTTTGTTAAAATAAACATAAGTTTTCTTTTGGATAATCGGTATAGTCTAATTGTATAGAAACAGGTTTTCATTCTCAACCATTCCTATGTAAATATTTTCATCCCTCGGAATAAAGTGATATCTGATCACATAGAGAAGCAAGAACACGGTATCTGAGCTCGCGTTCTAAGGGTCGCTGGGAGATCTGAACTTCTTTGTGTGACGTTCTTCGTTTCATCTGCTAGGAAGGGATGGAAAATGTACTGAAAGATATTTGCAGAGATTCTTGGCACACTAATCTTGAGAAGTGATAACGCTGTTACGTCACGTATTTGATGGCTCAATTTCATACAAGGCCTCAAAACATTATGAATCGGCACCCCATGTGAGTAACATAGAATAAGATCTACAAAGTGCGCAAGGAAATGAAAGTTCCGTGGTTCCAATGTGCAAGCATTCTGGACGAATGGGAAAATATTCCGGAAACAAGAAGCAACAGAACATCGAAAAAAGTCTTCAGCTAAATATATTAAGGGAAATGATCGCCTAAGCCTAGCTCCTCTGTGAGACCTATCCAGATAAGATTCTTTGCGCTTGGTAAAGACTGCACTTTCCGCGATTCGTCGTTCTATTTTGTTTGTTCTCCGAACGCAGCGCAGCGTAGCGGCTTCGCTTTGGAAACCTCCTGTGTTTATCCTCTTACTGCGGCCGGCGCGGCGCCAACGGCCGTGTCGATGACCTCTGCCGGCTCTTGACCGCCTGCTCCACCGTCCATCGACCGACCTGCCCGTCTCGCGCCTTGCTTCCCCTCCTAGGCTCCCGGATTCGATTTCCACTCCCTCGTGAACCATTGTTTTTGTGATAAACGCATTTCCTTCGTATGGGTTCACCAGAATTCTACCAGGGCGCTGTTAGGATTCCTTGTAAGTACGTAAACAGATTATTTTTAATGCACGACAGTCAGTTCGTGTTGCCACCAAACAATGAGCTCTCCAAACAATGAACACAAGTCAGACCTTACAGCCAACTTCAAAAGTAACTTTTTTACAGCAACTAGAGAATACTTTATAATGTTTTCACATGAAATCTCATGCAGATTATTAGCCATATCTACAAGTTATGACGCGCATAGTAGCATTATGTGGACTATGTGGACTCTATTTATTTCTTTTTTTGATAGAATTGTTAACTTTTGCCGCCTTGTAAATAAATCTAATTGAAGGTTTATATTTTAGGTTTCGATGTATATTTTATAGGAATATGTGCAATAAATGTAGCAGTGAATTTCGTATACCAAACTTGTAAATTATTATGCGACAATGTGTCGTTCGAAAGATAAAACAACACGCTCATCTGGTGTACGCTCTCAACCTGTGTCGAAACACCGCCTGCACGTCGAATACATTCGCCCATTAGCAGGTGCTACCGTTATACAACGTTTGTGTTCCGTGACGTGTCCCCTCTGTGCTGGAGCTGCGCTGAACGTTGCGCGCGCCGCTGCTCCTCTGTCTCCGCTCGGCGCGGCCCATCGGCGCCTCTATCGCCGGCCGCTCGAACTGCCGCGCCGCCTCCGCCGTCCGCGGCCCATCCATTACGCACGCGGTCGGTCCGCGCGGTTGGAGACGAGTGGGACGGGGGAGCAGGCGCTGGGAGGCGCGAAGTCCAGGCAGGGGTTGTCGCTTCGGGGTGGGGAAGGTGTCGAGGGCTGTTGTCTCTCCCGAGAAGGAGGGAGCTGGATGGCCATTGCGGGACTGGATGAAACAGAATACGGTGACGTCGGTGGAGACGTATATGAGGCTAGTACGGTGAGGGGAGATCGCAAGAAGGCAGAAGGATACGGTGGAGATGATTTTAAGGAACGAAACAGTGGTGTACTGGTGGAATGGGATTAGGAGAGCACGCGTAAATGACAATGTAGGACCAATGTAGTTAGGAGCGGGTGGATTTTGGGAAAAGGTAGCGTCGTGTGCTACATGGGGATGAGTATCACTTCAGGTATTCGAACGTTGTTACTGGGAGAGGTGGCTCAAGGCATCAACTGATGACACTGCAGTCCTTCTGACCGGGAGGTCCAAGTTTCGAGACCCGACGGTGACAGGATGTTCGACAGTAGCTTGTCGCAAAGTCGATTTCAGACGCTGCTGGGGTAGAATTCCAGCCGCTGGCTGCTCAGATCGCTATGTATCCATGGACCGCACCCGATCTTTCCTACCTCTTCGTTGCCCTATCCTCGTGTCTTACACACATGCACTACATTACCACACATGCCGGGAGACCGGTCGGGAGCTTAGAGCTTGTCCCGGCTGCAGCGGTGCCCGATTGCTGGGAGATACCTGGTGTGGGGAAAACCTCGTTAGCCAACGGTATATCGGTGCCGGATCTCGCCATACCGCGAGGGGAGGATCACCGCTATATCTCAAGAAAAAAACATCTACGGGACTAATAGTCATAGTAGTTGACGCGCCCAGAATCACAATCAATCGATCAATTAATCGAGGGTTTTGGGTTAGCCGCCCGAGACAATGTAAGGGCGGGAGTCAGAAAGGCAGTGCTGGAGAGGGTAAGGGCAAGGGACGGAAGGTAAGAAGCTACACATGAGACGTGACACGGATCAACCGGGATGGCGGGGAGGCGAGGAGGCCGTAGCTATGGAGAAGTGTGAGCTGTGGAGTTGTGGCGGGGGATGCGACCCGGACGCAGCTCGTAAAGGCGCGTGGTGGGAAGGGAGGGGGCCGAGGGGAGGGGGAAACCGGGGGAGGCGAAGAGCGGGGCGTGGCTGTGCGAGGAGTCGCGGGGGTGGTGCGGGAACGGCTGAGGGTGGGAGCGGCCCCAGAAGCAGTGTAGCGTGCAGGGCGGCCAACCTGTCTGTCTGTTCCCCGACCATCTCCTTCCGCTCTCGTACTCGACGCGCCGCCCCGCCTCGCTGCGCCACTCGCCCGGCAGTCCCGCCCCGCCCCGTTCCGTCCCACCCTGCCCTACCTCGCCAACCCCGCCCCCGCCCCCACCCTCCGCCCCGCCCCGGCCCGCCCCACATCGCTTACCGCCGCCGCCCCCGGCCCTCATACTCGTCGCCCGAAGGCATCCATCACTAGTCGTATATTGACCCGGGAGCGCGTCACGCATTTACCCGAGAGATTTATGCATGAGCCTAGACTGACTTACAGCTGCATGTAATAGTGATGAGCATATGATTAATGATAAATATATCATGATAACATCTTAGCTTTTCTACTTTGCATTCTGAGCCAAATACTTATTATTTTACTTTTCGATTACTCAGATGTTGGCCAAAGTTGAATTGAAAAACATTTGTTGAATAACGTACATTCAAATATTTAGAATATATTTGTCCGTCTCAGTGTATCTCTGACCTAGGATAGTTCTAATACAGAAATGCTTTCGGATTAAGTTATTTATCACAACGCAATTGCAGTACAAAAATATTTTTTTCAACTACTAACGTTTGACCCTTTATTTTTCAGAAGTAGCATAATCAAACACTTTGACAACTTAGTCTCCATCAAAATGATGGATTTAACCTTAGTATTGTGTTTAGCTATAAAGGCAATTGATATAAATAATATGAGTATGTGACTAAAACACCGTTTGTATTTGGTGTAGTATAGTGTTATCTGAATTACAGGCATATTCTCAATTTTCTCTATGTATATCAAAATGATTTCTCTATTTTTCACGCTTATTTGAATTGATATACTACTCACTTTCATTCCTGTCTCAACATACCTTCTCCAAATCGAGTTTCTTCTTCTTTAATCTCTTCTTAAAACTGTACTCTGTCTTATGTACAGAATTGTCATCCGTGAGTACTAAGATTGTCATTGACACTGTTTATCACTCTAATTAACTTCATTTAGTGGTTATTTGTTTCAGACAGCACATCTGAAAATGTTCACTAAGGTTTCAAAAGATGCTTATCAATAGAAAACAAGGTAGATAAAAACAATAGGTTATATTTATAGTACCTTCAACTTAGCAATTATTCTGCCTGTCGCATTGGCCTTTCTGTAGTTTAAACTTATTTTCCAGAACTCGTCGGTTTACTCAATATCAGGCACCTTGCCGCCTCAACTACTACATGGTACTGATGATGTAATCATAACGTTACTTCTTTTGTCTCGGTATTTCTTCAGTAGCCTACGGATGGCAATCTCTGTTTCATTTTAGTAATCAGTTCGGGGATGTTCCGCACTTGATTTCCTTTCTACTCTAAGAATATAGCTGGATCAAGTTCAGCCACACTGTCTGAAAGAGTATTCAATCGGCTGGCTGCTCTGATCGGTCGTTTTTCGTGGTTTCTCCTATCAATATCCGGCGAGTGCCGAAGCAATACCACCAAGCCAACGACCGCGTGCCATCTTTCCTTCGACAGCTCGTATCCTACCCCCCTTATACCCATATTCTTGCATTACCCTACTAGTATCCGGAGACCAATAGGGAGCTTCCAGCCCCGACTGAGGCGGTGCCCCGCTGGTAAGGTACTTGGCCAGAGAATCCCGCAAGTGTAAGTGTAGGATGCCGCCAGATCTCACGTTCCAGCTGAGTAGGAATAAGGAACGCCACGTACCGAATACAGCATGTACTACACTCACTGAACTAATGGACCAAAATTGACGAGCTTGGAAACACGAAATACTCTTTCTCATTGTCTGGCTTCCTCTCCTTCTCGTCCGTGCCTCTGCGTCAGCCTCGGGTGTGGTTGCCCCACTGCCCGCGAGCGCTGGCGTCGCCGCTGCCACCCGTCATCCCAGCCGCGCCGCCTGCTTTATTGGATTTTTACTTCATCATATACTCGCAGTCGCGGGCGCGGGCGGGGGTTGGGGCTGCAGCGGTGCTGGGAGAGGCGGTGGGGGACGTCGACGGCAGGAGAGGGACGACGAGGAGGCGACGTCGGGGGCAGCAGCGCTGCGGTCCGAGGCGGAGCGCGAAGCCGCGACTCTGGCGGTGGATACGGTGGGTTCTTGAGAGGCGTGATGGCTGGCGGTGGATGAGAGGACGACGGTAAGGGTGATGGAGTGGTGGCGAGGAGAGGAGCGTGGGTAAATTAAGGAATGGCGATAGGAATGAGGGATTAGTGAGGGCGGAGGAGGGGACGGGGATGCAGTTATCGCTAGCGATGGGGGCCATGCTGCCAACTCATAAGATGGTGTTGGGAGCGCGGGCGGCGTGTAGGGATGGTGAGGGATGTGGGGTTTAGAGGTAGGGGCTGTACTGAAAGGATGGTGAGAGTGACGATGGGTGCAGCGAAGCGGTGAAGGAGAGGGCGCGAGCGGTGGAGGTCGAAGACAAAAAGACCTCCGGGTCTTCCGGCTGAGTGAATCGGACACACGCCCCTGCGATTTTTCGTCCGCCGTCGCTTCCGCGTGTCGGGGTAGGGGGGGGGTGTCTGCCCATTGGCCTTCATACGAGCGTGCGCTGAGCGACGGACGGAAAATTAACTTCGTGTTACTGCGATGAAAGCATGCGCTTCAAAGGTCCCACAATGACGGGTGACCGGCTTTTTTCGCTGGTCGGTCGTTTCAACAGGAGCGGATGTTCAGCTTAATGGTGAAGATAGTGCCTCTCTGCTTGTTAATTAACGTGTGAAGTAAGGTATTAAGCGTTAATTCTACTATTACGTTAATCTGTTGTTTTTTTCATGACATGAAGATATTTTGTGGAAATCTAATCATTCTATTTTTCCAAAAATATTTGGTCTTAATTGCGATGCAATAACATTTTTTGGTGTATTTTTTGTATAAATTGAAGTAAATTTAATATTGTTAGAATGATTGTGGCTTTATTTGTGAAAATAAATAATTTATACAGTATAAAATGCAAAACATTGTTTTAAAAATATTTAGATGTTATATGTAGTAAATTTTACACTACAATTTAGAGAATGTTATGATCTCAGTTATGGCAAATTCTTAATCATCTGATTCAATTAACTTCTGTCTCTGAATTTCAGTTTTAGATGTACATACTTACATTTCCCATATTATGAGATAAATGTTTGGATTTTTATAAATATGTGTCACTAAGATAAAGAAAAAGGCACAAAATTTTGGATGTTTTAATTCAAAAATTTATTTGTGTTTCTGCTAATATTATCATTTTAAAAATGCTACAAAGTATTTGGTAACTATAGAACAAAGCTTAAAATTACACAGCAATTTAGCCGTACGTCATATTCTCTCATTTCGTCTGAAAATGAAAGTCTTTGCAGAGAAATTGAAACCAGTAAAGATTTGCAAACCTGATTGCGTACTGAGCCGCACATGACGTTCTTCTCTTAACGACAAGTGGCCTTTTTTATTCGCTCCCAACCCTTCGAGTTCGTTACCTTATGGATGAACGGTCACAGCTTTATATCCTTCCGGCGAATGATATAGTTCTCCTGCAGGCGAGGGGTCAGCCGTCAAAGCCTTGAGATACGCCACAATGAGTTACAGCTCAGTGAGGCGCCGCGGAACGCGAAACAATGCTGGACGGGCCATTAACTGCGAACCGCTCGCGCAGCCGTCTTTTACGGCGAGGCGAGGCGAGGCGAGGCGAGGCGAGGCGAGGTGCGTCAATGTCGGCGGGGCCACGAGCGAGAGAGCACACGGCGCCGAGGTGGAGCGGAACGGAGAGAGGATATGGCGGGACGAGGATAGAATGGGTAGCGGCGGACGTGGCGAAGCCTGGGAAAGACGGAACTGGTAGTGGTGGACGTGTAAAATCGTGAGGGGTACAGGACCGGAGGCAAAATTGACTGGTTAGATGTGCAAAGGATAGAACGGGTAGTGGCGGTCGTGGCAAAGCATGGTGAGTACGGAACCGGCCATGACGGAGCGTTTCGAGGCAGAATAGATAGTGGTGGAACGTGACGAGGATAGAACGGATAGTTTTGCACGTGGGGAAGCCTCGCAAATCGTGTCAACTACGGAACCGGCCATCTCGGAGCGTGGCAAGGCAGAATTGGTTGTGGTCTAACGTGTCAAGGACGGGATGAGTAGTGCCTGATCTTTACAAAGAGTGGCAGGAATAGAACGGGTGGTGTCGGACGTTGGCGGGAGGCTAGAGTGGGACTAAGAGGAAAGGCAAAAACAGATCGTCATAGAAGGAAACTAACAGCAAAGGCAAGTGACGTCGGGAAGAGAGATATATTCTCGAGATATTAAACGACAGAATAATTATTCAAAATAATCTGACAATTAATTTATCTTTATTTCTACATCAGAAAAACAGGGAACTCTATGTTGCAGAGGAAAAGCAACATTTAATGTTTTAAAGAGAAGCAATAATTAGGCGATGGCGTAGGCGTATACTTAAGCGAGACCAAATGCATGGACGAGGGCAGAGGCGTAGGTGAAGCCGTAGGCGGGTGCATTAGCGAGGGAGAAGGCGTAGGTGAGTGCATGGACGAGGGCGTAAGAGAGGTCGAAGCCATAGGCGAGTACATAGGTCAAGGCGAAGGCTCAGACGAGGGCGTGAGAGAGGACGAATGCATAGGCGAGGGCGCAGGCGAGGGCGCAGGCGAGGGCGCAGGCGAGGGTGCAGGCGAGGGTGCAGGCGAGGGTGCAGGCGAGGGCGCAGGCGAGGGCGCAGGCGAGGGCCCAGGCGAATGCATGGGCGCGGGTAGGGCGAAGGGCGCTGCGTCGCTCCGGGGCGGAGGGGGCGTGCCGGCGACGCCGACGCGTCGATCGATGGCGATCGCCCGCGTCGCGACGCTGCGGAAGCCGCACAGTGCGCCCGAACGCTGCCAGACGCTGTCAAAGGCGCGCGCCTCTTCTCTGCTCTTCAATAGGTTTGCATATCTGGCGTTTGAAGACGGTTTAGCTTTGTAGAATACAGCTTTGTGGATGTTCCATGCGCTGAGATCAGCGCACCAAGTAACATCAAATGAAAAGAAATCCCGATAATTGCCTCCTAGTGAGGCAGCAGGTGCCTCTGTTACAGTTGGTGTGAAGCTTTTCAACTCATCTAGTGTCGGGAAAGGAAACAATCAGCGCGCTCGGTCAAGTTTCTATCGATACGTACCTGCAACGTGTTCGTCAAAAGTTACGAAATATAGTTGAGTTTAGATCAGAGACATCAATGCCGCTGTCTCTGTAGCGACTCTGACCAGCAAGTTCTAGGGTTCAAGTTCCGTGTTGGCGGATTTTCGGGTAGTTGCTTGATCGCATGCAGTCGCTGTCTGGAGTCGCTGCAGTCTCTGTCGCTTTCAAATCCTGACGGTTGGCTGCTCAAAAAGGAAGTTTTTCGTAGTTTCTTCGATCAGTTCCCTGCAAATTCCGGAGTAGTACCCTGACAAAGAGCCACGAACCGCTCACATCTTTCCTTCCTCTTTCTTTACAATCCTCACTCTTACATACACATTAACGTGCCACGCCAACACATATGTCGGGAGCCCAGACGTGAGCTAAGAATTTGTCCCGTCTAAGGCTCGCTGGGGGAGATACCTGAATGAGCGAATTCCCCGCAATCCGACATGTAGGATGCAACGCGGGAGAATCACCGTAAACACCACAAAATACACTAATACTAACGGGACTAATGACTCATATCAGTTGACGTGCCAATAAACATCAATTAATCAATCGATATGAAATACTCTAATCCTGGAAGAAAGACTATCCTTACACAGAAAATGTGAATAAATTAAAATGGCAATAAATATAACAATAAATGTATTTTATTTGATTCTTCTAGCCTCGTAATCGTATCTCAAGTGTATGTTGCAGATCTACTTTTACTGTCGCTCTCTTGTGGCTGGGAGGTCAACGGCAGGGAGGGGAGATTCCATTGAAGTACACGAGACGCCACTGGCGTCGACCTTCCTCACAGTCTGCCGTAACTGCTCTCACCCATTCCCGCTAAAAGTTTCAGTGCAACTGATAATGTGGTACATTTTTTGACAAATGACGGGATCGAAGTATTAAACCTTAGCAACACACTGGAGGAGGTGTCTCAGAGGTCTACGTAATTTGTTTTTAGGGGTTTCAATTTCTTTATGAAGCTGAAAACAATTGACATTTTTGTTACGTGCTTATTGTTCAAAATATGATGCATTTTTAATGCTGGGGTAAGAAAATCGTTACTATTCACTCCAAAACTGATAATCCTGAATATATATTGAAAAAAGTACGTCGTAGCAATTTATTAAACTGTATTTTACTCTCATGAAAGGGTATTGGTCTTTTTTTTCAGTACTATGTAATAGGCGTGGTCATTATTGTTAAGTACCGATATGGTAGTGAATTTTTGTTTTTCTATTTTTAGAACGAAAAATTAATATTTTTTTATTACTAAATACATATAAATTATTTCGTATAAATTGGAGATTCAATTTATTTAGAAATATTTTCTAATACTTCAATAAAATTAAAATTCAGGCACTGTCCTCGATTCCCCCTGGATTACGTCAGGTCATATATATCTTGGAATCTCTAGGGTTAAATCTAGTTGAACATAATTATCTCGAAATTAAATATTTTCTTCTGCGAATTACCTGAACAAGTCTTATTAAAGAGAAAAATTAAATGAATTAAGTCAAATCCCACGCTAGGCATGGTGTGCACTCAGAGCCCATCATGAATCGCGATTCAACCTAAAATTTATTTCCAATTTCTTCCCCCGTCCCCCGGCTGTCTTACTGCTTTCTTAACATCTTAAAATGATCTCTTTCCCTGTGGAAGTACTTTCCTCATTTTTGAAACTTCTTCGCCAACACATGTTTTCTGATGTTCTGGAAAACCCTTTCACTGGATTGACACTGTCTCTCCTACATTTAATTCAAAAAGATCTTGTTATTTTTGATAGAGGCATCATTGACTTAATCATTACATTCAAGACTTTTTACAAGAGCCAGAAAGTCAACAAAATTAAAAATATCACTGGATATCCAATAATGAGCATAACGAGTCTGATCACCTTTTGCATAATTTAAAAGCAATCCAAATGTTTTCCTGATTCGTAAAAGTTCGTGAGAAACGGCGTCGACAGATATCCATCGATTATAGTGATGCATTTTGGGACATTAGACCTGTGATACTGCGCTGCTCACCTCAATTTCGAGCGGAAGTGCTGATTGAGATCTGGAGGCGCTAGGGAGGACGCGTTCGGGACGGGGAGGGCGGGGCGGAGCGTTGCGGGGGGAGGATGAGGCGGGGCGGGAGCGGGGCGGGGCGGGGCGGGGCGGGGCGGGAAGGGCTGGCGGGTGCGGAAGCAGCGAGGCCGGCGTTAATGACTTGGCTCCAGCTGTCGCCGGAGGGCGCTTGTCACCCTATCGCTGGCTGCAGGCGGAGCTGCTCCGGCGGATTTCCGAGAACCTCACCCAATTGCGCCCCTGATAAATCTCTCTCTGTTCCACTTGCGAACTTGATACGTCGCTTGGGCAGGAGGCGAAGGGAAACTTGACTCGGAAGTTTCCGCCTGACCTCGGAGCCACTTCCTGCATTCTTCAGCGAATTCGGTCTTGCTTTGCAGCACTGATGCTATCGTTTCGAAAGAAGAGCTCTTGGAGAAAGTGGATGATTGAAAAAAGGAACATTTGATGGGATTATATTGAAGATACCAAACATGTATCTTGCTACTAAGTTTTTTTGTTGGGTTTGAGGCCAATAAATAGTTAAAAGCATCATGAAAATCCATCAGATGTGTTTTTGCAGTGTATCAGAATGTTTCCGAGGTATTATCGCAGTGAATAAATATATCATAAATAAAAAAAGATCCCCGATAAACTTCTGCAACGAATTCATATCGTATACTTTCCGAACATACCGAATTCACATCGTATACTTTTAGAATTCCGAACATACTTTCTGTAAAATCTTTTCTAAAGATACATACTGTGACTAGTGAAAGCAATTCTGTTGTAATTTTACGTATTGCTAGTGGAGATAAATTATTGTAGTTCTGTCGGGAAAAATTCTGGTTTCTTGTCAGAAAAACTTAATTTTGTTGCGCGCTGATAACAAAAATGCTTAGCATGCAAAAAATAGCTTATTTTAATTACTCATAGAAAATTATTTGGAATCATGTAGAAATCCTAATTTATTTCCTGATTTAGAACCAGTCTCCGTTCATCTGAAAGTGGAGTTTAATCTGTTTCAATGATAAATCTCCATCGTCTGTTATTCCAGTGGAAAAGTTGTGGGCTTCATCTTGGGGGATTCGGCTGGCTACACGTTTAGCTCCTCCTTCCTCACCACTCGATTCTACCCGAATTCTACTCCGCCCTCAAGATCTCCATCCCCATCACGAAGCCGCTACGCCACCATGCCATCCCCCCTAAGGTCTCTGCATCCTTTCTCGGGCCCGCCCCACCCCGCTTTTCATCCAGGACACCCCGTCACGTCTCCACCCCTCCTCCTTCCCCGCCCTCACCTCTACCCTCAGTCTCACCTTCCCAAACCCCCCACCCCGTCCTCATCCCGTTACCCTCCACCATCACGTACACCTTCACCCAAGCCTTCCCCCACGCCCTCCCCCACGCCCTCCCCCACGCCCTCCCCCACGCCCTCCCCCACGCCCTCCCCCACGCCCTCCCCCACGCCCTCCCCCACGCCCTCCCCCACGCCCTCCCTCACGCCCTCCCCCACGCCCTCCCCCACGCCCTCCCCCACGCCCTCCCCCACGCCCTCCCTCACGCCCTCCCCCATGCCCTCCTCCACGCCCTCCCTCATGCTCTCCCCCACGCCCTCACACACAGACCCTCACACACAGACCCTCACACACAGATCCTCGCCGACGGTCTCGCCCACGCCCTCACCCACGCCTTAACCCACGCCCTCACACAGACCCTCACACACAGACCCTCGCCAACGGTCTCGCCCACGCCCTCACCCACGCCTTAACCCACGCCCACGTCGCCGCACTCCCGCCCTTTCTCCTGCTCTCAGTCTCGCCCTCACCCCACCTCCACCCCGACGTTCCTCCGCGCGCCGGAGCCGCCTCTAATCCGCCTCTCCGCTGCTCCCCGGCGCAATCCGGAGCCGACCCGCTCCGCCCTAACGCCCGGCCTTCTCAGCCCGCCCGGAGGAGCAGCGGCGAGGCGGCGCCGTCCGTTGTGGTTCGCGCCCTCCCCCGGCCCTGCTGCGCCCGCCGAAACGACCACGTGTCGTGGCACGTGCGGGCAGCGCCCTTGAACCGGATCGCGGCCGCATCGATATTCGATACGCGCGGGCGCCGGCGCTTTTCGTCGGCCGGCATTCGGCGCGAGACAACGGGCCGTGACTGCTGCTCGGTCTCGGCGAGGCCAAAAAACAAATGCATATGAAGAACAGAAACGTCGCAATGTCGTGGATAATGCTGTTAAATATGGTAGTCGGGAAGCCTTTCCTTGATGTTATGATCGTGCTAAACATCAAAGAGTCATGTTCTAGATGGCTTACAGGGTGATGAGGTTTTATCAACTGGTGACGATCTGTTGAATGAGAGGTATCTGACGGATCTTTCATGTTGTAGGCAATAGAAGGCAGCTGAATCGGTGATTAGTGATAGAGAATGACTGCTTTGCAGTCTTTTGAAATTGTGGGAAAATGTATAAAATGAAAAAAAAGTGAAAGACAATGATCAACATGAACAAAGATGAAACACATGAATACCTCATACACTGATATGGGTGGACAATTATTACTCGTGGATGATCCTCTTATTGTAACATAAAATGAGTAATGCAAGTGATATGATGCTAGTGCAATGAATGTAATATTTCCACTCTTATTGAAGCCTTTCTATGATACTGAGCTAATAATTAACTATATTATCGATGAATAAAACGATGATAAGGTAACGTAAATAAATTGCAGGAAGTGTAATGTATAAGGTGAGACTTTGTTAACGAAAATAACGATTGTGCGAACACATGGATACCAATGAAAAATAGAAGATAACATTAAAGATGACCGAAAGAAACGACTATAGTGGCCATTCGTTTACTTATTTTCATGTGTATTGTAGTGTGTGTAATAGTAAATGTTACTAATATTATACCACATCGCGATGAAATGTTAAAAATATAATATGAATGAAAGTTTGGATATATATATATATATATATATATATATATATATATATATATATATATATATATATATATAAATTTTAATAATTCTTAGTACATTTGGGTCTGACGTTTTGAAATGTGTTAATATTGGCTTAAATGAATGCAATTAGAACAATTAAAACAGTCAGCTATTGCTCCTAAGTATAAGAGCTCATACCAAGCTCAAGTGAACTCAGCCCTGGGATGCGCGTGAAAGAGACTCAGAGTCGGCGCTAACTTTCGGCAAATTGGAGTGGTGGGGGAGGGAGTCGAGGAGTGATCCTACATCGGCGCCGCCTGCGGGCGAGATGCTACGGATCGGGTACGTGGGGACGGCGACTCCAAAATGGCGGCGCCACCGCCTGCGAAGAGGTCGATGGGGACGGGAACGCCGTGAGTAGTTGAATGATTGCAGTTGATGATCAATCCAAGCATGACCGCTTTGGTGAGTAAGAAAGAGATTAGTGATTTCGGGCGCAACAACGACTAAGGTCATTAGTCCCGTAAGTTTAGTACGTGTTTTTGCTGCGGAAGTGGCCGTGATATTCTTCCTCTGAACTCATCCCGCGCCGCTCTACCGTTGGCTACCGGGGTTTTCCCCAACCAGGTATTTCCCACCAGCGGGGCACCGCACCAATCAGGAAAAGCTCTAAGCTCCCGACCGCTCTCCCGGCATGTGTGGTAATGTACCACATGTTAGTGTAAGGGGTGAGGATAGGACAAGGAAGAGGTAGGAAAGATCGCGCGCGGTCCGTGGCCTGTTTGTTAGGGTACTGCTCCGGCATTCGCCTAGTACTGATCGGATAAACTACCATAAACAACCGATCAGATCAGCCGACCGCTATAATTTTCGTCAAATCAGCGGCCAGTTTAGACCTAGCAACTTCGTATAACTAGAATCGAAAATCTTCCAAAGACGAAATTCGAACTCTAGTGCAGGGTTGTCCAGCTGGCTGTCAACGGTGCCATTTATTGTGGTACGGGAAAGGTTTTTAGTCAACAGTGAAAGTCCCTTGCAGCCATGTAGGGCGAGAGCATTGTGAGTCTAGCGCACGCGTCCTGCCGGGGTCAACACCCCTTTAGTGTAAAATTGGTGAAGTTTAGATTTAAGAATTCTTAGTAAATTCAGAAATTTTCAAACACCCAATGTGTTTTATTGCTTCAATCACAGAGGGACTTGATATCACACATGTTAGCATTGTTTCCCCCGTTTCAGAACAGTAGGGCAAAGATGAACAAAACGGGGAAGTCAGGTGCGTATCGCTGGAGTGATGACAATATGCCCGCAACCATATTGAAGGTTTAAGTTGTGACCCTTGAAGCTTTGCAAGTTGGAGACCCCTGCCTTAGGACCTGCTTGTCAGGGCCGCTGCAGAGCGCAACGCCAGAGCTGACTCCGAGCTATCGCAGCCGGTGGGCGGCGCGACGGCCGTTGGCGGCGCGGGCGGGTCATCGCCCTGCAGAATGGGCGACGGGTCGGGCGAGGGTTGCCAGGAGGGAGAGAAGCGTTCCTAGGTTGGCAAGTATGCGGCCTCCAGAGGGGCATATTCAGACGACGTGGCATGTCTGGGGAGCTCGAAACGGGAAGCTGCGTAATGAAATAGCCCGTGGCCCTGGGGTCAGTCGGAGAGAGATGGAGAGGGACCGAGGTTGAAAAACTGTCCAGGGATACTGGAGATAGAACTCTTATGACCACAGTCATATATTAGAATTTTTTTGTTAGAATAATACAGGTTTAATTATTTAATTATGAGATAGCTAATAATTAATTATTCATTTGGTGATTTCTTGTTTTGTTAATGTGTCTATCATGTTCTTGACAAACACCACAAGTTTCTAGAGGTGAGGAAAACAAGGGAAGATTGTTAATTGATGGCCATGGCCATGGTTTTGGCGAAGGAACCGTAATGTTATTGAACGTAGTATTTGTGGTAAATTATTAGAAGGAATGAAATTAAGAGAAGTTATGATTTGCGCTAAGTTCGGATGCCAAGAGTGTTCATCACGAGTTATCGCTCGCAATTGACGAGCAAAAATAAAAATGAGAAATTTGGATATAGAAATTCATTTTATGTATTTGAAACTCACCTCCATGAATAACCAAATAGTAATAATGTTCAAAGTGTTTGAAATAACTGAGCAAATCAATTTATTGAACAAAATATGATCTTGGATCTCACTTTGGCTAAGCGGTTCCTTAGGAACATTCAAGCGTTGTTATTGAACGCAGAAATCTCCGTCCTGGAACGGTTGGAAAGTACTCAGGGCTGATTTCAGCAAACAAAGAGTGTGTACGCTGCAGTAAATCATGTTTACTCGAGAGTAACTTCTTGAAGCGTTTCACCAACACTTTACTCGAGTGTAAATTGCTTATAAGAGAGTAAATTCGAGAGTAACTTTGCACTGCGAAAATCCGTCGGGTAAAGTACGAAGTAAGCATGTACTTTCGAAGTATTGTTGTCGACGATTACGAATGATAGTATTTGAAGACGATTCCAGCAATGATTCGGAATATTGTTCACTAATGCGAAGACAATGGATTGGTTTTAATTATGATGATCGAGATTTTGTCAGGAGGTTATGTCTGACCAAATCAGCTGTTAACTTCATCAGATGTATTGTAAACTGTAGAGAACTTGTAAATTTATTTCTCGCCCATGTGGACACGAAATAAAGGTAGTAGGTATCGTATACGATTACAAATGGAAAAATAATAACTACAGGGACTACAAATATTAAGAAATATTTATTTATTTAGTAAAACCTGTATGTGACGTATGGGGGAGATCATTTGCGCACGTTTCTTCAGTTCCAGAATCCCTTTCCAACATTTGAAGTATAAATAGTTGAAAGGTGAATACAAGTTTACAAAATAAAACAAATAAAACGCGAGATCAGCTACATTTGAAAAACTAAACATTTTCGTTCCCGAGTTATAGAAAATTTATTTGCACCGCCATCAGTAAACAAACTCCAAATTTGATTTTTCTTCATTGTTAACAAAGTAACTCATCTCCAGAGAAGAACAATGAATATTTATTAAGAAATCAAGATATAAAAACTACGAAATAAACTATGCTAACTGAAATGACCATAACACCACACAAGATAATAATGCTAAGACACTGCCAAGAACTCCAAAACTGAAATGAATTATACAATATAAGGAATTAATCAAAGGTTTGCGTTGGTCCGCAGAGGTTCCGATCGTCACTCTCGCTCACAGCGTCTTAAATCGCTCTCAAATATTCCGAGTTCATCTGATTCGCGGAGTAAATTGGAGAGTATGTACTCTAGTGTAAAATAACCCTCTAGAAGTATTGTGAAACGTTTATATTCTACTCGAGTTACTATCTTAGTGTAAATGCTTACTCTCGGGTAACTACTTTCAACTTTACTCGGCTGCGGGTGAAACCGGCCCTCACTTGCACAAAAGTTACGAAAGACATAACATTGCAGGAATGTTCTTGCTAAATCTTGAAAATCTGGAATCTATGCAGACCGATGGGAAGAAATATAAAATAATGTTTGTAAAAATATATGACCAGCAACACATTTTTGAAGACGTTATGTGTTTCACTAGAATTTTAAATTCTTTATTAGTCCGATTAACAATGTTTTATTTCGTGTTTTGATCACAATACTGGTATGACAGAATGTTGGAAGATAATTTCATGTAAGATGAAAGACTTCTGCTTTATGTACAGAAGCTTTGCTGTTTCCGTGAGAAGCTGAACCTAAGTAAACGGAGGGAAATGAAGTTAGGAAAAAAACAGGTAAGTGTCTGGAGTGAAGAAAACCGTGGAGCAAAGCAGAATCGCAACAAATGTTGGAAGCAAGTATTTGTGAATTGTCGACACGTACATGTATGAAAAATGTGTAGATTGTACATTATGTTCTGTGCGTGAAAGAAATGAATCGGGGCAAAAGTGAAGAGAACCTTTCGATTCTACCTTGAAAGATGAACAATATTGATTCGATACTCACATAGAACCCGCCCCCCAGAAATCCATCCAAAACATCCAGAATCTGCCAAAAACAGCTAGAAATATCGAAATATGTGTGAAAACACTTCAACAGAAATGAGTTGGAGTATCTCCTACAACCACCCTAATTACTTTTCAAGGACAGACTGAAAATTGAGAATATTTGGCGATTAGTAAGAATATATGTATACATATATATATGTATATATATATATATATATATATATATATGTATATATGTATGTATGTATGTATGTATGTATATACAAGGTGTTGGAGTGAGAGGCAATAGGAACACTGGGGCGGACCACCACTTATCCGATCACTTAGTGAATGAATTGGTGAACGGATGATGGAGCCAGTGAGGGAGAAGTGGGGAAATCAGGGGTTGGGGCAAAAAGTGTACAACCCAACGGAGACTCTGCTGCGCGATTTTGAATCCACAACTTACTTATGGGTGCACCGTAACTGGTATCTCGGCTGCCAAAGATGAGGAATTAACTGCTATGCTGCTACTCTACGGCTCCTCCAGGATACGGGAATCAGCCTTTAAAGCTCGTCTCTGGGAAGAGATTGCGCAGGTGGTAACGATTTGCTGCCCGATGTATACGACAGTATCGCGTCGTCCGTTTCTCTATCCACAACCTCAGCAACGGCATAAACAGCACGCGGCGTGCCTCACCGTCAAGAGACGTGAATGGGCGACAGGTGATGGAACGATGGGCGAATGTGCGATGCGCACCCACGATAGACGCTCATGACGTCATCGCCGGCTTACGGCTCCTTTTAACCATTTTACGACACTCGCGTATGAGAGGTTGCTGCGCCTGTGAAGCGATAGTGAAAAATTCTCTTTTGAATTTTAGGCAGAACTTAATCCTTTTATGTAGGAACGTTGTGATACAGTATTATTCAAACAGTGCTATATTAAATCATACATTAAATAAGTAACAAGTACTGTCGTTACTGGTTTTACTAACAATGTACTCAAATTTCTAATGACATGTGTTAATATCACTGGTAAAATTGTTCTGGTCAAAATTCAGTTCCTGAACCCTGATATTAATTTCTTGGGTATATTTCTTCGGCAATCAAACAGTAAATGCAGCGTCTAGCGAAGTATTAATTTACTGTCCCATTTGATGTCATGGTATTCACATAAACATGTGATATTGACCAAAAATGCAGAACAGTAGGTTAAAAATATTCTGTTAGAAAAGCAATAAATGAACTCGGACATTTTAGACAATTAAATTATGTTATTCATACTTTCGCACTTCATTCTCATATGAATGTGTAAAGCTCATGTTCTGTTCATTTCCACATGAGTTTTAGTCGTAAAATAAAACTAAAAAGATAAATAAATATTTCACATCTGAATGAGTTTGTCGTTTATATTTCATATTTGTTACTGAATCGGTGATGGATCAGATTTCTGTCTTCGGGCTCGTTAAGATGTCAGTGGCGCCGAAAATATTCTCCCGTGCTCAGGCTGAGGTTCATAGACGTCCTTCACGTCGCTGGCAGCATAATACTAATTCTTTGGGAGACTACTTTCGACTGTTGATGTGGGTATGGGTGTATTGTAGATGTGAATGCGAGCGAGTGATTTCGTGTTAGAACAATAAGCGCATTTGCCACTTCTGATTTATTATGCTTTTTCTTTATTTTAGATGTTATTTTACCTTTTCTCTGTATTATTTTCAATTCATATACTCTACGTTTCTGTAGACGGGTAACGAAGGTAGGCAGAGTTTGCAGCTACGTTGAAAGGAATATGTGTTGTTCGCTACATGTCTCTCTTACCTCACTATGGGGAAGCTCAAGCTTCTGATTGGATGAAATTGTCAACCGCTGATACCTGCCAGGGGCAGAGTTGGAAAATTGCAATATAAAAGTGGGAATTAAACTGGATCCAGCATTGGGGACACAGATAGCCGGCAAAGACAGTTGACAGAAAAAACTAAATACAAACATATAAACATACAAATAATTCAATTTATAATATTTTTTGATTAAGGAACATTAACGTGGAAAGCAATGGTTTCCACGACATCTGCTGCAAATCTCTTTCTTCAATCTTCCCACGTGTTTGATGCGAGTTCTTCCCCCCTTCAAGCATTTCCCGTTTCACATTCGATAGAATGAAAACTGAAATGGGAGTCATAATATCATGATTACAATGGAATTTACCTGTAAATTTTCAGTGTAGGAGCAGAGAGAAGGTAGTGCTAAAAGCGTTTTTTTTTTTTAATTTTTAATACACTTCTCAATCGGTACATATCAAATGTATAGTTTAACGCTATTGATGTTAATTTCACGAGAGAAATAGCCACGTTGAGACACAGGTTAGTCAGCAAAAACACCCCCCTAGAATATTTTGTGAACGTTTCATGATATTCAGATTCACTTTTCACGCAACGTTTCAGAATACAGAGGTTCATCAGTTGTACTTACAAGGTTTCTGAAAACATTTTCATTAATGCTATTAAACTAATATCGTTCTTAATGAACGCTATACCTTTTTTCTAGGAGTAGATAAGTCTTGAAAATACAAATTGGTAATATTTCATATATTGGTATTTGATAAGTAATTGTAAATTTTAATGTGGTTTTTAAAATCCGGCGTTGTAGCAGGTCTGGGAGAACGCGGCGCGTCTATATTTCTAAAGATTTTACGGCCTCTATCTATTGCCATTCCTAAAACGCCGCGAATTCAGTTGCCGAATATATTTCATAACCTCTAAGTGAACGTCGGCCGATCCGGTGGCCGAGATCGCTAAGACAGTAGTTCCGTAGCGATCTCGAAACCGAAAGATCGCGAGTTCGAGTCCCGCCTCGGGCATGGTTGTATTGTGTTCGTCCTTTCACCCCCTATCATCATCATCGTCATCATATCAGGGAAGGCAACGGGAAACCACCCTGAATTATTTATCCCAAGAAAACCCGTTATGGTTCACCTAACTTCCGTATATGGAAGATAGGACCAAAGAAGAAGAAGTGAACGTCGACGTTGCGGTACACCAATATCAATGAGGCAGCTTAGAAATCGCGAAAGGCTCGTTCGTCGCATGAAGAGAGAGAAAACTAGAGAGAGCAGGAGACAGATTTGTTGTACTGCAGCGCTTCTTTTCTGCAGACAGTTATCATAGAAACTCTTAGAAATTGTCGACCCATTTGTGTAGTCAACAACAAAGAGTCAGTTAAAGTTATTTCGTTTTATTACTGGTTTAATTAATGGTTATAAGGCAAATACACGAGTACAAAAAGAAGAAAATTGAATACCTTCTGGGGAAAATTTGATAGAGTGGTTTTAAAGATATTTAGTGTAAATGTATCTCTTACTGAAATAACGTAATGCACCTTTGCCCAGGAATAGCACGATTTTAATACAAAATAATTTCTGAATTTTAGATGCCTTTCGAAAATCTACTGAAGTTATTCTAAGCAGAGATAACAGACGTGCCGTACGATTTCAAAAAAGAGCGCGATTTCAAAACCTTAGCGTCTAAATATTTACTGTGGAGTATATTTATAATACATACGCTGGCACACACGATACAAGTGTGATACTTTTAAAATTTAAAGTTTTAATCTACTTGATGAAGGATGCTGCTAATGAGAGCTTTTTGATGTTTTTTTATGTCAGTTCGATGGTTTATTTTGGACGTAATGTGGTCTCAAAGACTTGGTTGATTCTAACGTACGAGGGGAAAGATTATGATGTATCAAAAGCAGCGGTATTGTAGCTGATCTAACACAGCCGGATGTGACTAATCGACAAAAACCGTTTATGGGGCAACGGAGCACTGTTAGCAAAGATCATGCACGAAGATTCCACTCCGGAGGGCCGCGGCTCCTCTCGCTGCGCTGCCGCGACGCCCAGATGCTCTCCGCGAATTGGCCTGCGACCGACGGTGGCGCCGGCGCCGGCAGCGGCGGTCTTTGAAGTTCCGGCGCCCTTTAAGACGGCACCCTCCATCACCGCCAATTCGGTTACTCAGTCGCCCCCACCCTCGACCCCGCCCACTCTCCGGCCTCTTCCGAGATGAGCGAAGCGAACTTCGGCGCGGAGCACCGCGAAGGGGCTGGCGTGGAAGTAAATCCGGTACCGAACTCGCTTTTTAAACAATTTCGAATGATTGAGCAGGCTTTTGGCATTTGCCCCAAAGCAAAGCACTTCTTCACGAACAATAGAAATGTTCATTACAAGGCAAGGAAGCAAATGTATCCAAGACTAGATGGGTGCGTTCCCGGAGGGTCCGAGAGCCGGTATTGTAGGAACCCCGTCGTGTCAAGGAAGGTCACTTTTGATTAATGATGTACACTATTTTATTCGAGATAATTTGTCCATGTGTTGTATATATTTAATTGACGATCACAACAATACAGAAAGAATGTTTACGTTTGGGGTTGCTACGAATTTTCTTTTCTTGTACTTTCAGTAGCTGGCTGGTTTCAGCTTTCGGGTACGGAAAAGTAGTTTTCATTGCAAAGGTGCGAAACAGGTGACTAATACACGAGTTGGGTTTGTCTTGCGGGAATTACCTCGCGTGACCGAAACGCAATGCGTCAAGTAAAGGAATATAAATAAAACAACAAATAATTAGAAATACCGTACTTGTACAAAAGTAAATGGATTCCAGTCAGTATGGTAACATTATTGTTTGTAAATAGTAAACAAAGACGTGAAAACTGAAGACAATTGCGAATCGTTACAGATGTTTCGCACACGCTTCGCGTTGTTAACGCTAGCGGTTTCGCACACGGAAAACAAACACGAGATACAGCGTTTCGCGCATGGCGTGTTAAAAAGTACTTTCCGTACGTTTCCTGACAAGTATTGAAAAAGGTAGAACTTTCATGTCCGAATTCTGTAAGTACGCGTCACTTTCTAGACGGTCTGGAATGAAATGCTTATTTGCATTCTAAATTATTTAAATATATTGTAACACCTCCACTCATCTCCCGGCGAAGGAAATGCGCGGTTAGCGGCCCGGTTATAGCTCAGTCGGTCCTATTCCATTTACTCGTTTAAAAAAATAGCCAATTGTAACAATTTCCTTTGCTCATTTAAAAATTAGGTGATGGAAGGAATTGTTAATTAAGTTCATGGGCATTCAAAATAAACAATTTGATTACTGGTAAAAGACAACGTTTATTCCTGGACAAAGCTGTACCAGGGAAGTTACATTAATAAAATAAAAGAAATAAAAGATTGAATAAAAAGAAAAAAATAAAGATTAAAATTAAAAGGAAAGCTTACAACTAGAGAAGAGTACAAAATTATTTTATCGTTAGAATTACAGAGTCGTCCTTGAGGACCTTCCTGTGCCTTGGCGCGGCACCGCTTTGACAATACTTCAAAAAGGTTTATAGCCCCCAGTTACATTGCCTGAGAGCTTCCGTGGTAGAAGTGCACAATGGCCCGGGCGGGCGCGGCGAAGCTTGTGGGCGGCCGGGACGGCGTCTGGCGGCGGTCAGTGACGTCAGCAAAAGGACGTCTGGAGGCTGCTTCGGCGGAGCTTGTAGATAGCCGGGGATATCGCCCCCGATCGCAGGTACGGAGCACACAACAATGTCTCCCTCTGAACTATGCGAATCCTCTCAAATACAAATTCAGAAGTTGCGAAATCCTGTAGCGAATACGCAATTACAAAGGATTCGCCAATTTACTTTTGAAGTGCTTTTACACTTCCTCTAAAATTCTCACTGAGAATTCCAGTCTATCACCCCAGTGATTTCAACTAAGTGCTTTCAGAGGCGCACTCGCCTCTCCCCGCGAATAGCTCCCACCCCAGAGAAGTCTCTCAACCAACTGTTCTCAGCCCACTGATTACGACCAAGTGCCTTCAGAGGCGCACTCGCCTCTCCCCGCGACTGGCTCCCACCCCAGAGAAGTCTCTCAACCCACTGTACTCAGCCCACTGAAATTTTGTTTCTCATAAATGCACGAAGTTAACTTTTATCCCCACCCTTTCTCCTCATATGTTCTTGCTCCCTACAACGATCGCGTCGCTATTGGCTAAAGGTGATGGCGTTGTACACTAAATTTGGCCAATAAGCTCCGGCGGAGTATAGGAATTTTCCATTCTCTGTTTCCGTCGGAACATAGTGTCCTTCTCTCGTCTCGAAAGTAGGCCACGTCTGTGAAGGGGCCTCCCGGCTACAGAATTATTGCTTTGGTTTCCCCGATCACGATGACAGGCGTTTCGAAAAATTCCAGATGTGGCTGCGGCTGGACGCCTTACAATTTACCCGTTCTTCGGCCGTTGGGTGGGGTGTCATAAACATCCGAAATGGGTCAGGGGATCGTGGCTGTTGCAAGAAGGGGGGCTGCGCGCTTGACGCCGTATGTTTTTCTTCAGTAAAAAATTTCTTAGGTCTACTTTACTCATCTTAATAATTCTGTACCGCTACAATATTCAAGTGTTTATAGGCACCAGTGTAGCATTTTTTCGTCTTAAGTTGATAAGAATAAATTATGGAACAAACTACAGTATTTTTGGTAACAGTATTACTGTATTTTCTGTAGAGTACTTATACCTCCTTGAGAATACTCAAGTATTACCCGCAAAATTAATATCAGGGTTCAGGAACTGAAATTTTACCAGAATATTTTTTATCAGTTAAGGAGAATTTTTATTTTTCAGGAGTACACATTTACTGGGTATAGCATCCATGACGTCGTATAATTCGGAAAGAGGTAACTTTATTGACCGTTTTATATATAAAAATGCCAAAGATGTGCAAGTAGTTAGTGTTACTTTTGAAAAAAAAAATTAGATTAGTGAATTTACAGTTCATTGCACTCATTTAAGTCTTCAATTAGTCTAGAGTAGTTTATTATCTACCTGCTTATTGTTCAAGACATTTATTCCTGTAATATTCATCCGTGACAGGATGACGGTATGTGGGGTAAAGCTATGACTGCGACTGGAGGTGGCAGTGCGGCTTTCGGCCGGGACCCGATCCGGAGCGGCGGAGGCAGCAGGGCGAGATTGCACGGAGAGCCGGCCTCGGAATCCAATAGAGAGCGCGCCACCGCACCGCTCCGCCGCCGCCTCTGCCACCCTCGTCGCTGACCCCGCCGCAGGCACCGGCCCTGCCCCCACCAAAACTCTTCCCACTGCTATTGCCAGCCCCAGTGCTCCCTCCACCATTCCCGCCCCCGCTATCGTCACGGCCACCGCCGAAGCCAACGACACCTACCGTCCCGCTCCAACGTCCTCGATGCCAACGACACCTACAGTTCCGCTATCGCTACAACCGCTACCACCGATGCCAAGACCACCCACCATCGTTACCCTGCCGCCAATATCGCCTCCACCGTCACAGCCACCGCCTCTGCCAGCACCAACACTGCAGTACTGCCGCCACCACCGTCACCACTATCAACCCCGCCCCAGCCCCCGCCACTCTGCCATCTCGACCACTGACATCGCCGTCACCGCCCCCCTCATGCCATCGCCGCCACCAACACCATCTGCGCGACCCCACGCCGCGTCCAATCCCGTTCCCTTCTCTGAATGGAGCGCCCGTGATAAGCGAGCTCCGGTGCAGAATCGGAGCGGAGCGGGACGGGGCGGGGCGGGGCGGGGCTGGGCGGGGCTGGGCGGGGCTGGGCGGGGCTGGGCGGGGCTGGGCGGGGCTGGGCGGGGCTGGGCGAGGCTGGGCGAGGCTGGGCGAGGCTGGGCGGGGCTGGGCGGGGCTGGGCGGGGCTGGGCGGGGCTGGGCGGGGCTGGGCGGGGCTGGGCGGGGCTGGGCGGGGCTGGGCGGGGCTGGGCGGGGCTGGGCTGGGCGGGGCTGGGCGGGGCGGGGATAGGCGAGGCGGGGAGGGGCGGGGCGGAGAGGGGCGGGGCGGGGAAGGGCGGGGAAGGGCAAGGGCGGGAAGGGCGGGGAGGGGCGGGGCGGAGTGGAGTGGAGCGGGGCGGGGTGGGGCGGGGGGAGGTGCCGGGGGCGGGGGAGAGACAAGTGGGCCGAGTCCTCTCGACGGCCCTCCACAGACGCGGAGCCCCATTCGCCCGCGGCCGACACCTGCTCGCCCAGCGCCGTTAGCACGCACGCCCCTCGCCCTCTCGCCCATTCGCCCGATCACCCGATCGCCCGATCGCCCGCACGGCCTCCGGCAGTGGAGAGACACTCGAGCGTTGCAGCCTCTCTCTCCTTTGCATAGACCACGCGAATGTGCAATAATAATCAAGGATTCTAGTTTTAGACATCAACATCTTTTCTTACACATTGCATTCATATCAACGTTGTGTCAACGACTTCAAGGGTGAAAGAGGGCTGAATCACCATTGGCTCCACGTCGGCGCATACGTCGAACGAAACCGACATCTTTCCACGACGAAATATGAATAGAAGGGATTGTTGCAGATATTATTTTCAACGAGCTATCTATGTAAATGTTGTTTGCGGAAGGTAGGGGAGGGGAAGAATAACAATTAAAAAATAGGTGAATTATTTGCATAAAAAAGAGAATCATGTTATTGACTTTTTATAGTAGAGTTCAAACTCATAAACAGATAATCTTTCTTCTTACAAATCTTTCATGTCACGGTTTCGATTTTTTGTATTACATTTAATGTATAGTTAATTCATTCGTACTATTAGCAGGTGATCTCAAGAGCAAGCTTTATCGTGGAATAGAAAAAGAAGAATTCAGAATGTGCAATAGGCACAGCACTTTCCATCCGCATGCAAAATCGCATTCACTCTCGGAACCTCAGCCAAAAGCCGCCAGCAGCTTCTGGGGAAGTTCAGCGGAGCGAAGGCACGACCTCCAACTCTTCGCAAACGACGTCGATAGTGAGGTGCCGCAGTAGTCCCGCGAGCGACTGCGAGTCGGTTCCACTCAATTGACGCCCCCACCACGTCCACCACCCGCGCGCGTGGCGACCTCTGCGCGTTGGCGAGGGCGTGGCTGCGGCGCTCGCCAGGTCGCGAGGCCTCGCAGAGGGCGACGCGAAGTTTCCCCGCGAGAGCACTCGTGGAGGGAGCACCTGCGACGGGGGCAGGAACCGATGGCCCCCTTCCCCGGTCTGAATGACTCGTTACCTAAGAATGAATATTTACAGAGGGGTACAAATTATTAGACTAAAGACGTAGAGTTCGAATTTATGAATGTATTTTCACACTCTATGATTTCTGATTTCTCTATGAACATTAATTTTTTTTATTTATGTACATGCTGACCCTCTCTGCCAACTTTCTTATCAGTGCCATACACTGCATTTTGATGTCTGGACATTTTTCCATATTTCCTTCAATTACACCACCAGACCCTTACGAATTATTATTTTACTTTTTTAGCGTCCTTTTAATGATTGCACATATATTTCCAATTGGGTTTATATCTGGACTCTTAGCTGGCCATGGCAGCACACATTGTTCAATTGTTCAATGGTAGTAACTGAGACACTGTGCACACTGTGGAGTTAGCAAGTTAAATAACACTTGTACCAACATGAACATGAACAAACAATCATGCACATGAAACACAAACAAAAATGTAGCAGATGTCTCTATGTAGAGTTTTGAACAAAATGTGTGTGCTGTCAGTTTCATTTATAATTTTTACGACGAGTTCAACGAATTTATCGAAAAAAATATTTAGTCTAATAATTTGCACACCTCTGTACAGGCGGTGGTGTAAAGATTAGCGTATCGGATTGTTATACCCAAGTTTAAACCCGATCGAAGCTGTGGATTTTTAAGGGCGAGAAAATCCTTCGTACGCCTTCCTTCGGAGGGGAATTAAAACTGGCTGCCTCATGTTGGTAGATTTACTGTATATAAAATCTCCTCAAACCTAAATGAAGCCTCTGAGCAAAATTCAAATCGTCTGTTTCATCGCCAAAAAAATACTTCCTTTCTCCGCCAGTGGGTAAAAGGAGCGTAGCGAAATTTGCGTGGCCAGACGGAAGAGTAGTCCTGATGGCCTGAGTCTCGCCACGTAAAATAAGACATCAGTTCAATACAGTTTCAAATTCTTTTAAAATGTCGAGGTTAAACAGCGTAAGTTATAGAGTAAAGCGATGATGTGAGTAGTATAAAAACGATATAAATTGGCGGAGACGACAATAGAGATTATGATGATGAAATCTGAAAGCAGGTGAGTATTAATGAAATGGGATTCAAGAGATAGTTCATAATCTTGATTGTCTATTCATTATTTGTCAAAATGAAATGGCTGTGGCAAATGGAATGAAATAAACCTGAAATGAAGTAGGCAAGTTTGTGATGTCATTACGATCGGTGTTAATTCGCAAGGTGATATTTATAGATTTGGAAATGAAGACTAGCGTAGAGATAGTAATAATGATGTGAGTGTTCAGGGCGTAGAGGTGTGTGCAGCACAACAGGCACAAGCAACAAGTAGATACATTCTCGAACCTTTTGAGAGAAAATGACTGATGCGGCATTAACACATAGATGACTGAATCAGAGAAAGAGCTGGACTACTGCTGAGACAAAAAATCGAGCTATGTCCAAACAATTAAACGAAGTTCTGGTGATGAGGCATGTGGAAACATTCAAGTAACGAAGAGGGAGGTTTTCAGTTGGTCAGTTCGTGCGTAATTACGTCCAGGCTGAATGACCGTTATCAAGTTTACTAGAATGGAGACACATTATGTGAATAATAAATATAAAAATATAGAAAGGAGCTGTACAAATTCAGGGATAGTACGATGTTTCATATAATCGCCATAATAAAATTAACTATATCACAAAAGCCCGTTTTTTACCTGTTACAAGTATTTGGAATGTTTATGTAATATTATAATACTTCTTGAACATACATTTGGGTAATTTTTGAAAAATTCAAAGAGTATATTTTGTAAAATTGTATTCAATGAATTTATCTCTCTTTAAGAAAAAATGTCAGAAGTAAAAATTTCGAGCTATATTTAAGAAATCCTTGTTTATGAATTGCCTTCGTTTCTCCTCAAAATTCGCAAATATTCCCCATATTTTGAAAAAAGCTGACCATACTTAAAGGTATAATTTTAATGAATATATTTAATTAAAAAGTAGGGCACGTGTCTTTATAATTATAGTTGTAATAGTTCCAATAAACTGATGCTATAGGAAATTGGTGAATTCGGCTAAAATTGACCTAGCTCATCTGGTAGATCGATCAGAGAATATGAATTTTGGTGACAATTCTGCCAATGGTTAAGACGCTAGCGTTCATAGAAGGAAAGACATTTGCCATAAACTAATTTTTCCGAATAAATACCCACAAAACGTAGATTCTCACTACACAGCGTATTAGAGGAAGTAATCTAGTACGTATTAAAGACCTGGCGACGAAAAGGTTGCTAAACAAAACATGTTGTTGTATTGTAAAGAAACACGAGAATAACAAATATTTAGTGGCGTGTGTTCTCTTCCTTGAAACCTTGCTGTGACGCATACAGTATGAGACTTCAGTCGGTACGGTAGTGTGAAAATTGGCGGGATACATTCAAATCTTTGCATTTTGCGGATAAAACAGAAACTTTTATTTTTGTATTGTCTCAGGTCCCGTCGTATCTAACAAAATCACATGAAATCTGTCACATGGCCAAAGTCTGCATAGTTTACTTTACGTTTCTGCGCGAATTAGAAGCTTGTTATATAGATAGGAACAAGAATTTCCCCCTTTTTTGGTGCCAGGGATCTACCATATAATTCTTTTTCTGTCAAAAGATATTCCAATTTTTCGCCACAGTACATAACATAAATAGTGTGCGAAAAAGTAATAATGAATAACCTTGGCGTCTAAAAGATCATTAAAGTGAGAACATTTTAAAGTAAAAATCCCAAGTATTAAAGGAATAAGTACCACACAAAAGATGATTATGTAAAAAGATAACGAAATACTCCCGTAAGAGAAAAATTAACGGGTATTATTATGACATATATTATTACAAAAATATAGGTTTCACCCCACCTTCACCTTTCAATCATTTTACACACTTTTTATTTCATATTTAATATCTCTTAAAATTTCAAAAAGTTTAAAATGGAGGCAAAAAATATACAAGAAATTTGTTAGCAATTCGTCACATCCTTTCTCAAAAAGTTTTATTATAATGCCACAAGTGCAAAATGAAAACTACTCTTGTTGTATTTAATTACAATCTGTTTAATATTTTTTAATATTATCCTACTTAGAGGAGCCTCCAAGTATGACATCGGACACGCATTGTTCTTCAATTGAAATGAATCTAAACACCGGTGCATGTCACTCTGAAAAGCACATTATTACTTGCTGTCAATAGCACTACATTCTGCAAGTTAACGAGGTAACGCCAAGTGAATCCATTAATCTCGTTCACGCATGAGGTTTCCTGATTAAGTCTGCTCTGTTGCCACTGGGATCCTTCTCAGCAGCCATTGTCGGCGCCCTCCCGTCCGCTCCTCTGCCGGCAGGGAGAGTTGAGCTCCCCGTCGTACCACCCCTAACACCCTTCTGCTCCGCCGCTCCCTCCCCTCCCCTCCCACTGGCGCCACAGTTTCCTACTGCCGTTCCCGTCTCCCCCGTTCCGCCGCCCTACCACCCCCAATGATCCCATGCCCTCTACCGCTCAACAAGACGCCCCCGCCGTCCCCGCATACCCCTCCACACCCGCCGTCCCCCTACTCCGCCGCCCCCGCCGCCGCCGCCCCCCTGCAGCCCCTGACACCCCGCACCCTCCCCGGTCCCGCCGCCCCCTGCCCCCTCACCAACCCATGCCGCCCCGCCACCCCGCCGCCCCGCCGTCCCTCCACCCCTGCCGCCCCTGCCGCCCCTGCCGCCCCTGCCGCCCCCCGACACCGCCCCCCGACACCGCCCCCGCTCCCCTTGCCGGTCCCGCCGCCCCCTCCCCTACACCAACCCCCGCTCCCGTCGCCTGACCCGCCGCCCCCTCCCCCCTCGCCAACCCCCGCCGCCCCCGCCGCCCCCGCCGCCCTCGCCACCCCCGCCGGCATAGTCTATCTTGCTTTGCTGCCTGCATGGCAGTCTTTGCAATGACCGCTGTCACCGCCATTCCCCATCGTCATCTCCATCGTCTCCACTACCGTCATCTCTTCTCTCTCTAACATCCGCGTCTCCTCCTTCGCCGACGCAGACATGCGGCTGCTGCCACTGCCACTGCCACCACTTTCGCTGAGGCTGCGGTGCCTCCCCAGCCGCCTCCTTTACTTTCTCCCAAGCAGCTCTCGCCTCTGCCTCCGCCGCCTCCTTCGTCACAAGCGATTCCTCCACTCACCGCCACAGGCTCGGCGGCGTCACCCTTTCTCTTGCGAGGCCAAACGCGTTTTGACCCTCGTCACTCGCAGCTATTTGAGCCCTTCGTCCTACATGGCTGAACTCTGGAGCCGCCTCCAAACCCGCTCCCCGCCCCTTCGCCCGCGTCTCCTTTCCCTTTGCTCGCTAACGGTTCGTCTCCCCGACAAACTTCCAGCCTGCTCCTGTGCCACTGCTCAGTGCACACTGTTCGAAATTGCGTCTCGTATCTTACTTACATCTTTAAGCAATAAAATGAGATGATGGCGTTATAGGATTCGACGCACTGATTTAACAGACTTATATTTTGTGTGATTGAATTTATGCTTTTATAGGAGTTTTATGACATATTACCTGCCATCTTGTAGTATTCGCATGCCGGGTGTAAATAGCAATACACTCAGAATTGGCAAGATCTTGGAGCTTGTGGGATATGTACATATATCCATATTGTAATTTATATCTGACTATCCACCAAATCATAAATCTACTGCTCTAAAAGACAAGTACTCCAGCTTTAGTATTGTTCGTTCTTCTGTATTTACATGTTGATATTTCCCCAAGCGGTGTCCCACTAGTGGAGATACCTAGAGGGGAAACCCCGCAGGGAAATCCCTTACTGTAACATACTTTACACTCACGTAATTAAGGATCTAAGTAGTTGACCCTCGCGGAGGCACTAAATTCTCGCTGATTCGCTCGCTTGAAATGTATTACTTTCCTTCAATCCGAAACCGACGTGCACGGGCAACTACTTTCCGGCTGCCTGCCGCGGCGCTGCGCTACGGTGCGCGCAGGAATGTCTTGAATAGTTCAAAACTCTATGACGTACTATGAGGAGAAGGGAAATATGTGAATTTTTTCTTGCGTTGTGTGATCTCTGTTTTAACTGATGCGCATATTAAGTTGAATTATGAAAACACGTAGCCACGAGCGATTTTGGCAAGAAATTATATGAAAATATAATTTCATATAGTAAAAACCCTCTAGTATAGTAAAAACTATTTGAAAAGTCCAATCGGATACTGATTTAGGCAATTATCTATAGTGCTTTACACGAAGGAATCAACTGTCTGCTGCGATAAAATGAAAAATGATTATTCGAATATCTACATTCTCGAAAGAGCTCAAGTACCCGTATACAGAATGTGAATGTATCTGTGTTCGTATCAGTGTACGTCTGCTGGGGGCTCTGGGGCCCAGACAGCGCCCTGACGCCCGCGGCGGAGCAATCGATGCTCACAATTGGCAAACGCCTAACGACTAGTGATGCGACATCGATAACAAAAGCGTCCCCGTGTTAGCAAACATTCATGTGTTGGAAACGAAGAAATGCTGTTTGCAGTACCTTCATCTACCAATCACTCTCTCTCTCTCTCTCTCTCTCTCTCTCTCTCTCTCTCTCTCTCTCTCTCTCTCTCTCTCTCTCTCTCTCTCTCTCTGTCTCTCTTGCTCGTTCTATGCCCTTGTATTTCCTTTTTCATTTCCTCTTTCACACTAAGGTATGGTCAACAAATACAAGTGAAAATAATACAACAAATACATGTTAGCAAACATCGATGTTCAAATTTAAACCATCGATGTTCAAAATACATCGACTAAAAACCATCGATTTTTTGAACATCGATGTTTTTGACTGGAATAGTAACCTATACATTACATTCGTGTGCATTAAAATTCTCACGAATGTTGTTCGTGTTTATCAATTCGCGGAATAAGGGCATGAGAAGGAACCCTACTCCCACAGCGTACTTGCTGACCATATCGCAAAGTGCGAAATGATAATGAAGAAAGAGGAAATACAATGGTATGAAAGTCATACTGAGTGAGAGAGTTTGGTCGATGAAGGTAATGCAAACAGCGTTCCTTTGGTTCCAACACATGAATAACTGTGTTAATATCAATTATTATTTCATACTTTTACAGTTTTGTTATCATGGTATTTTTTCATTCAGAAACGAAACGTCGGAAAATAAAAAAGTCGATTATAAAACATTGATGTTAAAAATCGATGTTTTGAAAACATTGGCATCGATGTCGCATCCCTACAAACGACCACCTATGTGAAGTGACACCAGGGCTTAACTGTCGTCTAGCAATAAAAAGTGTCAGCGACAGACACCACACAAGACTTTTAACCAGACATTAAGCAAGGAGTTTCTGTTTCATCGTTTAGGATATTATTATGATCTTTCTTTACCTTAAGTGACAGTTTTGTCTTTCAACGCTGGTCAACTGTCTATAAACAATTCAAAATCCGTCCCCATGTGTAATTGCTTCGAGTAAACTCCAGTGCCTTTTTACTGTCATATCTGTCCATAAATACGCAATCTTACTTTAGGTGAATGCTTAGGTATTAATGATGAAAACAGTGTTGTATATTTAAGGCTAAATAGTGAATGTTGAACTAAAGCTTCAAAAACCGTTGCTATTTGTGACCTCGCGGACAGATCAGCAACTCCAGAATATCGTGGAATGCACGTTAAAATTATAAAAGCCTTTCACACACGAACTATTTTTCAACGAAGTAAATTGCAGAAAATGTGTGTAATATAATGCCACGTGCAGATGTTTTGTTGTATCTGATAGGATTCTGTTTTATGTTCAGTTCTCGTATTATTCTTCTGATGATGATCATTCTTTGAAAATATTCCTGTTTTTTCTATCTATTTAACTAGTGAAAAAAATGCATCGAACACTGTATAAATAAAATCTTTAAGATTGGCACGTCAGTGTTAAAACACACTAAATAGTAAAAAGATTAACTTTATTATTTGATCAATATTAAGTTGAATGACTGAAAAAGACATCAATTACAATGGTTTTTCTCTGAGATACACTTGCACTTTTAGTGCGAAAAACTGAAAAAATGACATTCCCCCTATCAGTTAATCTGCAGTATGTTAATATTCATTAAAATGCATTCCTTCAAAAAAATACTTGAAGAGTAAAGCGTAGCCACTCCTGGATCCATATCTGGTCAAAAACAATTGGTAAAACATGGAGTAGAGGAGTAGTTGTCTAATGGGTGCACGCTAGGGTAAAGTTCGTACTCCCGACGATGCGCCTTTTTTTTCGTATTTCCAGAGGCAGCAGCAGCGATGCGTTGCGTTAGGGGGCGGGCAGGGGCGAAGCGTGGCGGGGCGGGAGCACCCCGGGTGCAGGGAGTGGTCCGGAGGCCTCGCGCCGAGTGGACGGTGACGTCATCAATTAGTGGCGGGGCGCATGGCGTCCGTCGCCTGTCAGCCGCAGGCGCAATCGCCACGCCCCCGCACCCCGCCCCGCCCGGACCCTCCGCTCCCCGCACTTCTCGACCTCTCTTCGGCCCTCTGCCCTCCCCTCCCCTCCCCTCCCCTCCCCTGCCCCTCCCGCCTCGATGTGCCCCTCGCTTCCCAGTCTGTTGCCATTGCCCCGTTTCTCCCACCGCGCCTCGCAAGGAGAGCAGTGTGTTTGTGTGCTGTGTTTGTTGGTTCCATTTCCTTCTTAACTACTGAACCACTTACAATTACAGAAATATAAGAATATTCTTTAGCTTATGTGAAGTAAGCCGACCTGGATAGCCGGTGTGTCTAGAGCGTGTGACGACACAGCGCCTCCATCTTTATTTCCAGAGCAGGGGTGCCCAAACTGTGAGGTGCGACCAGCAAGTGATAGTGAGTTAGTAAGCCGCAGAACGCCCGTAAACATTCAAGAACAGAATAATTGTTCGTAAAGAAGTGAAAGCACTATCGAATTAAGACTCTTTATTCAAACTTTCATAAAATCAGGCTCTAAAATCCTTTTAACAATATCAGTTCCGTTTTGGATAAATTTTCGGCAACAGTATCTAGCAATAGCTAAACTTGCATTGAGACATTTTATGACGTTCTCGGAGTACACTTATCGGTGTAAATGAACTTTATCAAGTTTAATTCTTAAAAAAAGGAAGAGCTAGAACAATGTGAATGCAGAAAGTTGCATGATGCTGAAATTGTCGACTTTCAATTCTATTTATCAATTCATATCTATTTTGTCGTGGAAGACCAGTAATGTCACGCAAAAGAGCTTATTGTTGTTTTACTTTCCTGTATACGAATGTATATTCGGAGTAATATACGCAGTACAGAGAAAATTATGTATTAGTACAGCGAAAAGAGACGTTGTTTCCACAGAACAACTTCCTGATGCCATAAATGAGGGTTTTCATGCTTCTATAAGTAGTAAAATACTTGCACTTATACGCAGCACAGTCAAACCTACCATTTTTTAAATAAAATCCGTCCTTTAAAGACAGATCTTTAAATAACGTATGTATATGTAGTACTTTTCACAAATATGAGTAGTTTTCGCATAATTTTGTGTCAAATACTGTGCGGAATACTTTATTTTATTTAAATTTTCAAATATGGTAATTTTTATTATTTTTCTTGGGTAGACTCAGTTTTTATTGGCAACATACATAAAATTGCAACAGATTAAATTTCCGGCAAGTTTTTTGCAATTTCAAAAATTGCCAACCTACAATATTGATAATAAAATTTTTCCTGAATGTTATGTTAAAAAATTGGTTCTTTATGTAAGGTTATGTACATTTTTTGCATATACGAGGATTTTCCCCTAATTTGACAAGTAAAGGCAGTTATATTTTTTTCAGAACTCTAGTCAACATTTTTCTTTGAAATTATGTTTTCGAATAAAAGAAGTACTTTTATCACGCAGGTTCTATCCTCATTGAACTCTTTGAATTTTCGAAAATTGTAAAAGTTACAATAAGTGCGAGAAAGCATGTGCTGATATAGCCCCACAAGTTTCTGTTTCAAAATGGAGAATTTTGAGATTATTTTCTGGTGTCTGCACAACATGTGAAGGCAGGGGACATTATTATGAAGACATCATGCCGTTAGATTTTTGTCTAGGATAGTGGAAATGCTGCTTAATTGAGTGAAAAACTTCCGTGAGTTGTACTTCATTCGATACCAATTCCGATTTCATAATCAAAAGTACAAAATCTTTTCAAGAATATAGTAAAAATTTCTATTCCATCGATGCATTACATTGTCTTTTAGAGGATCTTCAAGTTTTGTGACTCATTGAATGATACTTATTCGATTATTGTAAGCACAATTGTCATGCGTTTATAGATTCCGCGATCCTTAACATTGATTTTCAAAATACTATTCCTCGTTTCAAAAAAAATAGTGTTTTGCCTTAAAATAAATTAATGAGATTGGAGATCAAATACACATTTGTGAATGTGTGTTTTGTAGTTCAGAGATACATATTTTGGCGCTCCGGCTGTTAGAACTCGTTCAAACAGAGTAAAGGCAACAAAGCGTTTGTCTCCTTGTCGATAGATTGAGACTCAATAACAATAAGGTTTTGTCTGATATTGTTGGTGAAAATATTTTGACTTCATCGAACTTCGAGTGTCATATATGCACGTTATCGTTCTAAGACCACGATATTTCTATTCTGTTCTGTTTGTTTCTATTTCTATCTGTTTCTATTCCGTTTTGTTTGATTACATGATTGAGCGTGAAAGCACAGAGTAAGAAACAGTACACAAACATTCAGTGGGGACATCTACTCGTGTTCGCAACACCAAATACCTCGAGCAAACACAAACATATCTGTACACTTCCATAAAAGTCATTCTCTGCGGCACATGCATTGATACACTTCCATCCACCATAGCCACTATTCAGATTCTCAGTTACTTTAAACGCTCTTAGTTTACACATTTACTTATCACCACGCCTACCACAGATGCAAACTCACGCACCTGGGCGCGTTTCAGTTGTTCGCTATCACACTCTCACCATTTGCTCTCGTCGCATAATTACTAAGCAATCGATTTGAGTTACTTCAAACCGTAATCTGGAACTTCAAATAATCTCCATTAGTAAATGATCAGAGCCTGAATGGGTTGTCTGTTGTATTTTCCTTCAAGTCAACAATACTTCAAAATTAGCATTGCTGTGTGATCGTTTTCTACAAGACACTTTTATAAAAAATGTATCTACATTATGTGCACGAGTTCCATAGCACTGACAATATCTCCTAGAAAATTCCAAATGTAAAACACTTGTATAACTATTCAGACTGCAAACTTGAGCATGTCACAACTAATCACCCCTAATCATAATCTTTCTCCGGCCCGCGCGAACGTTGATTAAGTATGATCCACCTTACTTTCGCAATCAGCTTCAACATCAAATTAATCGGGAGCAAAAATTTCGATTTTACAAATGTCGCTAACCACTCTTTTGAAGTCACTCCTTACTACGCATGTAGAAAAGAGAAAAGTTTGTAATCATGCGGTGAAAATCGACGTTTTTCCGACAGAAAAACTCTTATTGTTGAGCCCTGGTAAAACAAATGTGGAGAAATATTGTTCATATATGTAGTAAATTACTTACTAGTTGATTATAGTACCTAAACAGTTCAGAAGTTTTTCCCCGAACTTCATATTCCTTGATAGATCTGACGAAACTAGGGGGCGTGTTAATTTGAAACGTAAATTTTGATTTTGGGTGGTATTTTACATCACTCAACGTTTTCTCAGAAACTATTCCCAATTTTCTCTTTGAATTATTGTTCCCAGGGATACAGTAATGTACGCTTAAGAAATGACGCAGGTCTCATTGTCGTTGAACCCTCCGATTTTTTTAAAAAAAGTGCACAAGTTATAAATAATGGGGGAGACCATTAGGTTTTCAAGCGTCGACAAAAATGAGTTCGGGTGAACGACTGAGTGGCTGAATTACTCCGTAGTCCCGTGCTCAAATCTCGGAGCGGAGAAAAAATTTTGCTGGTTGGAAACACTTTTTCAGGGTCAAGTAGTAAAATATTGCCTGGAAGGTACGAAGTGCGCTAATGGAGCCACACTTTTTTAATCATCATTCAACAACGTATAGTAAAACATAATGCCGGTATTTTGGAGATGAAGAAAACGTACGTCAATCACACTACCTTTGTGTATCACAACTTATTTTCGACGAAAACCCCAAATCCACAGATCTTAACATTACTACACCCATCGTGACGCACGTTGCGTATGTGAAACCGCGCACCTGGCGCTGCTTCGTCGCTGGCGCGCGCACTCTTCACCCACCGTCGCGTCGGCGCGAGAGTGTGAAGCCGTGTCGGCGTTTAAGCGCCGCATTACCTCTCGCGCACTCCGCGGTCGGCGCTGGTGTTCGTGGACGGCGCATATTTCGCCCGGCGATGGCTCTTTCCCGCGCGGAAGTTAGCTGCAATTAGCGGAAAGGCCTCCGCGTGTTTTCAGTTTAAGCACTTCTTTCGCTGGAGATAGAGTGGGTGCAATTTAATTTCGTTTTAAAGCGACGTGTTGGAAATTAAAATTTTGGAAACAATTAAATAATTTTGTTTCCTCGTTACGTGTATGAATGATCGAGCTTGCTGTTCAAGTAATATTTTATTACCCAAATTATGTTCCACGTAATTTTCAAGAGAGAACGCAAACAAACTTGCATATCACCTCAAAATTAACGTTATGTTTTTGTTGATTTCTACAATCAAGAGCAGTAATTTCAGCAGCCGATATGACTTTATTCTTGGTGGTCTTTTAAAATGTTTGTATTAAAACCATTTTTTATTTACCGTTTTTCTTGGAATGTTTTCTGATCCATATATTCCCGGATTTAAATATATTGTTTGAAAAATATTTCGTTTTAAAGCTTCCATTCATAAAGTTCAAACGGGGATTTGTGTATATTAGGGAGCTACACTTAATTGAAATTAAAATGTTGGACTCCAGAAAAATTACCTAAAAAAACTATTGACATATTCAGTAGGAGGTTGACGATTACATGCCTCTCCTTCATTAGACAAATACTAAATTAAATGAGCGTCCATTTTTAGCCATATTTCGTGTCTTCTCTTTCCCAGGGTAAAAACTTTCATGAAGATCTTGAGTATAAAGTGATACTAATATTGCAATGATTATTTATATTTTTTCACTGTGCAAAGATTTTCGGCTTTCAATTTAGAACATTTAAAATTAACTTAATGGAGTAGAAAAATCATTCGAAAACCTACATGAAAGTATTTCTCTTGTAGATCAGCGGACACTTTATCGCCTGGTGTGGTAGTATTTTTTCCTAGGTGCATACAATATTTGTTTATGAACGCTAAGTAAAATGTTAAGAAGGAAATTGAGGGTAGTATTCAGATACATTTTAGTGTTAAGTCATTTTCCCCTTTTCATTGTTTCAGTAAGTGTTGTAAAGAGTATGTAAAAAATTGACGTTTGTAGGTGCTTAAACGTGTGAAACAAAATTAGTTTTTGATAAGTGATTTTTACACTAAAAATAATACGCATTTTTAATGCAACGTCTATTTCTTAATATAATTCAGGTTATTTGCACATTTGTAGATTCAAAGAAGCGAGCACAAAGTAGCTGCAACCACTGGAAAACAAACACACTAGTGTATGACGGGTTGCCTAAGATCATATATTGGCCAGGCGTAAACTTTCAGTATGAAACATATTTTGCTTGTTCGTTATAACTGGAATTGAAGTGATTTTTATTGGTTGTTACAATTCATTATTGTTATGTCGTATAAAATACATTTGATTCGTCCAAAATACTTTTGAATTCCTCTGCAATTTGGGGTAAGTTTCTTCGCATTTTTGTTAAGTTTGAGAAACGAATGTGTGCACACTACGTGACCCAAAATCTTCTAACCAGTAAAATTTGTAACGAGTCTCCTCTAATCCTAGATGCGGTAGAGTCGCTAGGTTATTAAATTACTACGTAACTTATTGATTATTATCACTTTGGTGATTTACTAACTTTTACGAACACATCTCTACCTTACGAGTTTGCAACAACAAATAGCCTTCCAGGAATTCCTTCAAATATCCTTCGCCGTCACTTTAGACGGCGACATAATTTTAACATTCCCTCTATTTATTACACAACAAACAAATAAAATAAAATAAAATAAATATTCAGCGGGCTCTCTGCTTAGCTTCTATCCCTATATGTCAGTCTTTATGCCGGAGGGCCGCGATAGTTTCTGCCTCGTAGGTCAGTAACTGAGGGAAGTTTGGTGGAATTGAAGCTATTTGGCGGCGAAGCGACCTCCGACCTCCGAACCCTGCGAGGCTCCCGCGGACGTGCAGCAGCTGCGCAGCGATGCGCGTGGGATGAAGTTGTGTCAGGATGACAACACCACCACTGGCTCACCTTCGCCCCTGCATTGCCACCGCTGCCAGTCACTTCCTCGGCGTGTCCAACGCAACCACCGACGTTACCGGCTCACACCGTTACCGTCACCGTTACCGACACCGTTACTGTTACCAAAACCGTTACCGTTACCGTCTCCGTCACAGTTACCCTCACCGTTACCGTCATCGTTACCGTTATCGTCACCGTTACCGTTAGTTACCGTCACCGTTACCGTCAACGTTACCGTTACCGTTACCGTTACCGTCACCGTTACCGTCACAGTCACCGTCACAATCACTGTCACCGCCACCGTCCCCTCCACCAGAATTCGCATCGCCCCTGCCACTGTATCTGCCCCGATTCCACTACCGCTGTAATTGCTCATGTCGCTACCAACAAAATGTCAATTATTTCCACTAGCTCCATCTTCCTGTCTATTCCACCTCATAATACTCAACCGTCACCAACTTTTTTCCGACGTTTTTATCGTCATTATTTTGGTCGTCTTCATCATGACATGCATCATACTGCGGATCTCCTATCATCCTCGCCGTGCCATTATATCCTTGCCGCAAAGGTTTCTTAATTGGTTTTTTGAATAGCTTTCGAAATTATCCTCAAAATTTATTTTCACATAAGCGTTTCCGTCTCTTTTGTGTCGACACTCAGAGTGAAAATGCGCAATTTCAATAAGCCCTATCACACGCCACTGTGATTACTACCGCTTGCTCCACAAACTTCACTTTATTTTCATTATATCACCTCCATTACCAATACCACCATCACAGTGACATCGCCGCATTCTAGGTTTTGTTTCCAACCTTTTGGTCGTCAAACTATGACGTATGTCTACAAAACATTGTCAAACTCTCCGATTGTGGCAATGGAAACGTTAGCAACTGTACCTTGAACGCAGGGTCTCCCAGACTGACAAAAATATATTCCATTATATTATACACAACTCAAAAGCGCTTACTTTTAGTGCAGCTTAAAAGCACTGATTTATTACTTTTTGTTCGATGTATTTATGTAAATAACTTGTCCAACTAACAGAGTTAATTTCAGATTGTATATTAAAATGTGTACTCAGTCCATTGGTGGCAATGACTCCAAATCGTTTTTTTTAAATTGTGGCTCTTGCTATATTACCTCGTCGCCAACAGAACCCTGTTCTATTCCGAATGGACGAGCCAGCGCCGCCGTCAGCTGAAAGCGACGCCACTTGCTGCGGAGGTCGCGCAGTTCACGGCCGAGGTGAGGCCACGCACGGGGCGGCGACCGCTGCTGCCCATGCATATGCAACGGCCGGTGCCGGCGACAGATGCAGCAGTTGCGAAGGCTCAAAGCGGAACTCATGCTTTCATGTTTATGCATAACGCGAGGGACTCGTCCCAGAATAAATACGTGTAGATACGGACAATTCGCCATGTCTTGGTCTTCCTCTCGGCCGTCGCCTTACGTCGCGGGCACACGTGCTTGACGCCTGGTGGCTGCACGGCAGATCAACAGCTCTAACAAACAAAATTATATTCCACAAAGCAGTTGAGATGGGGTAGAGCCACAACTATTGCCACTGCAGTTACTTTGAACGGGAGGTCCCACGATTTGAGATTCCCCGACGCCGGACTTTTCGACAATAGGTAAATAATTAGGGTAAATTTAGCCGCTGTCTGTAGATGAATTCTAGCGGACGGTTACTGTGAACGGGAAAGCCTCGCAAGCCGACGTGTAGGTTGACACCAGATCTCAAAATCTGATTGGCGAGAAATACCGCTTCTCCAGGAATATTATTCATTTAACCGTAAAAACTTATAAAACAGATAAAAATTGATAAGAAAATATTTTCACTCGTTCCGGAATGGCGTGCCACCTGCATTTTCGTAATATGTTGAACCTACCTTTTCTTTCTGTATAAATAGAACAATCAGCAGTGGTTGATAAAATGTAGTGTAGAAATTAGTCGTAGAATGTAGAAACTAGAATGTAGTGTAGAAATTAAAGTTATCGTGCCTCAATTTGGAATTCGTTTACTTATTATTCTAAAGAGTTGAGTTAAACATTAATTTGAACTCATTGCATGATGCCAACCTTTCCATTTTCCATGATCAGCCTTTCCATTTTTTACGTATTGGTCTCAATTGCCACATCCAAACTACTCCTAAGATGGCTTTTACCGAATGTACACGTGTTGAATATCACATGCACAAACGTTTAGCTAGTATTTTTCTAAAAGATATCAATAAAATGATTTCAGGTGAAATGAATTGACCAACTACTTATTAATAAAACCACCTCTACAGTTACAATTTAACTTCAAGAACTGTTAACTAGTGAGTTAAACTGATACAAAAAATGTATCATTAAGACTATGTAGTAAACACGATAAGAAGAGTTTATGATATAAAAATTTACTGTTCTAACCATTTACGTATTGCATTAACACGTATTGCATTAAAAAAGAGGTCTTGAGGTTTGTACTTTCAACTACCTAATTCTCGCGCGTTATATTATTAAAGAACTGAACATTATCTGTGATCTGCTTATTGCACGAATACTTTAATAAAATATTTCTTACCATAATCGTATTTGGAAGTGGTTTTTAGTGTTGCTGATCATAATTATTACCTTTCAGTGTTGCTGATCACTGTGTTACCAAATTTACGATCTCCGTGGTTCCTAATTTCAACGTGTATTTACCACGAAGTTACAGCGACCTTATTTTGGTGACTCGTTTCTTGAGCGAAGACAGTAATTTTCTGTGAAATTGCTGACTTTCTCTGACTGTGCACTGAAAATCCTTTTATCTGAGAAGAATCTCTTCCTACTACACCTGTCGGAAGGCAAAGTAGAGAAAGATCGACTCTCTTTTGCTTGCATGTATGCTTAATGTGCGCTGAAAATAAAGGCAAAGAAAGTGAGATTGAGTGTAATAAAAGACAAATAGGAAATCAAAGATAAAAAAATAAAAGATAGATGGAAAAAATGAAAGAAAATGAGGAAAAGTTTGCGAGGAAGAGAAATAGGAAATGAAGTAAAAAAGGAAAAAGCGTAGACAAACGAAATGAAAACGGAAGTAAGAGTCAATAGTAGGAAATAGTAATTACAGTAAAAAATAAAAGAGGGGGCACGCATAAAGTGAAGGATGGCACACACAAAGCGACTGAAGATAAAAAGAACTTTGGTTGGAATACAGATGAAAGAGGGAAGAGATTACACCGGAAAAGCATGGCCGGATAAAAAAGAAGAAGGAATTATAAGGGTAGTGTAGGAGAATAGTGACAACACATGTTTCCAGATATCTAGATATTTTTATTTTTCAATCTAATAACTAAAAAATAGGGTTTTATAAAATTGTTTATGAAACCCTTGAGTGAACGTAAACGCTCGCGGCACATTACATTTTTTTCTCTAACATTTTTAGATTTCAAAATAATAACTTTATGAAATATTTCAAAGTAAATAACACAAGACGTATCAAATAACAGTTTATAACTTTCTCGCCTTACGAAGGTATTTAGTTTTTTAGCTTTGTTAAAATATTCCAAAATTCCACTCATACCAAAAACAATGCCATCGTAGTCAAAATCTTCAAGAGTGAATAATCAGGTCCGGGCTATTAATTGTCCACCAGAAGTCCAAAAATGTAAACAAATCGTCAGAGGCCAGAAAGGGTATCAACTGAACGGGATCACGGTCGGGGTAGCGCGTACTGATTTGGAAACGGCACCATAACTCGCAATCAGTTCGCTCTAAGCCGTGATGGCGAGCACATCGCGCTCTTCACCATCAGCTCACTTGTTTGCTACCTGATATGGTTAGCTAAGTAACATGAGTTACAATGAATTTTACTCAGTGCAGTGACTAAGAGAAATGACAAAGTGAAACATTATTTCAGCTGTAAACACAATTAGCAACGTAGAAACATCATCCAGCAGTGGTCTAGGCCACACAATCGCCGATGCTATGTACTGTAGGTGGCGTACTATCTATAGAGCGCTAAGGACACACCTTCCGACTTACCATCGGGCCAAAACTAGGATTTGCATAGCTATATTTAACAAACAAGAATGCCCAGTACTGCAGTGACCAACCTTAACAAAACGCAAGTCCACAGCAAGGTACAAGATCCTTTTTCTGCGATGACAGCAAATCTAAGATTAGTAACCCCAGGCGTAGCAAATCGCGCAACTGAAGCACAAGATATCACCTGTACATAGAAGAATACAGAATATATTCCTCCGAGACTTTTATTTTAGCAGTTGGTGATGGTGACCATATATGGGACTTAAATTTTAGAAGACGCAAATTCCTCCATCTTATAGTACTTATACATTCTGTGTACACCGTGGTTTGCGTAGACTGACAAGTTTATTTGCTTAATTATTAATTCAAAATTTGCTATCGCAGCAACAACTAGAAATACCGTAGCTACTTGACCCCAATGAAGATTGTTTCTTAAGAGTGTAATACAACCATTTATTTAGCGTTTTGCCATGGTCTACAGGTGTTATGTACCTAATTGTGAAGGGAAATAAGATGGAAACGCACCACACATTCCCATGTTTCAGTGTCAAGATACCTTTAAAACAATTAAGGGGGTTTAACATCCGAGGGGTCTGGAACGGATACGCTAGTTAAATATAAAATTGTGAAAATATACCCATTGGTCAATTATAAATAAACAAGCGAATATGTGACGAGAAGTAAAAATGTGGTAAGAACCCCATACTCCCCCCTATTGCCGTGTTCCATGCAGCGACGTTACCCTTCTCCTCTTGCCATCTTATTCTTTTGTTACTGCAACATTATCTTTCTCTACCAAACTGCATTTGTTTGCGTAACACAATTCCCATTCTTTTCAAGAAATACGGTTGTAGAATTGGGGCATACGAAGGAGAGACATAAACAGAAAGATATTTCCGAGAATTGCATGGCGAGGGCCAGCCGACCCGCTGTTCGACGCCGCCCTCAGAGGAGGACGGAGTGAGGAAATAACGAAAGAGAAGTTGCTGGCCGTCCTCCGCGTCTCTAAGGGCGTGTGAGGACGCGTAGCAAATGGCATCGCCGGTCATTTGTATAAAGAGATGCGCTACTCTCGTTGCTTCCTCAGGGCGTTAAAAGCCGCCCTATTCCTTCTGAGGAAATCGAGCAATTTTTCGCGCTAGAAAGACCCGACCTACATCGGTAGCTTTCTAAACTCTAGTTCTCACAGATAACAGACAAAACGACTAGATTTCTCGGCTGTTCGTTTTGGAGACACATATGATACGCAATTACATATTTATTAAGAACGTTTGAATGGCTCAGAAGTTTTCATGCACCACAAACGTGAGAGGTATTTAAAGAAAGGTCGGAAAACGGCGGATTTTCTAATGATAGAATACAACTTAGATAGACTTATTTTCAAAAAATATATATCTGAACTATTATCAAAATAAAGTAACAATAATAAAAAGAATAAGAAGAAAAAACTGGATAATACTGAAAAAATGCAAAAAGGTATCAAAGTACACTTCATTTGTCTATCCCTTTAACTGCATTTCACTTACCAGATTTGAAAACTGAGCACTGTACTTGACGTCATCGTCCTAGTAACCAGCTAGATAACTGAGTCGAATTCAGCCACTGTCTAAAGCAGAATTCTAGAGTTCAGCAGCTCTGATCGGTAGTTTTCCGTGGTTCCTTCGATCAACATCTGATGAATGCCGGACCAATAATTGAGACCACTTCACGAATGCCGGACCAATTGAAACGGGACACGTACCTCTCGTAATATTTCCTTCCTCTTCCTTTTTCTATCCTTACTCCTTACTTACACAAGCTTTCTCACACATGCACTACACTATCACACTTGTCGAGAGACCGGTCGGAAGCTGTGAGATTATCCCAGCTTGGGCGGTGCCACGCTGCTGAGAGAAAATCCGTGGTAGGGGAAAATATCTGCAAGCCGATGTAGGTCGGCGCTGGATCTCGACATCATGCGAGAAAAGATCACGCGATAAAACATGCACTACAATTACGGGTCTAATTATCTGCCGATCAGTTTGCACTGCTCTCTCTTTCGAGACCGAGCTCCCGGTTGCGTGCGCGCCAACCACCCTGCGCCAGTAGGAATTAGGAGTCAGAATCACCATCTGCTGGTAAGCGCCGGTCCGTCGGCTCGCTTACCAGTTCAAGTTAGCTCAGTTTGTTTACTCGTACCTGCTGGTGGTTCTTCATAAGCATTTAAGCAAGCAGCAAAGTTCAGCGTCAATCAAGTGGACGTACAGCTGTTTAAGTTTATTTCATTACCTGGTCGCAATTAAAACTAAATTTGAAAAATCTCTGGAATATACAGACTCTGGAGTAGCCTGCGGTTGATAAATTCAAAAAGGCTTCCCGGGCGTGGACAATAGTGTGTAGTAAATCAATCAACCAATAAAATTTAATGAAATCAAAACTAAAATAACTTACTCATTACTCCGTATATACATACGTTTACGAGAAAGTAAAAACGAAACTACCTACATCCTTGGCTAATATAAAGTATATGAATTATTTCCCTCGAAAAACGTAAGCCTGTTAGCGTTAGAATATTACTCGCGTCGTAAAGCACAAATGCTCGAGCGCATCCATTTTCTTTGCTGCCGACCTCGTGGTTAGCCGCGCTGCCCGCAAGTGGCGGCGAGCGGCGCGCGAATTCTGCCGACCCCTTCTCTAGGCACTTCGCGTCGCCCTTGAGCCCAGCGCGCTCGCGGTTGGCACCATCCATCAGAGTCCTTCAACGCCCACACAAACGGGAGGCGATGCTTACACTGGCGCGCCGTGCCCTCCTGTCTTCTCTCAGGAATTAACACTCAGAAAGACAGACTGCTGCCGACGTTGGTGAGATGGTGCGAGGGCCAGGTGCGGGTGCCCGGTGGACCGGGTGCCCGGTTCAATTCAATGATGCTTTATTTGACGTGGCGAAACTGCGGCTATCAGGCTTGCTCTTCCGTCTGGCCACGCAAATGTCGCTACGCTTCTTTCCTATCTATCGGTGAAAGATCGGTCAACCAGGAGAATGCTGGTATGGTTCTGTTGAAAGGCCAAGGCCGCAAAACAGGCGCCTGTAGCCGAATTTGTGAACTAATTGAAGTCACTAATGTTGAGCGATATCGAGACATCGCGGGTTACTGGTTGCGTGACCGACTAGGAACCGGTGGACGTAACTGCCCCGAGGCAAATTACCCTTTCCGGAACATACAATGGCTAAACACGTATAGAAATATTTTACGTCAGTAAATCTACAACATGGGACAATCCGCTTTACTTTTCCTCCGAAGGTGGCGTACGAGGGATTCCCCCCCCCTAAAAACTCCATGGTTTCGGTTGGGTTTGAACCCGCGAACGTGGGTATAACAGTCCGTTACGCTATCCTTCACACCATCGAAGCCAATGAGAAGTTGAAAGGTCCTAGGACCGCCATTTTAGAACTGAAGTCAGCACCTCGTCGCCTCCGGGCGGCGGCCTTCCGAGAACGCATCCCGCTCCTCACCTGCCCGCTCGCCCCAACTCCATTCAAACGAATTGGAATCGCTCCGGGACATCTCAAACAAGATCTCGCTGTTTGCTTTGCGCTTTCAAAGGAATTTAATGGGAAAATTGAGACAGCGCATTGCTGCCAACCGCTTGTCTGCGAGGTCCCGTTGTAACAGAAGAGAAGGTTCTGGATCATCAGTTTACGAGAACCTAAGTTTTCAATAAAGGATGCAATAAGCTATATAGCAAGGCATTTAATGAATATATATATTCATATTCAGAAATAATTGAATAAAAATAGAACAAAATTTTATATTACTTGTCCATACTGACTGTAGTAATATAAGAAATGTTACGGACTTACCGGATATTGGCATTTATTTGAAAAGCATTTACAGATAGCTCTTAACACACCAATATCATACGAAACACATTAAAGATAACGCTTAACATAACTTTAACATAGCAATAAGTGTTTAAATAAGTGTATAAAGAAGATACACCTTAGCACCAGGCAGATCGACCTGCAAACGGATTTCTGAATATGTATGTTATCGGCTTTGGAGTTGCAAAGCAATAACTAATGAACAAGAAACCACCTGTTATGTGCTCCATAATACAAAAAAATACCAAAGTATCAGAAATATTAAAATATTAGCTGTCTTAATGAACAACACAAGGTTTGTAAAAGTACTACATAAAATAATAGCCCTTAAGACAGGTGTAGTTTTAATTTAATTATCGTTGATGAAGTACTTAGCTACTTGTAACTATTTTCGATGTACGAGTTCGTTGAAAGGGTATTGTATGGTAACAACGAAACGCAGTTGGCTCCATCTGAAAACAAGGGAATGGCGTGTAGGGCGATGAGGATGACCCTGGTGAACGCGGCGCCCGCCCAGCGAGGACAGCGTATTTAGTAAAATAAACACCAGAGGCGCTGAGCCATAAATTATCGAATGGTATTACGGCCGCCCCCACTTCAAATCCCGAGTAATATATGTTACATGACAGTACAGGACGATACCGTATAATTATAATTTTTCATGCGCTTTGCTTTATAGTAGGTATCCGAGCCAACATGGCTGTATTTGTTGAGGCAAAGTAAATATGAACTTTGTTTGCTTTTTTGCGAAAACAAAGGAAAGAACATATAGAGGTCGGCTCTGTTTCGAATCTGTGTGTTCATAAAGCTTATAAAAACATTCCGGTAAAGATAGCGGGATATTCGTTGGTTGAAAGACTGTAAATTCAGTCAGCTATAAATTTGCTGAGTATCAAACATTTCACATAACCTATTACCATATTTTTTTTAAATTTTCTATAAAAATGTGAGAATTATCATTTAGGCATTTTATTTCAAAACTAAGTACTATATTTAATTTTAAGTATTATATTGTACTTAATAACACCGCCTCGCATTTTTCTGAAGTATTGTATAAGAGTTTTTTTAAAGAAGTGAAACTGTAGTGGAACAGTATTTTAAAGATTTTTTTGTCTGGAGTATAACAGTATTTTAATATTCTCCATAAAATCCAATTGTCAAAAACATTAAGTGTACAAACCCAATATAGTACACTTGAAGAACGTATAAAATCGTGTGCGAAAATGTCTTCTCTCACAGACAAATCAAGAAAAAGACGGAACAATTTGAGGACACAAGACGATTATTAGATCTTCGACAAGAACTAAACTGAACAAGGATAAAACACGGCTCTACAAACCAATTACGAAGAAATCAACTAGCTTACGAAAAGAAACATTAGGCGTGACCTTCGAAAACATGAAGAAACGCTAGAGAAAAACATGATGTGCACGTTCAATCTCTGAAACTAAGTAAAATGTCGCCGATCTTAGGAAAAAAATGGATCCCACAGCTAATAACGGCTGATGGCACTGTTGCCACATCAAGACAAAATCGTAGAAACAGCCAAACAATTCTACAAAAATATTTACACAGGCGACTAGGTAAAATGCCATGCACTAATCGAAGACTTCCTAGGGAGTTTAAAACACAATTCGCATGTCCCAGAAACCTTACGATTCGGAGGCAGACATTTTAAAAAACATACGCTCAAATACATGTCCCGCAGAAGATGATATAATAAATTAACATCTGAAATTTGGAATTGAAGAACTAACACTGCCACTTACACTTTCTTTCAACAAAGTGCTGCAAGAAAAAGAATTACCTGAAGAATGGAAATCGAATACTATAATACTACTTAACAAGAAGTGTTCAAAAGAAAATATTGACAACTACCGGCCGAATAGCATCATGTCAAATATTTTCAAAATATTCTCGAAAATAATTTCGAACAGAACAAAGAAAATTGAAGAAAATCAACCGGAAGAACGAGCAGGTTTCCGCGCTAACTACTGCCCAATTTACCACCTACAAAAAATGACCCAACCCATAGAGAAAATACAAGAATTTAACTTGACACTGTATGTCGCCTTCATAAACTTTGCAAAAGCCTTTGATTCTGAAGAGTATCTTAAAGGCATTGAAAGCAATAGGAGTAGATGACAAATACATCTGAAGGGGAGGGAAAATATTAGGGAAAATATATTTATCAGGCCAAGCAAAAATTAAGAAGTATCTTGAAGGTCGAGAATTTGCTTTGAGACGAGGAAGTTCCCGAATTTGATGCTTGTGAATTCTACCATTATGTAACAATAATAATAATAATAATAATAATAATATATTTTATTAAGTTTAAGTGTAATTCTCTGCTCTTATTAGGTAATTTTTAAGTGAAAATTGAATATAACAATTCAAACGTTTGCTAACTCAGTCGCTCAAAGTAGTGTTGAGGCTCATCATTTGTCTTACATATATTCCTACACATCAATAATTAATAAAACGCAATACTTTTAAAACTGAGCGAAAGCTCTTTATTTATATTAAAAATAAGTTCCATATAAAATATAAAAATAACAAATATTAGAAGTTCGCCCGGAAAGCACAAGGCTTAAATGATTCGTAAAAAACTTAAGTAAATGGATAAGAGTTTCCTGGAAACAACTGAAAAATCTGGGAAGATTGATAAAAGAAAAACAGTATTCGTTAGTAATTGGAGACATCCTTATTTCTACTTCCATTTGCATAAGGTCTTTGTTAATCCCAAGAAGTGCTCTCTATATTTGGGGGATTAATCAGCGAATAAAAATAGCAGTAGTCTGAGATGTTGATATTTTGAATTTCTTGAATAATCTGTTTTCTGGAGTAATATTTTGTCATTTATAGCTGAAAATAACCCCGCCATGATGTTAAAATTTCGTTGGTTGTAAGTTTATATTTAGTTTAAACCTTTGTCAATGTCGTCGATAAAACTTATAATTGCCCTGAAGACAGCAATAAGATGTCGAATTATGAACGGTGGCGAACAGCTAGGCGTGTCCTCGCTGGTACATTTCTACGTTCGCCTCGAGTGAAACGTTGCGTGCACTTTGTAGGACAGGCGAGTGCAACGAAAAAGTAATTCAAAGGTAATTTGTATTCCTTAGAGGCGTGGACAACCTCCGGACTCGAAGCTCGTTCCATCTGTTTGAGGCTACCACATCGAGTGAGCGATGGTCGGATTCTGGCCCTAGAATCCCACCTCGAGATCATCCTCGTGGCCCAGGGACAGATTAAGGCGACTACTTGGCTCCCGCTGGGTTGTGCTGCGGCCCGATCCCCTTGAGGCTGCCGCCGCGCACGAGGGACTGCCGCTTGGGCTTGTCCTCCTCCTTGGGCTTGTCCTTGGGCTTGTCCTTGATGACGGTGAGTCGCTGCTTGATGGAGCGGCGCAGGTCCTTGCCCAGGCTGTCGAGCGCCGAGGAGCGCTCCTTCTCCGGCAGCGCCGAGACGCCGGCGATGCGCTCCATCACAGACTTGCGCTGCTCCTCGGGCAGGGCGTCGAGCGCCGAGCGCGGCTTCGGCGCCACCTTGTCCACCACGTCGTCCACCACGTCCCTCGCCGCCGCGTCCGCCGCCGGTTCCTCTTCGGGGGCGGGCCCTGGCACGGGCGCGGGCAGGGGCAGGCCCAAGGGCCCCGCGCCGGGCTGCGGGGTGGCCTGCTGGAGCAGCTTGTCCAGCAGGGTCTTGACGGCGGCCGGCGTGTCGGCGGGATCGGGCAGCTCCGTGAGGAGGCCGCCCAGCAGGTCCTTCAGGTCGGAGGTGGCGACGGTCACGTGCAGTAGCGCGTCCAGCGCCCCTTTCACGTCGGCGGGGGCGGCGGCCGCGTCGCGCGGCGGCGGCGGAGGCACCTGCTCCACGGGCGGGCCCTGGAAGACGCGGTCGAAGCGGCCGCGCAGCCGGTGCAGCGACTCGATGCTGCAACACACCACGTGCCAGTCATGCCAACTGATGCGGCGGTCCTGGCGAAGCTTACGCCTAAGAAGCGATCATTCTCAAATAAGGATGTAGGAAATGGATTAGATAATCTTGTAATAAAACGAAAGGATGCGGAAACGACAAAGGAGGGCTAGGAGAAATGTGAAGAAGTACTAAACGAAGCGAAGACCAAGACTACTGTAATTCGACTTCAGTGCACACAGCGTCCGTTTCTGCTGCAGGGAAGTTCCGATGGTGTCGGGTTTTCTACACAAACCAATAAGCGAGGTTAATTCGCCCGCACCGTAGAGAATTCTAACGAGTTTTGTGGATTTCGATGGGTTCTCCGATCTACATCAGGCGAATAGCGGAACGGTACTCTTACCTACGAGTCACGGAATCATTCCTTCTTCATTCATCAGAGATCATTCCTTCTTCATTCTTGTTCACAACTATCCTCTTACTCTGTCTCCCTCTCTCACTATCTCTCTCTCTATCTCTCTCTCACTCACTCACTCATCCCCCCCCACACACACACACTTCAATACACCGGTGACGGGAGGGCAGTCGGAAGCTTAGAGCTAGTTCTGGCTGAACGGTTCCTCGCTGGGGGAGGTATCTGGCGGGGAAGCCCCAAGATGACAATGGTCGGAGTTGTAGTTGGGGAGGAACACCATCAACTCTGAGGCCATAAGATGCAAGACACGTGGAATGAAGGACCTGAATAGTTGATGCACCGGGAATACTTACGCAGTGAAGCGGAAATCTCTCTGATTTAAAATAGTCTCGCGTGAGACATTGATGTTTTGACTGGGTGGTTACGGATAGGTAGAGAAAGACGAAATATCAGATTAGGGAAACCAACATTTACCACTTCGTAATATTACAGAAAATCCATGAATATGTTTTCTGAATTGATAAACGGTATCCTAATAGAGATGAAAATCTAGAATTAAACGAAGAATGTAATATTGAAAAAGTACAAACAGCCCTAAATATTGTGTGAGTTAGAGAGAAGAGAAGGTGAAATTAGTACGTTTCTCCTTTGTCAAAATAAAAGATGGTTAGAATTCGGGGGTATTGCGACCCAGAAGTAAAATGCAATACGGGGTGGAGGAGTTAGTGAGATAGAAAAACGCCCGTGAACAACAGCGGAGAAACTCAACAAGCAAAATTCAAAATAGCACAATTAAAATCTCTAATAAACTCCAAAAGCTGCTTATCAATAGACAATGCCATCACATTATATAAATCAATAGCCAGACCCTTAATGCTATACGCATGCTCCGAATGGACTAACGCATCAGCTACAACCATAAATAAACTGCAAATAATACAAAATAAATTTATCCCTTTAGCAACTCACGCTTCATGGTTTATATTCTACAAACAAATACATAAAGAATTGAATATAACATCCATCATTAAACACATAGCACTCTCTTTTTTGTTTTTAAAATCCGAAGGGATGAAGATCATTGACATGTAGTGCATCGAACGTATAACTATTAATAGTTATTTATGTACATAAACAATTGTTTTTAAATTAAGAGTTTACTTTTAAATAAATTATTAAAAGGCGAAGTTAATAAGATTAAAAACATTTTATTCGCATTTTTTAAGAATATATTGCGTAGAGGCCCTGCATATGCACTCGTAATACCACTTACTTAGTACAGATGTAATAACTTTAAACGAATTCATCGAAAAGTATATTTTAAATGGAGTTGCCATCCTCTTATAATTTAATAATCGTACTTTTCTCGTACTGCATGGGCTTCTTCTTCGAATTCATTCAATTTCCCACACTTAGTTTCAGTGTTTCAGCACGGCAGCTCACTTGTCATTAAGAAGTGGCCAATTAGCCTCGTATTAAAGGTTCATTACAAAGGGTGCAGCCAGGAGGCTACATCTGCTGGCAAAATGTATCCGCCGACGGAGGCAGCGAGAACAATCGCGGAGGGGGGGAGGGCTAACGGAGCAGCTCTTCCACGGAGCAGTTTCCGGCGCTGGGGGGAGGTAGCGGGCGGGGGGGGGGAGCTGTACTGCCACCGCCGGCGTAGTTGGCTGCGCTGAAGCACGCTACGCCCTCGTAATTCACTTCGAGGGTCGCAGTCGGGCAAATTAGCTATGCTGGACATTGTAGCTTGGACATCAGGGACTTCGTAAGTTGGAACCCATTTTATGAGCCATTCGTGTTTGTCTTTTTAATAATAAACGGTCACCAGAAATTGTGATTCTCTGAAAGCACATTAGGTGATTCGTAAACATCATGAATTGCCTTAATTTACCGTTATACAATAAATGTAGAAAATGTGTGGAAAATTTTTCAACATAATTTGTATTACTAAATTAAAAAGTTATATTTTAAATTTCTTACAATGTTCAGTTAATATTGATTTTGAAGACTTGTTACAACTTTATCTGTTACCTCTAAGCTCATTTTACAAGAGTGCTTTAGAGGGAAAAAGTTGAGTGAAATTATCACGTCATATAGAATTAGTAAAAATTACCATAATTTGTGATATGTATTGTGTTAAGAGATTTTAGAAGATAAAAATATATTTGATGGGATAGTATACCATATTACAAAAACATAAGAGTACACTTTTACCTCAATTATATTAGTAATAATTAGTTTTTTATTACAAGGTATTCTATTGGAATTTTAGTTGTTTTCGAATTATTTGAAGTGAATTTTTTGAAACTGTTCAAGTATAAACTTAACATTGAAGTATATTTGGATGAATACATTCATATAAAGTTTTAAAGAAATATAGCAGTAGGAAATACAAAATTCGCCAGAACACGAACAGTTTGAAAAGTGGCAAAAAAATGGAATACGGATAATAATAAACGGCAACACGAAGTTTTTATAACATAAATTACGTTTTTCGAAATTTGAAAGAGACATGAACTGAACTAAATTAAACACTGTTTGTCTGTTCACGTGGGAGAACGCGAGACGAATAGTTTTAGTTTACTTTTGGGTCTACTTTAAGTCTACTTTTCTGCTTACTTTTAGTACTACTATAAAAGAGTTGTCACCATTATTACTATTCATTATAATATTTAAATTATAAATTTCATAGCACTAAAAGGAATGAAGATTTAGTTCACTCCATTTTTACTCCGGTGATATATCTTTCGCTCTGAACATGATCTCTTTTCCTGTTCGTCGTCACATAAGTCAACTGTAGCAAAACCGGCTTAGGTGGCTCAGGGCATCAACTGATGTCACTGCAGTGCCTCTGACCAAGAGGTCTTAGCATTCGAGTCCCGAGCACTTTTTAGCAGGAGTTTCGACACTTGCTCGTTAGCTAGGTAGAGGTCATCCGCCGTATGGGGGAAAATTCTAGCGGCCTGCTGCTCTGATCAGTACTTTTTCGTAATTTCTCCAATCAGCATCAGGCAAATGATAGAGTAGTACCCTAAAAACGGGCCACAAACCTTACGTAAACTTATCTACCTCTTCCATGTCCTATCCTCTCCTTACATGCGCTACAGTATCATTCATGTCGGAAGCTTAGAGTTTGTCCTAGCTGGGACGGTGCCTCACTGATACGTGGTTGGGGAAACCCAACGTGTAGGTTGGCACCGCATCTCCGTGATTTCTCCGATCAATACCATGAGGATGCCAGAGCAGTACCCGAACAAACGGGCCAGGGTACGCGCGTGATCTCACCTTCCTCTTCCTTGTCCTATCCTCTCCCGTTACACATACACTTGCACTAACATGCAATACACTACCACACATGCCAGGAGACCGCTCGGAAGCTTAGAGCTTGTCCCGGCTGGGGCGGTGACCCGCTGATGGGAGATACGTGGTTGGAAAAAAACCGCTAGCGGTCGGTAGGTCGGCTCCGGAACTAGCAATACAGCGGTGGAAAGATAACCGCCACCTCCCGAGCAAAAACATGGACTACACTTACGGGACTAACGTCCCTGTTAGTTGGCGTGCCCTAAATCGCTAAAACAATCAATCAACGCTAGGAGGTCACCTGCAGCGGTCGGCCTGCAGATCCCCGGGGGTGAGCTGCACGCCCGGCTCCTCCACGCTGGGCTCGGGCGGCGGGGGCGTGCGCGGGGGCGTGAAGTCGCCAAAGTCGCACATGTCGAAGCGCGCCCTGGCGTCCTCCAGCCGCTCCCCGCGCGCCACGTAGCGCACGGGCGAGCGCCGGCGCCGGCGCTTGCGCGGCGGCTCCACGAAGAAGCGCCACGTGGCGGCGTACAGCAGGCGGCGGCCGGGGCGGAGCAGCAGCTGCGACGCGTCCATCGCGGCGCGCGACCCGTCGCGCCGCTTCTGCCGGCCACGCACCGACTCTCAATCGCTCTGCAAGGCGCTCGGCCAATCTGCGAGGCTGACAGTCTAACGGTCCACTCCATCGCTCAACTCTCTGCGAGAAACGAGGACAGTGTGCGAGGCTCTCGCTTCCGTAGCGGCGAATCTTTAAGTTCGACCGACGGTCAGTCTGCTCGGCTGACAGTCGGGTAAAATTTAAGTCTGACAGTCGGCCAGTCCGCGAATCTGGCAATCGTGTAGTCTGCAAGTCAGACTGATCAACCGACCGACCGATCGTCCTTCAGTCGGACACTTTCTGAGTCAGCCAGTCTTTGAGTCCCCCAGTTGGCTAGTCAGCGAGTTTGTCAGTCGGCGAGTCTGACAGTCTCACAGTCGCGACCCGGCCGCTCGCATCCGACAGACACGCCCACTCCAGCTCTCAGCTCACTGCGAGGCACGAGTGCGTGGCTAGTGTGCGAGGCGGATAGACGGCCAATCTTTAAGTCTGACAATCAGCGAGTCTGGTAATCATGTAGTCTGAAAGTCAATCAGAACGACCGATCGTTCTTTAGTCGGACACTTTGTAAGTCATCCCCTCGGCTACGAGTCTGACAGTCTGCGAGTCTGACAGTCGGCTGAGTGATTGACAATTCTGTAGTCTGCAAATCTTACAGTAGACCAGTCTGCGTGTATCCTGGTCAAGTGGACTGCAAGTCTGACGGTACACCAGTTCGCGAATGTGACAGTCGGCCAATTGCGGTCAGTCGTCAAGTCCATCAAACTGTGTCTGACGTCTGACCTACCGTACGGGTAGTCATCAACTACCCGTATCAATCTGCCAAGTGGATCAGTCGTCCATACTTCCTGTTTGCTACTTCGTCTACCTCCTTGTCTTTACCAATCTCTCTGCCTATCATAGCCATCAGCTATTCAAAAAGCCAGTCCGTTGCATAATTCCTTGATTCTTTCTTTTGTGTTCCGGTATTTTAGCTTAACTGACATATTTCTCAGGGCACACTTCTATTTATCTCATACATAAGTGCTTAAAAATGTAAATTTTCTTAATAAACGTTTGCAATTTGTTGACCATTATTGTTCTTAAGTAGAGCACACTATTTTTCCTTCCAATTGAGGGGTTTCTTACAAGAACCAAACAAGTTCAAAATTCCATATTTTGAGATATTTCACCAAGTTATTTCCTACAACTAGCGCAATCGGATGGGATTTCGGCAAGTACCGAACACGTTGGAACACATATGGCCAAAAAGTACATTTACTGTTATCCACGTGTACGCTGTGAACTTTTTGGTGCCTCCTGAAAAATCTCGAATTAGGATTAGTTTGATTCTTGCAACAACCCTTAAATTAAATTCGACTTCGTCTCCCAAATCGCGATGCTCTGACGCGGCGTTGAGAGTGCGGTTAGCGGCGCACCTTGCCCCTGATGAGGGGCTCCCTCTGCGGCTGGAGGGTGATGGCTGCGCAGCGGCGGTAGGGGAAGCCCCCGCGCCCTATCACCTGCGGCGGCGCCTCCTGCCAACGGAACAAGCGCTTTTGAACAATCTGTAAAAGCATTCCAACAGTCTAGATGTTCCTCTGCCCTTCACAACTCAAGCACATTAAATATGAATATAATGAAAATAATAATAATAATAATGATAATAATAATAATAATAATAATAATAATAATGGCGATAATAGCAATGATGATACTTGTAATGATAATAGTAATAACAATAATATGTCAATACTGAACACTGAATTGATACTATTGATTGAACACTGAATTGATACTGAATTGGCACCACTGACTGTATTTGAACTGTGATGTGTACATATCCATTCAGAAGGCCGTGATTCTGCACACTTGCAGTATTGCCCAAAGGATTCTGGGAGAGTAGACGGGAAAGATGTCACACCGAAATCTTACGTCCTTTGGCTAAGCACGCCTGGACTAAGATTTTTGCTTCCATTGGAGTGAAATAAAAAGATGAAAATAATACTAATTGCCAATAATATGGAATGGAGCATCAGACGAAAGATACTGTTCAATTATTAATGATGACTGTAGAACTAGTCAATGACGTTTGTGTGAGGTGCGGCAGAGGAAGTCACCGATTTAAATATCTTCCGGAACACCACTTGAAAACTCGTCAATGTCGTTTTGCTTCTCATGCAACATTGCCAAACTCCGTTTCACGCGGCCTCACATTCACGGACGACATTTAGTTAGCTCCGGTCATTTTCACAGAGTTGCCAATACGTCTTTGGAGAACATTGAGTTAGGAATGTTGAGTTATTCCTTGGTACTCGAGTTTTTATGCAACGTGCAGAGCAAACCTTTGTTTTGTTGCAAGTTTTCTTGTAACTAGCGTATAATCATCTAAATGAAACGTGTTTCTTAATTAATAAAATAAAAATAAATGTATTCTCTGTTGCATATAGCTTCTAATATTCTAGTTGTCTTTTTCTAATTCGACATTTTCTATTACAGGTGAGTCCTCAATAGAAGAATATTATTTTCCACACATACCTTAATTTATATTGGTGAGTCTGAAAAACCTATTTTATTATATTTATATTTTCAGGAAACTTTTCTAAATGAAAGAAAACACTATGAATAACGAATGAATGAAAAAAATTTTTCTTGTTATGTGTTATCTGAAGGGCCGTTCATAAAATACGTAACGCTAAAGAGGGAGGAGAGGGTTTGAGGCAGCGTTACGCTGTGTTACATAGGATTAGGAGAGAATTCCATTAGTAGTAAGCAACATTAATTTTTTTAAATTTTTTTTTGAATTTGCTGAAATACTTCCTTTTTGTCCCACTACAACACGAAAATATTATCTAATTAATTGGTTTTAAAACAAAGTTTTTTAAGTCATCGAAAGTTGTTTCTGAATGACTGAAATGACTACACTTTTTTACTGAACTATAATTTATTTTCACTTTATGCTTTTACATAGGGATTGGAAGGTTGACGCAAGTGTTATGTAATTATTATGGGGGGGGGGGTTCAAACACGGGTTATGGGTGCGTTACTGGGGGGAGAGGTGGTATACAAAATACTCCAAATTTGCGTGTCTAGTCTTTGCGTGTGCGGCCACTAGACACATTTCAGTGTATATGTAGCAATATTAATAATATATTTATTATTTATTAATATAACATTTGAATGTATATGTATTACATTTATAATAGTTCCAGTGGTAATGATCTTAAGACTCTTCAATCATGTTTTACTTACCACGAGCTCATATTCCGTCGCATTTTCTGCGAATACCAATCCTTTCGGTGCCTTATCCTCCTGGAGAAAATGAAATAGAAACATAAACCACATGCTTAGGTTCAGTTTCATCTTACGTATATGTTTTTCCGAGAACTATTTAATCACAGTTGATTAGGCTGAAAGACTGTTCAGAAGAGACCTGACCATTTCTAAGATTATGTACATGGTTTTCGAAAAACAAGTAGTTTTCCGAAATTTTTGCATGAAATACAGGCAATTAAAAGAAAAATACTATGGTCTCAAAAATGGTTAAAATTTTCATTATTACTTTCCCGTATAAAATATATATACATATAAAGAAAAATCGTACAAATGCGGTCGCTAAATCTAGAACACGTGGTGGTCCAAATTTTGTTATTCCTTCCAACCTAAAAATCGGTTGACGGCAAAACGTCTGTCCGTCTGTGAACAACGCTAGCGGCTAAACCGTTCACACGATTTTCTCCACACTTGATATTCTCCAATCAATCTAGTTGATGTCGTCACCCCTTTAATTTAAAACCGATATTTTAATTTAGGGGGTACTTAACATGATGCACTTGAGACATTTTCAAAATTTTCAAAAAAATAGGTAACAGGTTTTCGATTAAACATTGTTATTGGATAATGTGACATTTAAGAGTATGGCTCAGATCTCTTCTTCTTTAAAACAAACTGATTTTTTTCGAAAATTGGAAATTCTATTGTATGAGAAATTCTGCATATTTCTGCATTTCTCTACAATAATGACTTAAAATGGTCTAATATCTTACCACAAATTTAGCTTTTGGAGTAAATCGTACTGTATCTACTTCGTCGTCATCGTCTTCCTTATCCTCTTCTCCTTCGTCTTCTTTACCTTCTTCGTCACCATCTTCAATATTTAGAGCTATTTTCTCCGCCTTTAGCTGTAAAAAAATCAGTGTTGCGTATAATACAAGGTGGTTCAAATATGACCGGGACTTATTTTTTTTCAAATACCCCGACATACGCATTAACTGCGCCGCCTGGAGAGAATCTAGCCACAACCCCCCACCTCCCTCCTTTGCAGGTTAGAACCTGTTCAGTCGCGTCTGGGTCTTGCTAGAACGATGAGTGAACAAAAGGTGCCGCGGTGCGTGGAACAACGCATTATCATCAAATTTCTCGTTGGAGAAGACGTTCAACCGTCGGAAATTTTGCAGAGACTCAAAAAACAGTACAGGGAAGAGTGCCTCTCACGGACCCGTGTGTTTGAATGGTGTAAGTGTTTCAGAGAGGGACGAGAGCGCGTTGAGAATGAACCTCATAATCGTCGGCCGCGAACATTCATAACCCCAACAAACATTGATCGTGTTAATGCGGTTATTTGTGAGAACAGGCGCATCACTATCAAAGAAGTTGCATCAGTAATTGGCATCAGTGTGGGTAGTGTAGAAGACATGATAAAAAAACACCTAAAATATAGAAAAGTGAATGCTAGGTGGGTTCCACGCACTTTGACGGACGAGAACAAATTGATGCGCATGCAAGCTGCCAGTGTTCTTCTAATGCGGTTTGAAAATGAAGGAGATGCATTTTTGAAGTCCATTGTAACCACTGATGAAACGTGGGTCCACTATTTTATTCCTGAGTCCCAGCAGGCATCACGTGAATGGCGACACGCCTCTTCTCCAAAACCCAAGAGAGCGCGGAAGATCCGTTCGGCGGGAAAAGTGTTGGCAACATTTTTTTGGGACTGGAAGGGTGTTATCCATGTTGACTTTCTTACAGAAGCTAACACCATCAATGCAGCTTATTATTCAGCACTTTTGGAAACGGAAATCAAAGAAAAGATCCGATCCAAACGGAAGAGAGGTGGGAAACGGGTAGCATTCCTTCAAGACAATGCACGGCCTCATACTGCTAAAACAACCATGGCAACCATCAGCAAATTGAAGTGGGACCTTCTACCACATCCGCCGTACAGTCCAGATTTGGCCCCAAGTGATTTTTACCTGTTTGGACAGCTTAAATCACATTTGCAAGGCATGCGATTTGCGGATAATGACGCAGTCATCCACAGTGTTCGGGAGTGGATATGCCGACAACCAAAAGACTTTTATGAAAAGGGCATTAGGATGCTCCCAGGACGTTGGAAAAAATGTATAGAATCTGGAGGGGAGTACTTTGAAGAATGACATGTACAAATAAATTTTTGTTAATAAAGTATTTCGTAAAAAAAATCAGTCCCGGTCATATTTGAACCACCTTGTATCAAAACTTCACAAGCACGCAACCGAGAAATCAAGTACGCTAACGCTCGCTAATTTACAAACATGCCTTCACGAGGTTGAGCCTACCTTTCGAGAGAGGTACGCATTTTAATGTATTATGTAATTTCCGGCAATATTTGAGCAACGAATGGGAAATTGCCTTTTAGTTATTTCGAATATTGAAGTAATAGAAATTGAATACAGCTCAAAATTTAAAGAACAACTAGTATGACAAATTGAAATTATATTATGGAAGTTTCACTGTGATTGAACTGATTTGACAGGATTTGAGGAAATCGTTAGAAGTTAAACTTTGGAGCCTTCTCCAGGATTTTGTATTTCGACCCAGTACTGAAGGAGGCCACGGTAGAGTGCCCGAAGCGTGGGCTACTTCGTCTGAAGCAAAGATGACAAGCATCTGAGGAATAGCTTCCCCTCCACTTCAAATCCCCATCGATTCGTCAGATATATATTGTGGCAACTCCGGTTTGAGACACATTTCCTCCTCACTGTTCTTCTTGCCTTCTATTTCGGTATTTATTCTACACTTAATCTCATTACATCGTCAAAAATTACATTACAGCTTCTTACATCGTCAGAAAAATCATCACACCTCATCAACAACTCCGTAGATGCCCGTGGCCGCGTCGCGATTCTTGCTGCGTATGTACGGCCATTGGGCCATCTCCCCAAATTTACCCACACAATAACCAAGTCAGGATTGAGCGCTGAGAGCAAACGCAAGCGAGTGGTGGCCGGCAGAATGTGTGTAAGAAAAACCGTAAAATTTGATTCACTACGATACCATTTTATGGGCAACCGTGGAGCTCCCAGCGGGTAGACAATCACTGCGCGTGGAGGGTTCGCGTCGAGACTCTCTTAGTGGAGAGTTCGTCTGTGATGACACCGCATGCACATTTTCACGAATTTGCTTTGAGAAGAAATTACCACTTCGTGTAGCGCGCAGACGCTAACTTGCGCTACGAGGTTGATTCAAAAGCAGTGAACGACTTGCGGAGCACTACCAAAGTGAATCTACTTAAGTGAAACCATACAAGTAATCGTCAAAGTATAGAAAACTAGCAAATTACTCGGAGTTGCCTATCCTTTGTTCATAGCCAATGCTTGCGAAAGAGAAAAAAATTCAATTTTATAAAAAGCCCGATTTTTAAGATTTTATTCACTATAATTTGTTTTCTATAATTTTCTTTCATTTTATTTTACAGTACATTGCTTTTATTTTTTTTGTCTTTCGCACTGCTACTGTACTCTAGATAAATTATTAGATAACTGAAATGCTGCACCTTTACTGGCCGCTGGCGGAATATATTAGGAACCAATTTACTCATAGCTTCAGGCGAAAAATAAAGATTGTGGTGTATCTACCAACATATTACTTAAACTACTTATTTTCCGCATTTGTGTTGTATTAATATTTATTAACATTTACAAGCAACAACCCTGAAAAAGATCCTGTACAAATTTCGTATCTATTCTTACACTACTTTTTTGTGGTATCATGTCGTTGAACTCAATTTTATTAGTATTCATTTCTTTTTTCTTCCGGGCGCTTTTTTCAACTTTCAAGGGATGCCTATTTCGGTTATCCACGCCGGGTACCCACTATGGCCCTCGCGTAGAAACATATTCACCTTTTACACTAGACACACTTGAGGTCTCCTAATCTGTGGTCAGTGGACTCCCAAGCCCTTCCGCGACAACACACACACACACACACACACACACACACACACACACACACACACACACAATAAAAACAAGGGCCAAATAACCATTCCCACGGCGGGATTTGGACCCGTGACCCTTGCGACAGAGGGGCACCCTGTTAGCACCCCACTTTAGCCAACTCGGTATGTATATATATATATATATATATATATATATATATATATATATATATATATGAAAAATTATACAAAAATTCTCTACGCCTCGTATTAAGGTCAAAAACGTGCAAAGAATTTTAGACCACACGTATAAGAGACAATTAGCAAAGAAAATAATCAAATAATCCCGAAATTGAGAGGTTTGTGATAAAGGGAGTGTATTGTGATAGTTGTGTAGTATTATTTTTATCAATTTAAACCTGTACATTCGTGAATATGTTGTAGTTAGTACTTAAATAAGTATTGTAAGACACATTTATTAGAGAATTATTCGTCGTTAGGCGAAATTTAATAATCAGTTGAGTATCAAAAACTCAAAAGTAATCACTAGATTAATATTTGTCATGGCATTTTTTATTTTTTTTATTTAATTTTGACAAAGTTGTACGTGAGGTGTTACTCTCAAGTAGTGACAGGTATACCTGCAGCTACAAAATTATAGTTCATAGATATTGCTTTTGACAATTGTAAGCAAATAATTTTCACTAATAGAATAATTGTTAATAAAATGTTTTGTAACACAACTATATATTTTCAGTAATGTAACCCATTAAAAAGGATCTTACACGTAGGGATCAAAACGTCTTCGTATATTAATAAAAAATAACTGGAATTGTCGTTTATTTTACAATTGATCAATTGATATTACGATATGAATATCATGAAACGCTTTATCCACTTCGAAAAAATTTTACAAAGAGCATAATTTTGTTTTTAGACAGCCACTACTAAAAGTTTCTCTTTCAGGGCATTCGTGGCGTGCTAAATGTTCAATTTTAGCACTAGTACTAAAAGTAAGAAGATGTTCAAGTGTTCAGATAAATCTAAGAAGGCAACAAAGGAAACAATACTTTCGTTTGGTTGCATAAGCTACTACCAATCTTAATGTATCAATAAGTTATTTGTACACTTGAATACCAATAAAATGAAAGTCATGAAAGGTGTCTAAAATTGTGTATGACATGCATGGTGAAAGTGATTTTAGTTTGCTTATACGACTGTGCCACTTGGCCTGTCGGCCTCATGTCGCAACATTTGCTACTCGCAAAATAAAAGGTAACTTTTACCACTCTATCATAAATAACTCTTATCATTCACATGACGACTATGCGCCACAACAAAAGTTCTCGGAAATATTCAACCCTTATTTGAGGCCGAGCGGATCTGACTAGGACGGGAATTGCTAGAGGATTTAATTTTGCATGCGTTTGCTCCTAGGGGTTCTTTTGTTTGCCTAAAGTACATGGTCATTGTGGATTTCCCGCCGCCTTTCAATCTCGAGTATTATATTAATTTTGAATCAGATACATTGGACCGTCTGCGACTTTCGTCTGTCTAGGGCATATTGGTCTGGAACAATTACTTACACGTCAATCGCTGGGTTCGAACTCACACGCTTCTGTACACAATTTTCCAATTTAGTTCCATTATTTAGGACGGTCATTATTCATTATTGGAAGTTGAATGCAAATCGTAAATAAATCTCTTTAATTGACTCTTGGTCGTGCGAAGCGCGTGAGGCCGTGTGCGCAACGCCACCTCGAGGTCGCGCAGGGCGACGGCGGCGGCGGCAAGCGTTTGGTCCTCGGTTTTTTTTTTGTTTGCCTAAAGTACATGGTCATTGTGGATTTCCCGCCGCCTTTCAATCTCGAGTATTATATTCATTTTGAATCAGATACATTGGACTGTCTGCGACTTTCTTCTGTCTAGGGCATATTGGCCTGGAACAATTACTTACACGTCATACTCTGGGTCCGAAGTGACAAGCTTCTCTGCACAATTTTCCAAAGTTACATTATTTAGGACGGTCATTATTCGAAGTTTAATTCTAAATAGCTCTGTGTACGAATTGACTCTTGGTCGTGCGAAGCGCGTGAGGCCGTGTGCGCAACGCCACCTCGAGGTCGCGCAGGGCGGCGGCGGCGGCGGCGGCGGCCTCGGCGCGCAGGCGCTGCTCGCGCGCGCGCCGCAGCTCCTCCTCCATGTCCTCGGGGTCCACGGGCAGGCCCGCGTGCGCCGTCTCCAGGTACAGCACGGGCTGGTTGGTGCGCAGCTCCACCCCGCGCCGCGACGGCGGGTGGTACAGCCTGCGACCGGCGCCACACGCGACGAAATGACGGGACGAAGAGACGGCGACACACAAGTGCGCGACAAAACGACTATTCGCTACTCACTTTCCCCACACATGTCTTCGCGCGCTTAATTCAGCGCTCATTTATTACATAGGATATTTTTTACGTTGGTTAAAACGTTGTACGACTACAAAATACATGAAACTTACATTAAAAACCATTTCATAGTCTGGATTAAAACGTTACATGTTAGTTGTGTTTTTATATATTTTTATTTGTTACTGATACTTTATAGCTCGTTATTGCCTTCTGTACGGAGCTCGATACACACTGCACAACTCATCTAGCTCAAAAGAATCGTGGTTACGAGGGAAAAGTGAAGACAGTGAAAGATGCTCCATGTTTTCTTATGAAAGAAATCATGAAAGGGATTATAGAAGGGAAATATGAAAAGACAAATCGATACAAGTTAATTACTTGTTAATTAGTAGAGAAGTTATTCTGAATCAAAAAAGTTAGGTTAAAAAATAAAATTATGTACAACAGGCGTTAACTGGTTTTAAAGACCTCCGGCGACCAAACGCTGGGGTCAAAAGCCCAAGGGCATTTTACCGCCGGTCGATTTTTAGAACCCATATAACGCTCTTGGTGCGTAAGCATATTGTATCCAGAATTTGTAAAATGTTTACAAGTAAATTTTAAATATGTGTAATTGTTATTGTACGTTCGTTACAAAAAATTATTCGTTCATTCGATAAAACTCTATATTAAACGTATACATTAGTTATGACGTATATGTTTACATGGAGTAAACCTTTATAATAACTAGATCTGTCAATCGGCAGCTCATCTCACGTCCTAGCGGCAGAGGAACCCCACCTCCTCCTGAAAATACCACTCCCCACACCTACAGGGTGAATTCCCTGATCCTCCTGTCTCAAAGCAAAAGACGTATTAGAATTAATGACTTATTTTACGTGGCGAGACTCGGATCACCAGACCCGTTCTTCCGTCTGAACACGCCAACTTCGCTTCGCTCCTTTCATCCACAAGCGGAGAACGGAGGTATCACTCGGGTGGCGAAACAGGTGATTTGAAATTAGCTGAGAGGTTTCATTTTGGCTTGAGAATATTTTACATGCGGTATTTTTACTTACTTACATGGGGCAGCCGGCTTTACTAATACAATACGCTACTCTACGCCGATTGTTGGGTGGGGGGGAGTGCTCACTTGGCGGCGAAGGGCAGCGGGGCGTCCTCGTCGTCGGCGGCGGCGTCGGCGGCGCGCGCCGTGTCGGGCGGCTCCGCCTCCCCCGCGCGCGACGCCGCCGCCCGCTCCGCCGTCGCCGAGTCGCGCGGGTCCCCGTCCAGGCGCAGGTGCACGCGGTAGCCCGGCCACGGCGCCAGCGGGTGCAGCACGGACAGGGAGCGCGGCACGCGCAGGTCGTACACGGTGTCGCCCACGTGGCGCTCCGCCCCTGAACACGCGCCCGCGCCGCCGCACTCGCTTGCGCCCTCACACGATCTCTCTCATGCTCTCCCTTTCACGCGCCCTCACTCGCACGCGCCCTCACTCTCTCACGCCCTCACTCGCTCACGCCCTCGCTCGCACACGCCCTCACTCGCACACGCCCTCACTCGCACACGCCCTCACTCGCACACGCCCTCACTCGCACACGCCGCACAGCGACCTCGTACAGCGGCCCATCAGAAATTTGATTTATAAACAGTATAATTATTAGTTAGAGTATGACGAAATATGAACTTGGAATGCTCGATGGTTGACAGTTACAGTAAATGTGGCACCAGTGATGATACAATCGAATGGCTGTATATACTGCACTTGACGACGTCGCGTACTTAGGGAGACACAACCAACTAGCTAAGATTGTCCATCAACAATTGCTTCTTTAGCATGGAATGCTAAATTGTGAAGCTCCGCCGTATTTTAAAGACAATGGAATGGAATGGAATGGAAGCAATTAATATAATCATCTGTTGGGACTGAGTCATATTAACATATAAAACTGTGCCTTTCAATAGACCATTTTTTTATTGACAGGAACAAGAAGTAACTGTTCTTGATAAGTAACTTGATATTTCCGTAGCATTGACACACAATCTAAAGGAAACAGAAGCCGAAAAAAATTATCAAGTGTGAAGATATTGCTCTGGAAATAAAACAAATGTGGAAACTGTTGAGTGTTACAATATTTCGTCTGAAGGTGTAGTAACAAAAATTTGTCAGGCAAAATGTAAAAAAAAGGGATCAACTCAACAAACCCTAATTTACGGACAGAAAGCAGTGATTCTTCTAACATGTCATTTAGTTTTCAAGTTCTTGAACTAACACAAATGGTGGTCGCATATCGGTCATGGGGGGATGGGGTCAGAGTGAAACCTCTCTCCTCCAGTGATCGAGCTCTTTCCTAATCTGGCAGGAATGGGCAAATTGAACCCATCATCAGCTGCTGAGAATCACAAGAGATGATATACCAACAACAACAACAATAATAATGATAATAACAACAATAATAATAATAACAATAATAGCAATAATAATAACAATAACAATAATAATAACAATAACAATAATAATAACATTAATAACAATAACAACAACAACAATGTTAGTAAAATTCAAACAAATTTAATACCGATTCTTCAAGAAAAATATTGACCATAAAGATTGAAGTACAGATTCCGTATTCATGTTTCCATGAAATCGACCGATAGGGTATATGAATTCTCATTCAAAAGAATATTTCTAGCTCTCGCAGCCCAAATCCCGGCTCGTAGAGCTATATCGATATGGAATCTCAGTGTCTTTCGTCTCTCTACGGAGCAGCGGGCATGGGTTTTTTCTTCAATTTCCGACCCGCCCAGCCTCTGAAGTCCTGATGTCTCGTTCCACTTCACACACATCTCGCTTCAGTCCTCTCTCACGTCTCTCCTCCCCACGCCCCCATCACGCTTTGCCCCGTTCCTCCTATTTCCCCTTTCTCAAGTCCCTCTTGCCCCCCGCTCCACTCCTACCCACCCCCGACTCCGACTCTACCTCCTCTCCCGACCTCGCTCTCGCTCGTACCTCCGCCTCCCCTGCCCTTCGCTTCCGCACCCGCCACGCCCCCCTCCACCCCAGGCTCTGACGTCTCCATCCACCTCATACACACCCCTCCACAGGTCCTCTCCATGACCTGACCCGTCACTCCCCATCTTCCCTTCCTCAAACCCCTGACCTGCACCTCTCCTCCCCGCTCCCCTAGGCCGTCACCCGCCCCAGCCCCCACCTCGTCCCCGGCCGTGCACCTCCTCTCCTCCCCTCCTCCCGCAGCCGCCTCCGACGCCACCTCCTCGCCCGACCTCGCTTCCGCTGGCACCTCCGTCTCCACGCCGGTCTCTTTCGCGGCCTCGGCCCCGCCCCCGCCCCCGCCCCGCCCCCCCCGCCCCCGGGGCCCGCGCGGCGCCTGGAGGCGTGGATGCGCTTTGGCGGGCGCTCACGCCTCGGCGCGCGCGGGCAGTGGGCCGCGACGGCCCAGGAAGATGGAGCGCGGGCTGGGCCCAGAAGGGCCGGAAAGCGCGAGACGGGTTAAATGGAAATACGCGAGCAGGAAAACGTATTTCAGAAGGTAAACTCACAACTTGAAGGGTTTCTTCAATAATAAATTATGGGAGTGTATGGACGAATAAAATGCAGCCAATGATTACTCAAAACTAGAAATAAAGTGTAATTCAAGAAATGAAAAGAAGTGCATTGTTATAACGTCCTCTAATAGCCAAAACCCAAAATGAGGTGAATTTAAACGCTCCACCTCAAAATATGTAAGTTTATTCATGTAGAATTGTACTACAATTACTTCACGAAATAAATAAGTTCCTTATTTACAAGCAATGAAATAAATGCTCCTTGAACCTACATTTCTATACCATCTTGTTTGACTCTCTGAGAAATTATAAAATAATGAATATAAGGAAGCAATATTTATCTCAATGAAACTGCATAATGAGAGTCCTGAAAATGGGTTATGTTATATATGCATGTAGAAGAAAAAATCGTTACCAAAGTTTTCTAGGAATCTTTCAAAATGTTGGAATGAAGTATAATGAAAGGGTGCTACGTACTATTAGTCCACTTTTCTGTCATTTTCTACCAGACTAGTGGAACCCGGCAGACGTTGCCCATCGTCTCCCTTTTTCTCCTTCCCTCTCTATTTCTATCTCCATCTCTCATCGTCTCTCTCTGTCCTTTTGTCTATCTCTGTTTCTCTCTTTGTCTACCCTTTTGTATCTCTCTCTGTCTCTCTGTTTCTCTCTCCTTTTTTGTCTCTCCTTTATTGTCTCTCTCTCTTTGTCTCTCTCTTTGTCTCTCTCTGTGTCTCTCTCTCTCTTTGTCTCTCTCTCTTTGTGTCTCTCTCTTTTTGTCACTCTCTTTTTTGTCTCTTTCTCTTTTTGTCTCTCTCTTTTTGCCTCTCTCTCTTTTTGCCTCTCTCTCTTTTTGTCTCTCTCTCTTTTTGTCTCTCTCTCTCTTTTTGTCTCTCTTTCGCTTTGTCTCTTTTTCTCTTTGGCTCTTTCTTTTTGGCTCTCTTTCTCTCTCTCTCTTTCTCTCTGTCTCCAGCTTCTTCTACACATCAACTCGGCTTCTTTGGAGACGTTTGTACAGCGATTGAAACACATGTTAAAGTTTTGCTGAAACTCTAATACATTTATTTTGGATTTACAAAATAGAGGGTAGCACTAACTTGTACTGATCCCTTCAATTAATAAAAAAATCATTTCTCTCAGTTTTATGTCCTGTTGAAAAATACGTTGGTCTCCATGTGCTAAAAGGGTGCCTTTGTGTCAGAGGGCGGCGCAGTGAGAGTGGAGGGCGAGGACTGGGTGTCAAGAGAGAGGTAGAGGCGCGAGTAGGGAGGAGGTTCAAACACACACAAAGTGAGACGGGACGAGACAGAAGAGGAAGAAAACTTGAAGTTGACATAGATTCACCCAATAGATATTGATTTTAGCTGTCGTAAGCAGAATAATGGAGAGAAACGTGAACAACAAACTTAATATGATGTGTTAGAACAGACACAGCACTATTTTTCAATATAGCCTTGTTCTACGCATTTTATTCACCGATGAACAAGAGCGTGCATGTCACGCTGGTAAAAATCTGGACAAGACAAGGTGACCCGTACGGGAATGCGTATGTCACTCTTCCATGGATTGCCATACCACTGGATTGTCGTGCCATTGACACCACTCATATTCGTTTTTGAGGTTGCACGCCAACGTACAAAAGTGGTAGGCATTACATTCGGAATGACCCTTGTATGTATGGGGTTGAGAAGAGCTGGTTTTGTACTAACAAACGGATTCATCCAGGTGGTTTGAAGAAGCGGGGCAGTTTGGGGCACATACGGGCAGGGCTATGAGGCGCAGTTGCAGACAGACAGACGAGAGCGTACAAATGTAGAACGTGAGTAGATTGGCTGTCACTGACGAAAGCGCACAGGTTCAAACAACCAGCGCCGACAAATTTGGACGTAGCTGCAGATCCGGGCGAGCGACCTTGAGCTGGCTGGAGTCGGGATCGAGAGCCGTGAGATGCGAGCTGCCGCAGAGGGCGCTGGACGCTTCAGGGTTTGTGGGGCGTGAGTTGTGGCGGGCGCTGGTTTCACGGACCGCTGCGCCTCACCTTGTCCCTTCCCCCCTCCCCACTCCTTCCCGTCCTCCTTGCACCTCCCAACTTGCCCCTCGTCGCCTTGCCCTTCTCCTCCCCGCTCCGCCCAACCCCGACCCGATCTCACGCGCCGCGCCCCACTTCACACCTCGCCGCCCAGCCTAGTTTCGTCCCACCCCTCTCCGCCTTGCCCTTTATATGCCCACACCGCCCTTCTCTTTCCCGATCCACCGCTCCTCTCCCTCCTTTACTCCTCCCCGATCCGCCCCTCCCGTCCCCGATCTGCCCCTCCCGGCCCGATCCGCCCCTCCTCTCCCCGAACGGTCCCTCCCCTCCCCGATCGTTCCATCCTATTCCCGATACGCTCTTTCCCTCCCCGATCCGCCCCTCCCGTCTCCAATCCGGCCCTCCCTTCCCCGATACGCCCTTCCCGTCCCCGATCCACCCTTACCCTCGCCGATTGGCTCCTCCCCTTCCCGATCCGCCCCTCCCCTCTTCGATCCGCCCCTGCCCTCACCCCATCCGTCCCTTCGCGCTGCGCGGCTTCCTCTTGCACTCCCCCGCCGCACTCCCTCCTCGCCCCGCCTCCTCTTTGCCCCGCCCCCCTCTTCGCCCCAACCTGCCCCGCCGCGCCGCGCGCCTTCCTTTTGCCCCGGCACCGGCACCGGCGTGGGCGCGGGCGCCGGCGGCGGTGGAATCCGCGAGCGCTTAGCGCTCCGTCCGCCACTGTTGCCGCTGGAATGCTTGGTTCGAGCCCCGGCACCGCTCCTTCCTCGCAGAGCGCGCTCTAATGACAGCGAGTTCGCGAGCTGAAGAATTTCTCATTTGCGCCGGCGGAAATACTTTTCACTTAATCGTTTCAATAGAGTGCGCTTGGGTTTGCTCGAGAGCTCTTCGGCGCTACTTCGTGCTCGTGTTAGGGGTGTGTCACTTGTTCTTCGACGGTTTCCCATCTAGTGCAAGCGGATGGGAATTCATTAAGTTTCCTTATCATGAAGTTTTATCTACTCTCAAACAGGATTAATAACGCTACTTCAGTAAGAGAAATCACTTGAGTAGTAATATAATGCACCTTTTGTAACGAGTTTTTTTATGGTGAATATGTCAATTTCTCTCGCTCCTTTTTCGTTTTTCCTTGGAGCATCTAGTTTTTCCCATGTAATCCCTGAACTTGACTACAGTTCTGGTAAAATTATTGTTGTCTTCCGTACTGCATTCGCGACCAAGAGGTGCACTTTTTACCTTTGGAACTAATTTTATATATCCGCCTTTTTTCTAGAAGAAAATTAATTTTCACGTTGCAGTTTTTGCGCGCTAACAGGCAGTCCACGTGAAATTATTTTTCTTTTTACGTTTAATGCCTTTGTGCTTATAAATGACGTACTTTTAATACCTTCCAACAAACAGTGGCTTTAAAAATCATTTCGTTGCAGTTGGATCAGTGGAGGGTTTCCGGTAATATCAGGGATTGCGGTATATCAGTCTGACGCGATAACTTGCGTTGCGTCCCTTGCTGACAATGTTTGTATATGGAAAATGAAGTATATGCTAGCGACGCGAAGGAAATGTGTAATCTGCTGACCGTGGTGTATCGTTTCGGTTTATTTTGAAATCTTGTACGATTTGTATAAAAAAAGTTCGTTAAACATTTCACAAAAAGTTTAAGGGAAATTTGAAACAATTATCCAGACTAAAGTGACAAACATATTTTAATGAAAAATCGATAAAATGAAAGACCAATTTTAACAATCTATGGCCTGCCCTAAATAGTTTCCTTCGATACCTAGGCGTTTCAAACTGACGTTTCAAAATATGGTGCGATTACTGTTAAATTGAGGAGATTGATGTATGTCACTGACTTGTAAACAAAATAGTTTCATGCTCTGAAAAAATTAAGTTTTTTTGATTTAATTCCTGATAGTTAAATTGACGTTTCCTTCAAAATAAGGGGTAATCCAGGCATTTTTGTGAGAGCGCATGCGAAACGTTTCACAAATTATTTTGATAACTAATGTTATTACAAACTCGTTGTTGTGTAACTAACTGTGTATTTACTTACAAGGAATGGAATGTAGTTGAAAGTAGTCATATTATGTGTTGATAAAGTTCATACTGCTCTTTAGAAATTGTGTCAAAAACTGAAGTAGGGTACTAGAATTTTGCTTTTCGTGTGACTAATTTTCTTGCTCGTATGCCTCACCCACTCCGATCACCTTCTTCCCGGCTTCTCTGAGATCAGTAGTTTTTTGTGGTTTCTTTCATCAACATCGCGCGAATGCAGGAGTAGTACCCTAACAAACGGGCTACGGACTGTTCGCAATTCTTTCCTTCCTCTTCCTTGTCCTATTCTCACCTCTTACACTAACATGCACTACACTACCACATATGTCAGGAGAACAAACTCGGGAGTCTAAAGTTTGCCCCGGGTGGGGCGGTGTCCCGCTGGTGAGGGATACTTGGTTGGGGGAAGTCCCTCTAGCCGACGGTAGGTCGGCGCGTGATATCGGAGGAAGATCATCGCCACCTCCCGAGGAAAAACATGCTATACACTTTCGAGACTAATTACCTTAGTAGTTGACTGGCCCGGAATTACCAACAACCAACCGATGGCAGCCTCAATTCTTACCTCAACCGCTGCCCACCTTCATCTACGTCCATTTCAACGATTACAAGTAATCATCCATCACATCGTACATCAATCTCACCCACCAACGATATCAACAACCTCATAAAGGAACAACTACTGTTCACCGACGTAACACCTCCTTAAATGGCGCTGCGGTGACCGTCTTAACCGACAGTACTCTTATCTTAACTGACACGATTCCCGTTTCAACTGCCTGCCTCAACCAACGCAACGCCCGCTTTCTCCGGCATTACGCCTGCCTCAAGCTGCACTAAGTCCATACCGCGCCCCCGCTTTAACCAAAGCCCAAGTCTCGCAGGTGCGGAACCCGCGCCCTTGTTCACTCGTGCCCGGCGGTGTCTCGCTAATTAGCGCGCACCTCTCCCCTCCCCTTCCCAAACTACCCCACCCCCTGCCACGCACTGGCACGCGGTGCCGCCAGTTTGCCCTCTGATTTTCTGCGCAAATCTGCGCCGGTCGAAGTTTTCTGTGAGTGGATGGATCGTGCTCTGACCTTGTAGCTTCAGTTAATCAGATGTTATCCGGGAATATTTGAAATTAGTACTACTATTTTAATGGTGGTTAAAGCTCACTTGTAAATTAATATTTGTAAACTATAACATTTTATGATTGTTTTCGTATGGTTTACAACACGCAAGCGACGCCTTAATGTCTAGTTAAATGTTTTACTTTGTAAGGCGTTCGTGACTGTTCATCTAAATGACTTTTGGATTCATCACGATGTTTGAAAATTGCAAAAAATGAGTACTCACCCATAAGCATGTCGCTTTTCTTTTCCTTCACAAAGTAGTGAGAGGCATTGATTTTCAGCACGTGCTCCATAATACCCGCTTTGCCGGCACCCTGAAAACAATTGAAGCCCACTCATCACTCGTCCTAATGCAATGAAAGTATAAGTAACTCTCGAACCTGACGTAATTCAGGTTAATTCAATAATGCTTTATGGTACATCATGACCTTCTCAGTTGCTGAATTTGTTACTGCGCGACCGAAACTGGTTACTTCTGTCTTATAAAACGTTTATTCCGTATGCAAACTTTATTTGATATATGAATGGGTGAAACCCAGAACGGTATGTGAAATAATATTAATTCTGAGAAAGTTGTTTATTTAATTCAGTATTACAGTAAAGTCGTGGTGCGTTGTTTCTTCATTAAAACCACGGCATTTCAATTGTTCATTAAAAGCACCACATTACATTGCAACTGAAATAGAGCCTAAAATAAACATGTTTTTCTCAGGATTTATAAAATGCTAACTATTCCGTTGTGGTTTTCACCCATTCACATAATATTTATTTCAACTTTTGTTAGAGTGTTTATGGTCAATATTATAAACATAAGTTTCCATTCTACATGTATAAATCATACTATTAATTATTTTATAATAGTTATTCAGACTTCCCTCATAAACAGCCAGAAAGTATAATTTTCGAAATACGTACCTTTTAACATACTTCTGAAACAAAAGTCTCTCTTAGATACTCAATAGTAAAATATTGTTTGCAATATATTGTTGAGACAGTTTTGAGAAAACAAATATAATAAAATCTGATTATATTGTATAATTTAATTAGAATTGAATTACACTGTTTCACAATAGATATGCCAATCTTGTTTCGTTGGAAATAACTCGGCAATCAATCAAAATAATGTTTTTGATGGTGTAATATGCGAAAACAAACCATTGAAACCACTTTCCTAAACATCAAAGGGAAGCTTGAGCGAAAACTACGGGAAAGAGCCCCAACTGCCTGCGAGGCAATTCGCTTGGCCTGTTGTTTCCGTGGATGAATAATTCAGTTTAACTGTTGGTTCCCGGCGCCAGTGAATCGGTTTGTGTACTCCCACTTCGCATGAGCGCTTCTGTAGGCGCTGGCTGAGCGATACAGGCTGTTTGGGGTTACGGGTTACTGTCGCTGAGCGGTTTGTACTGCTTGTTGAGGGCTGTTTCACAAGATGTTCCGCCCCTGAGCATGCCGCTGGCGGGAAGACAAAGCAGGTGCCGCTAGAGGGCGCACATATCGTCGCCATCACAGGAAAGAAACGAGAAAATGGATGAATACTTTAAATTTTGTACGTCTTGGCCTTATAAAATGGAGAATTTCGTGTTCGTGTAACAGTTTAGACAATAATTATTTGAAAGATTTTACAAACGTGAGTAAGATATTCGTGAACAGTGCTACCAGTGTTTTTACAGAAATCGTTGCTTTGTGTATTTGAAACATTACTCCTGAGATTAAACGGATGTTTTTATAGATTTCATAGTTGGATGATATCTAGAAGCCGGGAGCAAACCGTACTCCTAAAATCTGTCCACATGTCGCTCTTTAGCGCGTAGGCTTCCGCGCCCGGATTCAATAGTTGTCAGGAGTCTGTCAATAGTCCGCGGCCGGAGTCAGTCAATAGTCAATAGGCTGTGCAGGAGACGCCGCGTCCTAAGCACAGGTATTAACGTTTCAGCCGCCGTTCTGTGACCTTCCTCAAGGCGAAATACCTCTCTCTCTCTCTCTCCCTCTGGCATTTCGACCCGACGAAGCTCGCAGCATGGCGGTTAAAATATTGGTACCTATGCTTTACGGCTTCCGCGGCCGGAGTCAATGCATTCTTGACTATCCGGGATGAGCCGCGTCTCGGCCAATTGTGCTGACGTTTCGGCCATCTTGCTGTGGCCTTCTCCAGAGCTATACTGCTCTGAAGAGCAGATGGCCGGAACGTCAGCACAATTGACCGAGAGGCGGCTCATCCCGGATAGCCAAGAATGCATTGGTACCTATGCCTAGGACGCGGCGTTTCCAGAACAGCCAAGCAGCTAAGTCGCTCTTACCTATCTGTCGTGGGAATTAATTAGGCTCGGGCATGCAGGACACCGTTAGGTAGCCGACAAAGTCGGCCCATCGATCCCAAAATGCCAATTACATACATAGTATATATCGCGATATTTACATACAGTGCATAACACGCTGTAATAATATAATAATAATGTGATGTAACTCTAATGTAACTGTAATAAATATAATAATTTGTAATAATAATACAATGTAATAATAGTACGCTAGGCTAGGCTGGAGTGGGCGAGGGGGTGGGAAGGGGACTAACGTGGCCCGCCAGGTTGAGCGGCATGCGCAGCGCGGGCGCGAACGGGCAGGGGCGCGTGCACGTGGCCGTGAGGCGCAGCGCCAGCGTGTTGGGGCGCCGCACGCGGTAGCGCGCCGTCAGCAGCGCGTCTCCGGGGTACCCGCCCGCGCCGTCAGGCAGCAGCAGCGTCAGCACCAGCTCGTCGCCCGCCACCGCCGCCTGCCACGGCACCTGCCGCGCACACAAATCCCGCATTTCCTACGCGCGCGACCAAATGCAACCGCTCTCCGGAGGGGAATTCTAAAGAGCGGTAGCTCTCATCGCTAGATTTGCGTCGTTTCTCCGTTCGGCACCAGGCGAATGCCGGAGCAGTACTCAAATGGGTCTCTCCTCGCCCCTTACTAGCACGCACACACTCTCTTGTACTACACTATGTCACATATCGGAGACGGAAGCTTAGAGCTTGACCTGGCTGGCAGCGACGGTGCCACGCTGGTGGGAAATACCTGGTTGGGGAAAATCACCGCAATCCGACGTAGGTCAGTGCAGGATCTCGCCATCCAGTTGGGGGAAATCATCGCTAATCAATCAGTATGGAGGCCAGTCGTAAGCATAAAGCGTGTGCCGACTGAGCCTCTGCCTCGCCGAGGGAAAATAACTGAAGGGCGAAATCCTTCGTAAGCCGACATGTATGTCGGCGTGGGATAACGCGCATCCAATGTGGCAACACCTACCGGGATATTCCCATTCACTGCACTAATGGATTGTAATGACTAGCCCTTGACGTGCCCGGAAACAACATTCAATCTGCTACTAGTAGTAGTAGCTCGCTTCGAGCCACCGTGGAATGTCGCAGAGTGCGAACGTCAAGTGTTCGTCTGCTGGCATAGCAGTCGCAATCCTTCCGACACTTGTATTTACGAATCCACTTGCGTCGGGAAACTGGTGTTGTGGTGTCCTGGTGGTGGGAGCGCATGCTGTGCCACCACGTGAACATCGAATGGCGAGGAAAGAAAGTTGGTGAATTAAATTTCTTGTAGAGATGGCACTGTATGCAAAAGGACTTGAAGCATATGAAATTTACAACAAATGAAAAAGTAAATACGCTATTATGCATGACAATGACAAAAAGCGAAATTTATTTTCGTTTTCTATCCCTTGCCTAATCGCATCTTCTGTGTTGGGCGCTTCTACTACTGCTCTCTTGATACAACTACTTGGACGGACAATTTCATTGTAACACCCGTGTCACCGAGTTCAACTAATAACATTTACCTTGACATCACTGTTTTGAAGGTTGTTCTTATAAAAAAGTTATACTAAATGTAGGTTCACAGCCGAGGATTTTTAAGCCCAAATAAAGGGCTTGTGGAAGATTTGAAGCATGTGCATTAACCTTGAGTTCTCACAACGTGTTTGACATGACAACAGTCCATTGTACGTATATGATGTGTAGTGATATGTTCGCTCGATTTATGTCTGTAGCGCTATCTCATATAACAATTCCTCTATATGTACGCGTGTACGGTAACCAGGTACGTTCATGATATGGGGGTTATTTGATTATCTCTAGTAAAGGTTTTTATTAAAAGTATCACGAAACGGAACATTGCCATGAGGCAGAAAAGTTCCTTATACAATTAGAATTATACGGTAGTCATTTCAAAGACTTAAAGAAATTTTTATTAAACGAAAGTGAACAAAACAAATATTTAATATTTGTAACAAATATCCTTAATTGAATTAAAGATTTCGATGTTTTATCACAACTAAAAGATCTTTAAAGTAACAGCATGCGTATTAAATAATGCAATGTAATACGAGTAGAAAAGAGAATACTGTAATAGAAGTTGTTTGAAGCCCTGTTGGTAGAGTAACTGAGAGCAGCAACCTCAGGGGCAAAAGGCAATCGCCTCCCAAGAGAAACGAAAACCTTGTATTACATGTTCACTTTACATTTGAAGACGGATCGCTGCAATCTGTTTATATGAGCTGACTGAATGTGTATCGCAGGTTTGCAGAAGATACTGATCGGTTAGATATGATACAGATGGCGGTGCGCGGGGTGAAGGCCAGCTCATTGTAGAAAACGGCAGAGTAGAAGCTGGCAAGGATATAACTATTGTATAATTGATATGGGCAAAGGAGAAATAAAAATATAGTTCATTCTTATTATCAATAGCGTGTATTGTCAATGGCAAAGTGTAATGTACTGCAGCGCTGTCCATTAGTATTTTTAAAAAAGCATTACTAACCACTTTGACAATATTTTAATACATTAATTATAATTAATTTAGTGTCAAAATTCTCGTATTTGGAAGTGGATTTGATTTTTTTGTAGACTTCACAGTAAATACAAAAACAAAGCCACTCGAACTGTCTCAGCTTGCGAAAGAATTACTGGTCATATACTGTTGAACCTAGGCACTATTTGTGCGTTCTCATATATGTGTTTGGGACTTCACTTGCAAACCAACTGTAGTTCTTGATAGTCGTCTAAAACTCGTCTAAAACTGTAGAATGAACGAGTACTATATCAGTTGATTTCGTTTGCTGGGAAGGCGCTGCTCGGCGCGCCTCACCCGGTCGAAGCCCGCGTCGTGGCCGCCGTTGAGGTGGTGGTGGTTGTGCTCGTTGAGGTCGAGCTGCGCGTCGAAGTCGCCCCTCCCGCGCAGGCGTCCGTCCTCCACGCGCCCGCACACGCGCCCCAGCAGCCCCGACATGTAGTGGTGCGCGTTGGTGTGCAGCACTGGAGAAATGGAGGAGGGAACAAAACAATGGTTGAGAAAGTCATGGTTGAGAAAGTTTGTCCCATGTGCTTCACGTAAAGTACTCCCAAATTTTAATGTTTTTCAAAATCGCAGAGCTGCGCATCAGGCCAAATCGACTGGAGTTTATTCACTTTGGAAAAACTTCTATGCTTAGTTTAGGCGTTAGTGTTGTTTACATACACCAAACGGACGGGCGTTTTTAAAACTAGTGATGCACAGCACGTATTTTCTCCCCCCTATTTCGCTAAATTGTGTAAAAAGTACTCAAATTTTCGAAAAATTATACATTTCTTTATTTCAAAATCTACATTTAAGAAACATATATCATTAAGGAAAAATTGTTATTTTCATAATATTGAAGTTGTAGAAAGAAACCGAAAAAAGTGAATTTCTGGATTTTTTGAAAAATTAGAGTTGTCAAAGAAAATTAGACCTACACCACCATCTCAAACGCCCAGCACACTATCCAGCAACAAAATGTAATAAAAAATGATAGAGCCTTTTATTTTTTTCTTTAAAATTTGGTACATGAGCAAAGGGCTTAATGTAAAGTACCTCTCAAAATAAAAATTTAAAATTCAATTTTACAGAAAAGGAATGAGCGGCTTAGCCACGAACGTTATTCACAGGCAGACGGACAGACAGAGGACAGACAGACGTTTTGTCGTCATTCGATTTTTCTGTATCAAGGACCAACAAAACATGGATTCTGGCTACACCACGTGATGGTGGATTTTAGCGTGATAGCTGACGAGTACAAACAAGATCAGGTTGTCATATGGAAACGTGGTTTCTCAGAGAAGTATATATTTAGAGATAATGATTTTTGAAAGGAAAATTTTGAGAAGATTTTTTGGTCCAGTTAACTATCAAATAGTATTTGGAGGACAAAATGTATTGTGGAACAGGGAAATCCAATTAAAGCTAATAAATATTGTGAACTACTTTAGAGCTTAAAAATTAAACTTGTTCGGGATGATCTATATAATGAAAGATATTCGGTTGGTAAAGAAAAGTCTTGGAGCAATAAGGAATAATGATGTAATAAATGATATTTAAGTCAATAAATATAAGAAACCAGATAAAGTGAACTACAGAAAATAATTAAGACTGTAGTTGAACTGGCCAATACAGTGAGCAAATGATGTTGCCAAGCCTCACTTAGAGGAATGTTCTCATTGATGCTTACGGTTCATGTTGGGGAAAGACGGCATCACCTCCTCCACGAGGCCTTCATGGTCGGACATGAGCACCGAGACGATCTGCGCGCCGTAGTTGCAGATCTGGACGCAGAAGCCGTCCTCGCCCGTCATGTTGAACACCTCGACAGGGACCAGGTTGAGAGACACGTCTTCTTCGTCCACAAGTGGCTCTCCCCACTTCAGATTCACAAAGTCTGTACCCGCGTGCCTAAAACGAATTCAGTTGACCTGCGTTAATGCTTTTAGTTTTCATCAGCCAAGGACGTAGTTGAGATGGATCAGGTCATCAACTCATAATACTGCCTCTTGACTGGGAGGTCCTAAGCTTCGAGCCCCGAAGGTGGTAGGATTTTTGACACCGACCCTACACGGCGCCGTCTCTCTCCATGGTAAAAACATGTACTCATGTTAAAAATACACTATATTGCAAGACTAAGGACCATACCAGTTGATGTGTCTGGAAAAACGAAATAAACAATTGATATTACCAAATCCTTACTTCATCGTCGATGACTACTCTTCAGGCAAAAAGGAGAGACATTTCACTAGAAAATATTATAAAAGAGATTGCCATAGCTGACTAAGAAGTCAAGTATTTAATGTGTATCGAAAGAAGCAAAAGCTCTATAACTGCATAGTTTGCTAAATGAACGTATTTAAATTATTGTAAATATTGAAGGCTTGCTTGTAATTTCAAAGTACACATAGCCCTCATAGTACTATTAATTTTTAAACGTGAATTAATTCAGGAAATTCAGTACTTGTACATTGTTTTAAAATTCCTTTCTGTAAGAATTATTAATTAATTTTAAAACAAACTGAGAACATAGTGAACGGTTAACGAACGTCAGTACCTAGGTGCAGAGTCCTTATATTTTGCAGTAACATTTCTTTATTTAGCACTTTAGTACTAGTCCACTTTACACCTTTTTATTACAGTTACAAAGAATAACGAATGTTTGTTGGAATAAGGAATGTTTACCGATAGACGAGGTCGCTAAGACTGAAAGGCCGTACCAGCCTCGGCTCGAAGGATTGGGGATTAAATTTCCGTTTCGGGCATGGCTATTTGTGTGTGTCCACGTTGTCCATATGTGCTTTTCGTACATTTCCCTCTACAGTTAAAACATCACAGTGTTTTCTTTTATTAGCAGAATTCAGTATTTTAATTATTGTTTAAAAATTATGAATTGCGTTTAAAAATCCTGTAAGGTTTAATCGGTTTAAAAAATATGCGGCAATTAAAATTAATTTACTCGTGTTCTTGCACAACTCCAAATTATATTGGTTAGGGTCATTGTAGGTGCTAATGCATTTCGCCAGTTCTCTCTAAATAAAGACATTATTTATTACTTCAGAACATTTATTTACGTAAACATGGGTCGTCCATAACTGAAAATTGTTCAGAAATAAAAGTTTTATTGATAACCGACTACAAGCATTTCACGGTTATCATTGTCAGTATTTCGTGATCCCGGAGTTCAACTACCTAAATCATTAGTTACGTAAGAGTGAGTCATGGGATAGCTGGGAGATAGAGGTGTTACTACTCCAAAGGAACATAAGACCACTCTATGTTTGTGATAGAGTAGTCGATTAAGGTATGTGCCTGTGTGTGTAGAAGAGGTGAGGAGGAACCAAAGATACAGAATGAAACGTCATGCGCAGTCCGTCAGCCATTTTAAGAACTACCGATCATAAATGCAGAAATCTAGAACACCTCTTCCTCACACCTTCTGAATGCGACATAACCGTAACTCTAACCATAGGACCTCCCGGTCAACGACATTGCAGATTCAACGGTTGCAGTAATTAAGCTCTCTCGGTCTGTTGAAAACTTCATAACGAAGAACGGAGCACCCGTAATGCTTATGACGCCCGGATACGCACCGTAGGTGTTGAGGCGAGTAGTTTATTCGAGCACCAGGTTCTGTAGGGGAGTCGGTTGCGGTAGACGGTCTGGGTGTATATTTCTCTTAAGATATGTGGTCTATGTGTGCACCACATGTAAGGTGAATGCTTCCTGTTGACGAATGTGAGGAACACGGAGGGGCGCGCATTTGTGTGGTTGATGTGGAAGAGGTGCAGGTGGAGAGGAGGATTTGTGTTGTGTCGTGTGGTGACCGTGCGCACCAAATGGTGTAGGGCGGCTGGCTGGGGTCGACGAACGTGGAACTGTATCCTGAGAGGCTCACGTGGGAGGGAATATTTGTGTTGCGACGTGTGGTCACCGTGCGCACCAAATGGTGTAGGGCGGCTGGCTGGGGTCGACGAACGTGGAACTGTATCCTGAGAGGCTCACGTGGGAGGGAATATTTGTGTTGCGACGTGTGGTCACCGTGCGCACCAAATGATGTAGGGCGGCTGGCTGGGGTCGACGAACGTGGAACTGTATCCTGAGAGGCTCACGTGGGAGGGAATATTTGTGTTGCGACGTGTGGTCACCGTGCGCACCAAATGGTGTAGGGCGGCTGGCTGGGGTCGACGAACGTGGAACTGTATCCTGAGAGGTTCACGTGGGAGGGAATATTTGTGTTGCGACGTGTGGTCACCGTGCGCACCAAATGGTGTAGGGCGGCTGGCTGGGGTCGACGAACGTGGAACTGTATCCTGAGAGGCTCACGTGGGAGGGAATATTTGTGTTGCGACGTGTGGTCACCGTGCGCACCAAATGGTGTAGGGCGGCTGGCTGGGGTCGACGAACGTGGAACTGTATCCTGAGAGGTTCACGTGGGAGGGAATATTTGTGTTGCGACGTGTGGTCACCGTGCGCACCAAATGGTGTAGGGCGGCTGGCTGGGGTCGACGAACGTGGAACTGTATCCTGAGAGGCTCACGTGGGAGGGAATATTTGTGTTGCGACGTGTGGTCACCGTGCGCACCAAATGGTGTAGGGCGGCTGGCTGGGGTCGACGAACGTGGAACTGTATCCTGAGAGGCTCACGTGGGAGGGAATATTTGTGTTGCGACGTGTGGTCACCGTGCGCACCAAATGGTGTAGGGCGGCTGGCTGGGGTCGACGAACGTGGAACTGTATCCTGAGAGGCTCACGTGGGAGGGAATATTTGTGTTGCGACGTGTGGTCACCGTGCGCACCAAATGGTGTAGGGCGGCTGGCTGGGGTCGACGAACGTGGAACTGTATCCTGAGAGGCTCACGTGGGAGGGAATATTTGTGTTGCGACGTGTGGTCACCGTGCGCACCAAATGGTGTAGGGCGGCTGGCTGGGGTCGACGAACGTGGAACTGTATCCTGAGAGGTTCACGTGGGAGGGAATATTTGTGTTGCGACGTGTGGTCACCGTGCGCACCAAATGGTGTAGGGCGGCTGGCTGGGGTCGACGAACGTGGAACTGTATCCTGAGAGGCTCACGTGGGAGGGAATATTTGTGTTGCGACGTGTGGTCACCGTGCGCACCAAATGGTGTAGGGCGGCTGGCTGGGGTCGACGAACGTGGAACTGTATCCTGAGAGGCTCACGTGGGAGGGAATATTTGTGTTGCGACGTGTGGTCACCGTGCGCACCAAATGGTGTAGGGCGGCTGGCTGGGGTCGACGAACGTGGAACTGTATCCTGAGAGGCTCACGTGGGAGGGAATATTTGTGTTGCGACGTGTGGTCACCGTGCGCACCAAATGGTGTAGGGCGGCTGGCTGGGGTCGACGAACGTGGAACTGTATCCTGAGAGGCTCACGTGGGAGGGAATATTTGTGTTGCGGCGTGTGGTGACCGTGCGCACCAAATGGTGTAGGGTGGCTGGCTGGGGTCGACGAACGTGGAACTGTATCCTGAGAGGCTCACGTGGGAGGGAATATTTGTGTTGCGACGTGTGGTCACCGTGCGCACCAAATGGTGTAGGGCGGCTGGCTGGGGTCGACGAACGTGGAACTGTATCCTGAGAGGCTCACGTGGGAGGGAATATTTGTGTTGCGACGTGTGGTCACCGTGCGCACCAAATGGTGTAGGGCGGCTGGCTGGGGTCGACGAACGTGGAACTGTATCCTGAGAGGCTCACGTGGGAGGGAATATTTGTGTTGCGGCGTGTGGTGACCGTGCGCACCAAATGGTGTAGGGTGGCTGGCTGGGGTCGACGAACGTGGAACTGTATCCTGAGAGGCTCACGTGGGAGGGAATATTTGTGTTGCGACGTGTGGTCACCGTGCGCACCAAATGGTGTAGGGCGGCTGGCTGGGGTCGACGAACGTGGAACTGTATCCTGAGAGGCTCACGTGGGAGGGAATATTTGTGTTGCGGCGTGTGGTGACCGTGCGCACCAAATGGTGTAGGGTGGCTGGCTGGGGTCGACGAACGTGGAACTGTATCCTGAGAGGCTCACGTGGGAGGGAATATTTGTGTTGCGACGTGTGGTCACCGTGCGCACCAAATGGTGTAGGGCGGCTGGCTGGGGTCGACGAACGTGGACGTGTAGCCGGAGAGGCGCACGTCGCACGTGCACCATTCCTCTGCCGTGTGGGTGCAGGGCCGCTCGGCGGGGTTGGGGCTGTTGATGCGGCGTTTGATGCTGAGCCGCACGACGCGCCGCGCGGCGCTCAGGTGCGCAATGCGGCCCTGCGCACGCGCGCCACCGCCCCCTCGCTACCGCTGCCCTACCGGAGGCTCGCTGTGCAAATGACTTTTGGAGGCATTGCACATGTCAGGTACCCTCGTCGTTTGCATGTCTTCGGTGATTTCTACTTAGCACGTTTGCTGCTTCGAGAAACCATATTGCCTCGAGGTAAGAGTTACTTCGATTACAATGCGGTGTTTTCATGCAGTCTCATTGTGGTCTGTGGTAGTAGCAGTGCTGGAGTTTCTTTCTTTACAGACGCCATAAATTCATAAAATTACGACTTGTCTAAAATGTGTGAGTATTAAATGACTGCCACCTATCCGCGAATTAAACAGCGCCTTTTTATCTGAAATTTTCACAGTTCGGATTATTATACGGTGGGAATGAGTATCATTTAATTTCCTTTTTCGAAGATAGATCGCTTGATTTAGTATATTACAAAATTAAATCGCTCGTGACTCTATGAACTAACGCTGTTACTGCGTTAGTTCAGTGCTTGAAATGATGGTGGAGGATAGAGGAAATTTATTTCAACGTGCGAATAAATCCAGTCTGGAGTTATAGTATAATTCTATTTATATAAACCAAGAAAGCAAAGTAAAAGAAAACTCTTACGCTACTCAATCTCACAGCACTGAGTCTGGTCCCACCATCACCTGAAAATTAAAGAAAAAGATCTGTCAGACATATTTAACTTCACAAAGAAATTTCAGTTTTAAGTTTATCGGTATAATTTTGGTTACACCTTCTGGACATAGTGGCAAGTAGATACACATCGAAATGTAACGACAATACTAACATTTTTCAATTCCAGAAATAAATTGGCAATTACTACTGTTTTAAGGTTTAATTGAGAAAATAACAAAGACAAAAAAATAAAACTAATAATTCATTATAACGATATTAATATTAGTTCATCGCCGTCATGGATAGTGGAGGTCGTTACGCTGAAGTTCCGTAGCTACCTCGTGCCTTGCGAGTCGCGGGTTCGAATCCCGCCCAGGGAATGAATATTTGCGCATCTGTTTACCGTTACCATTGCCCAATGTTGAAAATCAAAAGCATTCACTAAATTTACAGAACTACTGTCCCTAACCGTTCACGTGCCCGGAATGACTAATCAATCAATGATTAATCAATTAATCAATCTTCCTTATAGTATTTGCCTACGTTTAGATTACGAACATTGCAGCCGAAAGCCAAAAGGCGTGAGCTAAAAGGCAAAGACGGATGCTTCGTGGAGTACAAAGTTTGATCCTAAGGTTTCCAGAATCTTCCCACTACTGTCCTTGGGTATGCGGTCAGCCATGTTGCTGATCTCAACACCTCCCAATGTCTTCCAAAATGTGAATGAACCGAATAGTTCGAAAACGATTAGCAACACTGGTTTTTTTCATTTATCCCATTTTGCAGGAATCGCCGATTTGGGTTGAAAATTCATCCCGAAACCTTGGCAACTCTACCAAAACTCAAACTTTCTGAGTGGTATTTGGGACCCATTGGTCAAGGTGTTTTGAATAAGATACCCTTTGGCAATCACTAGCAAACATATTCTTTGGCTTACACCTATGTCATCTTTTGCTATACTGTTTCGACTTCAATGGGTCTCATCAGCTTGGGAGGTGTTGATATCAGCAACATGGCTGACCGCATACCCAAGGACAGTAGTGAGGAGATTCTGGAAACCTTAGGATCAAACTAGATTACCAACGTATAAAAAAGGAGGTCTCAAACGGATACATCACGAAGGCGTTGAGGAAACCGAATTCCTTACCATCCTTCGGGAAGAATCACGAACGTTCGTAATTTCACTTCATCATCACGAGTGGCACAATTCGAATAGTGGTTAAGAAAACAGTTTTCCCAAAGCCTTTCGAGACGTCACGAATGATAGTGATTGAACTGGAGGTGGATAGCGTAGAAAATCTTCCATCGTCCTTGGCCTAGAAGCGCGGGTTACCTGCGTCCCTGGATTTGGAGCGCCCTCGATCGACTTGCGCTTCTTCATCGTCGGTGTCGTCGTCGTCGTCGTCGAAGCTCATCTCGTCCAGTTCACTGAGGAAGCGCAGCACCTCCTGCGACGTCGGGACGCCCGTGGCGCGCCGCGTCTCGATGAGCTTGCGCGCGCGCGCCGCCTGGACGCGGTCCATCGTCGACCGCCTGCGCAGCCGTGGTGCCGCAGGGCTCGCTCACGCGGCCCCGATTACGAAGCTTAACCCCGTAACTACTCGCGTCGTGTCAAGTCGTGCGTCCAAAGTGGTTTCTCATTCCGTCACTTTTTTTAGAATTGTTGCAGTAGAAAAAAATCTTTCATACTCTCATTACGCTAAGGTCACGAGAGTGTCCAACAACGTCAAGTTTTTCATTCAGTTCGGTTTTTTGACGTGACGCGCTTGGATGTGTTTAGATTACCGCCTGCGCAGCCGGGGTGCTGCAGGGCTCGCTCACGGGATCCCGATCATAAAGCTTAACCCTGTAACTACTCGCGTCGTGTCAAGTCGTGCGTCCAAAGTGGTATCTCATTCCGTCACAGTTCTTAGGATTGTTCCAGTAGAAAAAATCCTTTCCTTCCATTCTCCCATTACGTTAAGGTCAGGAGAGTGACTAACAATAAATGTAAATATACCGTAAATGTACAGCTTGTCCTCCCCTCTTAAAATATAACTACTCTATATGTATGTAAATTCAGTGGTTAGCCGGAAGAGCAGGCCCAATGACCTGAGCCTCGCTATTAATAAAGGCATTATTATTATTATTATTATTATTATTATTTAATATTATTAATGTCAAGATTTTCATTCAGTGAGGTTTTTGGACGAGCGACGAACTTGGATGCGTTCGAAGGATTGTAAGGTTAGTTTGTCCAAGCCCAAAATACAGTAATTATTCGTCCTGCTGTACAATATGCAACCAAATATTCAACATGAACATTTTTTGCACGAATACTTACGGATTAAAGAGGTTTAGTAGAAAGTGTAATACCTCAGTGAACGCCGGCCGTTAAGTGTGTCTTTTCGTTTGTGTGTTCGGTTGGGTTACATCGTTTTAATAGTACAGTATTTCCAAAAATGCATAAAAACTTACGCATTGTCGAGCAACTTCACTTTAGGCGACATCTTGGTTTAGTTAGCTGCAACCGAATACCAAAGAACGCTTCTTTGCAGGGACAGTCTTCTGAAGAGAAAACGGACTCTCTTAAAGGGAAGTAGTTTCTTCCAGATGTCCAGTATTCAGCATTACTAAAATATAAACATTAATACAAACATAATACAAATTAATTAAACATAAATACGAATATTTTTTAATATTTAAAATTATGATTAATATATAATAATACATTATTATTGTATTGTTATGTTTAAGATTTTTTTGCTTTAGTCTTAACTATATCAAATCAATATTCAGATGTTCAATAAATTTTAGATTGTTTGCACATGGGCATCCACATGTGAAGAAATATACTGGCAACAAGTGGTACAAAGAAGTGTGTTTTCTTAGATAGTGGATAAAATGATATTTCTGCCATTCTGCCATATGCCCTTTACGCCAAAAACTCCACGTCATATGTGTACAAATTGCTTCGAAGCTCGTAGAAACATGATCCAGCGTGATCGTGGAGGAACAAAATTTGGACATTATGAAATAACATTATGACATCGTTTGTTTGATTCAGTTCTGTGACGATCTGGAAAGGGGACATTGGTAGTTGATTACATTTGTCAGTTGCCTGATTGATCGGAAGTGCTTCAGTTACTGACATTACACACAGTTCATCTTTCTAGCTGGACGTTTATCAGACTTCGCAATTTAAACCGTTGCGCGTAATGCTGTTTTACACGCTGAGTGAGAAATCCATTCAATTTAGCCAGCCTGTCGAATATTGAATTTCAATCAGAAGGGGTGCAGAAATGATTACTAGAAATTCAATTTCAGATAATATCCTTGATTGTATTAAGGGCATGTGTATCAATTGAATCATTGACTTTTTCTATAAAGGGAAAATATTTAAAAAAATGTACCTGTTCCAATACATGAAGCATTCTAAAATGTAATTATGTAAAATACAACAAAATATTGAAATAAAAGCCCCAATTTATTATTAAATAATATAAATTAAAGTTTTGAAGGTGCTGTTATTTTTGAATCTATCATCAAATAATACTAAAAGAAATAAATCTGAAACATTTTTTTTGAGCTACTATTTCTGTTGTGGAATGTAAATATGGGTAAAGCAGGTAAATTAAAATTTTATTCTAAAATGCTGTGGCATGACCATGATACGTGCGGTAACGTTCCTAGAGAGATTTTGTTTAAAATTGACAAAAGCAGACTCATAAACGGTTGTATTTTACAAATATTCTGGATTTTGTGAAGAGAATATGAATATTCTAAATATATTCCGAAAGTTCTCACCCAATTCTTTCTCGTTTAAATGAACGTTTTAACAAAAGGAAAAATAAAATAATGTAAAAACGTTGTGTAAACGTATAAAGCAAAAATAAAGGAAAAAAACAGACGATTACGCTTACCTGCAAATAAATCTTCCATCTGCGAACTCGAACTGAAAATTTTGTGAGGACGCTGCTGCTACGAGGAAACCACTTCGAAATCCGCCATGGGATCAGAAACCGACCTCATTGGATAGCTGAGGCGAAGTAAAGCCTCGTCATTTCCGATATCTACTATACTTTTAATCACCAGCGTCCTCTGACTGTAACAGTAAGAAATGAGGAGAAAGAACGTTACTTACAATTCCATTCTTTATTAGAGATTTGACTTGTCTGAAAAGGCAGAATTAAATAATAAAAAGCAACTTCTTTTGTCCCTAAATCTTTATGTTATATTTAACTTTCGAGCAAATACTGTGAGACGAAAGAGTTAACAATAAAACATTTCTTGTAAATTGAGATACGAAGATAGATCTATGCTTTAAATTAAAAAGTGAGAGAAAAGCAATCCAATTAAAAAATTATCACTGGACGAAAATTTTATAACGTTTACAAAGAATATAGTATTTACACAATATTCCCCAAGGTATCATTAAAGAGAAAATAAATAAATATATAAAGTGTATTATAATGACAAGTAATATACAATAATAATTTAGATAATAGTTGACGACGAGTACAGTTTATATTCATTATAAAGAATTGAGAGAGAAGTTCATTTTTTTAGTTGTATGACAAACACTATAGTGAATATAATAGAATAGTTTTAGAATTAAAATATTTTGATGTTAAAATTTTATTTTCAAAAGATATTACCACCCCATTGAAACGAAAATTACTCTATTGAATTTGACATTCATTGAATTGGATAATCTGAATTCTATTAATCTGAAAGTGCGAATAAGTGCAACTGAACGTACAGATAGGGAAAAAATATGAGTCCCTAAGTATTCCTAGAGTTAACTTTAGAATTCCTAACGGCGAATTTATGGATCAATTTTATATCACAATCGGAACATAGTTTATATGTGAACTTAAAAACTGCTAAATAAACGAAGAACTTGTCGTTTTATTTGTGCCCTTGTACCTACTCTATAGTGACGTACACAGTGTGGTGTCGTCTTCTTTTTCCATTTGAGATGGTTAAGTTAGATGGAAGAAGAATATTATCATTGCGAAGAGAAATTTCATTGAAGCAGTCATCGTCATCGGCTACCTACACCCTCTCTACACAGTCTCGTCGTGTGCATTAAACAAAAAAAACGCAACTTATATTTTCACATTTAATGTATTTCATTTATTGTAATATATCATAGTAATTGTTGTTTTTCAAAATATACAAATGGGTATAAATGGATAAGAGACGTGGAATAACGATAACTTGTGTTTCACGAATTTTAGATGATCGTTTAGCTGCACGTTACAGCGAGAACACATCAAATCAAGAACAAAACTGATTACGTGAGCTGCAAATCTCCACCTGCAGCCAATGTTCCAGAAACAAAATATAAGTTTGATTTTGTACTTAATGTATTCTCATTTGTTTATATAGTGTTACTGTTACTCTTTATTTTCAGTAGGCAAATGACGTCGGCAAGCCATCGCAAGCTGACTGTCGCTCGTAAAAGGTTGTTGTTGTTTTTTTTCGGCCCTGAGGTGAGGGAGGTACCCAGGTGGGGACTGTCCACTGCACGGCGCCGCCGTCAGCCGCCTCTGTTGGTCAGGGCTTCTCGCTCCATCGCCTCCGCCTCTAGCGCATCGCCTCGATGAGATGGGATTGCTCGCGGGCGGGCGGCGGGCGGCGCAGGCGGCGCGGGCGGCGCGGGCGTCCGCGGGGGCGACACGGGGCGACGCGGGCGACGCCGGCTGCTCGTACTTAGAGTGTGTCCGTCGCGCGGCAACGCACGCACCAAAGCACGCGCTCGGGGCTCCAGGGCGACAGCCTACTCGCCCAGGCGAATGCGCTATTTCTGATGCCTGTTGTTGAACACGCTGATTTTTTCTGTAATTATTGTTGATAAAGTAACTCATCAATCGAACTTTACATCAAATCTAGCTTGCACCCACAAATCCGGAAGTTAATAAGTTATGGATTCAAACATGTCTTATTTTTGTAAAATAATTTTAAGCAAGAACAAGCCAGCATTCTCCACTGCCGAGGAGAACAACACAACTGGGAAAAGAACCGCTGTACATAGAGAGAGCAACCTGTGCCATTTTAAAAATACTCTGTACTTTTACATTCTTGCATGCTGCTTCGTAGGATAAAATGTATTGTAATGGTACGGAAAAAACCAGCAAATTTCCAACACAAGTGGTCTTATTGCTGAGTCCTTGTAACGAAATTTGCTGGGACCTTGTAACGAAAAGTGCATCATTCTTGTTCCCATATATGGTAAATTGCTTCCTCTGACACATTGTGTAGTCAGAACCAATACGTGTCTGTGCCAACGCTAAAGCTTGAACAGTTACCACGATTTTTCCAGAATTCATATACCTGGATCAATCTGAACGCTCTCAACACTCTGCAATTGGAAATGAATATTTTAATTTGGGGGTACTTTACATGAATTCTCAAAACTTTCAAAATTTTGGTAAAATGGCTCAATGTTTTTTTTTTGTTAAAATTTGGCCTCGGATAGCGTAAATAACTGCTAAAAAAGGGTAAGTCTCATTTTCGTTGAAATGTCTGAATTTTTGAAAATTGCAAAACTTCAAATTTTTTCGACGTCTTTCTATATCTATACTATTGGAGACAGTTTTTTTTCCTCAATAAAATTTGTTTTTCAAAGACGTATCAAAGTAGGGTCATGAAGAATTTTTCAAAAATACGATTTTTCGCCTAATTTTCCTTGAAATATAGACAAACTAAAAAAGATTCCTCAAATACTACTCCAATTTTTATCTTTAAACTTCCTCCTCGTATGTATCAAAAGACGATAAAAACTGGTGTAGGTACTTGAAGCTCCTGGGTGGGTTTGTGAATTATAAATGAACCAAGGGGCTTTCAAGTTTTGTCTTAGACATTTGTTTTGTGTATAGAAAAGATTAGTTGGTGCTATGTTGCGTCATGTTGGACAAGCATATGTCATTGAGGGTCTTATTATCATTTTATATATGAGCAGCCCAGTTTCTATTCTGAGGGTGGAATTTCTGTTTACAAACGGGTTTAGCTTTAAAACTTTTGCATGGGACTTATGGTCTGTTGTTTGAATGTGCGGTTTCCACGTTAGCAGTTTGTCCAGTAAGACACCCAGGTATTTGGCTGGCGAAGAATGAGAAAGCCAAGGGATATCGGTGTTATTTATTCATACGGGTGTAGGGAAGGAAGGACGTCTGAGAGTGAATATTTTAAGGTATTAATTTTAATTCTCCTTTTTTTGGTCGTATATCTGTAAATGTAGAATTGTATGTAATCATAGGCTAAGTTTATATCAGTATGAGAAGTGAAAATAGCGCTATCGTCAGCATAAAGAGCTATACTTGCTTCGTGTGGAGTTGGATAGTCTGCTATAAATATATGAAAGAGTATTGCTGAAAGAACCGACCCTTGTGGGACGCCTGCGAGGCTTGGGTAAAGCGGTGACATACATCATTTTCACTTGAAAATATCTGTCAGAGAAATCTTCGAATTAGTTGCAGCAAATAATCAGGTGTTCCAATTTCTTGTAGTTTGTACAACAATCCTTGGTGCCAAATTCGGTTTAATGTCTGTGAGATGGATTAAAAGAGAGCTACTGTATGCTTTTTTTGTTAAAAACGTTCACTATGTGGTCGACAAATCGCAGCAGTTGATGAGCAATTGCATGTTTAGTTCTAAAAACCGACTTCGGCGTTGGGCAATGCATTAATTTTCGTCAAGAATGTTTGCAGTCTATTTAAAACAAGTTTTTCAAAAAGATTTGCTACAAAAGGGAAAAGAATAATAGACATGTACTTGCTTGGAGTTTTTTTGCCTGGTTTGCAGAATGGAAGTATAACGGCCTTTTTCCGTGATAACGGATAGTATCCTATTCTTAACGATGCATTAAATAACGTTGTTATTATTGCTATTCTACTCTTCTACTTCTGAATTGAAAGTGAGATATTGTATGGGATTTGGGAGGGAGACTCTTTCTAGATACTCTGCTAAGGGGTTCGCTTTTTCAGCGTCTAATTATACTATTTCACCATTATTCTTTAAAGGCGGTAGCTCTGTTCGTTCTTTTGCTATGCTTTTGATTGTTTTCCATAGTGGTCTGGTATTTGGGTGAAGTTTGCTTAGAGATTTATGAAAGTTTGAAGATATGAATTCATCCACTGTTTTTCGGTTGAATGTCAATGTTTTGGATGAAATGAATGAATGTTTCGTTTGACAATTTTTGTGATGTGATTTAGTTCACGTTTATTGTTTGTATTTTTATTGGATTGCCAAACGTCGAATTTTTCTTTTTTTTAAATTGGTTCAAGAAGCTTTTTGCTTGTTCTTACTCTCCCAAATATCCCCAGTTCTTAAATCTATTTACGCTCCCCACCGGTTCAGACACTTCCACCTCAATTCCTCGTTCCCTCATGCGTCCTTTCATCCCCTCATTTCCTCATTTTCCTCCCTGTCTCTTTCCCAACCTCTTGCCACCTTCTCCGTCGCAGCGCAGCCACATTGATTCGCGAGGGCGGAGCAGCGCGGCGCAGTTTGTGTTAATTCCTAACGAGACGGGCGACAATCGGATTCCGGAGTCACGTCCTACTCGATCAGAGCCCCGCCTCTGCCCCTGCTCCGCACCCGGCCCCGCCCCTGGCCCCGCCCCCGGCCCCGCCCCTACCCCGTCCTCTGCCACGCCCCCCGCCCCACCCCCTGCCCCACCCCCAGCCCCAGCCCCTCGCCAGGCCCCGCCCTCTGCCCCGGCCCTGCCCCGGCCTGCCCCGGCCCTGCCCCGGCCCTGCCCCGGCCCTGCCCCGGCCCTGCCCCGGCCCTGCCCCGGCCCTGCCCCGGCCCTGCCCCGGCCCTGCCCCGGCCCTGCCCCGGCCCTGCCCCGGCCCTGCCCCGGCCCTGCCCCGGCCCTGCCCCGGCCCTGCCCCGGCCCTGCCCCGGCCCTGCCCCGGCCCTGCCCCGGCCCTGCCCCGGCCCTGCCCCGGCCCTGCCCCGGCCCTGCCCCGGCCCTGCCCCGGCCCTGCCCCGGCCCTGCCCCGGCCCTGCCCCGGCCCTGCCCCGGCCCTGCCCCGGCCCTGCCCCGGCCCTGCCCCGGCCCTGCCCCGGCCCTGCCCCGGCCCTGCCCCGGCCCTGCCCCGGCCCTGCCCCGGCCCTGCCCCGGCCCTGCCCCGGCCCTGCCCCGGCCCTGCCCCGGCCCTGCCCCGGCCCTGCCCCGGCCCTGCCCCGGCCCTGCCCCGGCCCTGCCCCGGCCCTGCCCCGGCCCTGCCCCGGCCCTGCCCCGGCCCTGCCCCGGCCCTGCCCCGGCCCTGCCCCGGCCCTGCCCCGGCCCTGCCCCGGCCCTGCCCCGGCCCTGCCCCGGCCCTGCCCCGGCCCTGCCCCGGCCCTGCCCCGGCCCTGCCCCGGCCCTGCCCCGGCCCTGCCCCGGCCCTGCCCCGGCCCTGCCCCGGCCCTGCCCCGGCCCTGCCCCGGCCCTGCCCCGGCCCTGCCCCGGCCCTGCCCCGGCCCTGCCCCGGCCCTGCCCCGGCCCTGCCCCGGCCCTGCCCCGGCCCTGCCCCGGCCCTGCCCCGGCCCTGCCCCGGCCCTGCCCCGGCCCTGCCCCGGCCCTGCCCCGGCCCTGCCCCGGCCCTGCCCCGGCCCTGCCCCGGCCCTGCCCCGGCCCTGCCCCGGCCCTGCCCCGGCCCTGCCCCGGCCCTGCCCCGGCCCTGCCCCGGCCCTGCCCCGGCCCTGCCCCGGCCCTGCCCCGGCCCTGCCCCGGCCCTGCCCCGGCCCTGCCCCGGCCCTGCCCCGGCCCTGCCCCGGCCCTGCCCCGGCCCTGCCCCGGCCCTGCCCCGGCCCTGCCCCGGCCCTGCCCCGGCCCTGCCCCGGCCCTGCCCCGGCCCTGCCCCGGCCCTGCCCCGGCCCTGCCCCGGCCCTGCCCCGGCCCTTCCCCGGCCCTGCCCCTACCCCGTCCTCTGCCACGCCCCCCGCCCCGGCCCTGCCCCGCCCCTGCCACGGCCCTGCCACGGCCCTGCCACGGCCCTGCCACGGCCCTGCCACGGCCCTGCCACGGCCCTGCCACGGCCCTGCCACGGCCCTGCCACGGCCCTGCCACGGCCCTGCCACGGCCCTGCCACGGCCCTGCCACGGCCCTGCCACGGCCCTGCCACGGCCCTGCCACGGCCCTGCCACGGCCCTACCCCGCCCCTGCCCCTCCCTCTGCCGCGCCCCTGCCCCGCCCCTGTCCTGCCTTCGCGCCTCAACTGTGTGCTTGCCCTCGCGGGCAACGCTCCCAACGGCTCCCGACGCTTACCTACTTGCCGTAAATCCCCAACCATCCCTCATCTACCCTGGTCCTACGTGTCGTCACGTGCCTTCCTCGCTCTTGCTGCGTGGCGTGGGAGGAGCGCGGGGCGGGGCGGGCCGGGCCAAGGGAAGGGGTGTACGATGGTGGGATGGAACGCGGAGGAGCAGGAGTGCGGCAAGGGAGGGGCGGGGGAGTGACGTGGGCGGGGAGAAGTGTCCCGCTGGGCCCAGCCGGGGGGCGACAGCATGCGGTTAGCGTGATGGCTTTCCGGGCGACCGGAGAGCGAAAGGGTTGGCGATGCCATGCTGTGTCGCAGCGGATCAGACTTTTCCAAGGTCTCGTCGGTGTTCGCGATATGGCGGTCGTCCGCGTAATTAAAAAAAAATCGTTTGTGCGGACTTTGTGCGTTGACACTTCGATTTTTATTGCTCAGTTCAGGCAGATAATATCTATTCGATTCACACCTCTGTAGAAACAGGTGAAGTAGTAAATGGTGTTCAACAGTGAATAGAAATAATGAAACTCAATAATAACTTATAAATGAAATTTCCTTATCATAAGTCTTACAGTGTCAAGCATTTCCTTGTTTTTTCTGAGATGTTCCTTGACGTTGTAATTAAAAATCGTAATTTTTAAAAGTCCGATATGTCATTGTCTTGAAGAAACGCAGAATGATTGGATGCCTCATGTATGTTAATGCTTGTTGTTGAAATACTTTTCTATTATTATCCCTTCGTTGATAATGAGCTATTTAGAATATCACATGTTTTATGTGCTAAATATTTCATACATACTTTATAAGATAAACGAACAATCACTCCCTACTGACATATAATGTGTTGATTATTTCGTGAAGTCAATGAAAATATAATCAGTAATACATATGCGCTTAGATATCTTACATTCTAAAAACATTAGTAAATTCAGAAAGAAAGAAAATTAGCAATAATTATTATTTATCGCCTTGGGGTACTGTTTACGTACTAGAATAATGTATCAAAACAAAATTCTCTGAGGACGTGTAACAATTATAAAAAAAGAATTCTTTGTTGTAACAAAAAATATTTCAAGATTTTTACATTTTAGTAAGTTGTTACTTTTCAATTCTTTTCAGTTGTCTTTTACAAATGAATTTTATATTTCATGTGCCCTGTATTGAAACACAATACCGGTAAACATAACACACCTCCAGTAATTACTTTAACTCAGTATGTCGGCAGATTTTAATAACATAATAACAGCTGTTCAGCATCAACTCTGTTACAATTATTCTATGACTCACTTCGTTTGCTCTCTGTGATTAAAGTGGTGACGGTTCTACACATTTACAGAATGTGCATACCGACCTTTCATGTGCGAAAATGAGATGATTAACAGAAGCACTAAGAATGCAGACTCTGGTTTATGTACGAGCTTAGTATCACAAATTATACGGGAACATAATAAGTCTTCAAAGAATAGTGTGTTGATATTAATCACGTGTACTACAATGGGACAAAATAGTCATGCATCTACCTTTTGTTCTTGCTAAACTAAATATTACCCTATCCCATTGAGGATGGGATAGGGAAATGGAATGGTCATACATTGTTCAAGGTGCCACTTTGGTACCCATCTGGTCCATCTGGATCGGAAAACTCTATGTACACTTCTGGCCAAATCAGCCGAACTCTTCTCTCTCTCTCTCTCTCTCTCTCTCTCTCTCTCTATCTCTCTATCTCTCTCTCTCTCTATCTCTCTATCTCTCTATTTCTCTATCTCTCTATCTCTCTATCTCTCTATCTCTCTATCTCTCTATCTCTCTATCTCTCTATCTCCCTATCTCTCTCTATCTCTCTATCTCTCTATCTCATCTATCTCTCTATCTCTCTATCTCTCTATCTCTCTATCTCTCTCTATCTCTCTCTATCTCTCTCTATCTCTCTCTATCTCTCTCTATCTCTCTCTATCTCTCTCTATCTCTCTCTATCTCTCTCTATCTCTCTCTATCTCTCTCTATCTCTCTCTATCTCTCTCTATCTCTCTCTATCTCTCTCTATCTCTCTCTATCTCTCTCTATCTCTCTCTATCTCTCTCTATATCTCTCTATCTCATCTATCTCATCTATCTCTCTATCTCTCTATCTCTCTATCTCTCTCTATCTCTCTCTATCTCTCTCTATCTCTCTCTCTCTCTATCTCTCTCTATCTCTCTCTATCTCTCTCTATCTCTCTCTCTATCTCTCTATCTCTCTCTATCTCTCTCTATCTCTCTCTATCTCTCTCTATCTCTCCCTATCTCTCTCTATCTCTCTCTATCTCTCTCTCTATCTATCTCTCTATCTATCTCTCTATCTATCTCTCTATCTATCTCTCTATCTATCTCTCTATCTTTTTTTTTTTTTTTTTTTTTTTTTTTTTTTTTTTTTTTACGAGGGGAACTGTGGAAATCTTCAAAAGACGAAGAGGAGCCCGCACTCCTCAACAGTGTGAGATTTTTACCCACTAAAACCACAAACCCTTTGTGTTCCTGGCGTTATCCACCCTGGAACCGCAGTTATGCATTACTTCAGGATGGTGCCAGCTGTATTACTTCGAGGTGTTATTCAGATTCAGCTATGACTGGTTTCTTTCGTCTTCTTCCTTCTTCTTGAGAATGGCGGTGATATATTTCTCTATTGCTGTCCACTTCGCCTTGTTACAGATCATAAGTGTGACCATGTTTTCTGGTGAGACATTACACCCGACCTCCCATATCATGCGATGCCTTAGCGTGTCCCATCTCGGGCAATGGAACAGCGTATGTTCGGCGTCATCTGCTTCATGGCTGCAGTAGAAGCATACCGCGTCTTCTGTCTTGCTAAATCTTTTAAGGTATGCCTTAAAACATCCATGCCCTGTGAATGCCTGAGTTAAGTGGTATGTCACGGACCCGTGTTTGCGGCTTATCCATTTGGATATATTCGGGATGAGCCTATGAGTCCATCTGCCGGTCTCCTCTCTGTCCCAGCGTTTCTGCCAGCGGTGCATCACTTTTTCTTTCGCTTTTTTAATTGCGCTATCCTTATCTTGTTGTGTTCGCCTTCCGTTGCCTTCTTGCTCATGGGAGTAGTTGTAAACTTCTTTCCTTTCTAGAGCAAGCAGGTCAATAGGAGGGACGTTCGCCAGCAGAAGAACCGCACTTCCGGATACAGTTCTATACGCCGATGTTATGCGTAGAGCTCCTTTCCTCTGGACAGACTGCATTTTCCTTCTCAGATTATTGTTTTGAAGAGCTTCTGCCCAGATCGGTGCTGCATAGAGCATTTTCGAGTGCATCACACTCATTAAAATTCGTCTCGTCTTTTCGCTGGGGCCCCTGGTGTTCGGCATCAATCTGGAAAGCGTTGCTGCTATTTTTAGGGCTTTTTCCGTCGTCTCACTAATGTGTGGTCCAAAACTGAGCTTCCTGTCAATTTTCATTCCTAGGTAGCGAAGGCTCTTGCCACATTGTATTTTTTCCTTGCCTATTAGGAATGTTGGGTTGGAGTAGGAACGTCTTTCGGTGATAAGCAATGCTTCCGTTTTATGGACTGCCACTTCCAGCCCTTTGGACGTCAGCCATTTCATCACTCTTCTCAGGGTGTCATTTACGATGACCTCTAGTAGGGCCGATGTTTCCGCCGTTGCCACTATTATTGCATCGTCTGCGAAGCCTACTATTGAGACATTTTGCGGGAGTTTTATTCCCAGTAGACTGTCGTACATAATGTTCCATAAGACAGGACCAAGTTTTGAACCTTGTGGGACACCACAGGTCATCTCAATTTCAATGGGTTCTCCTTCACCTTCGTAAATTGTCCTTCGATCGCTTAGGTAGCTCCGTATCATACTGGTGAGGTACTCTGGGGTGTTCTTCTCTATCAGAGCCTTGATAATCTCCTCCCATTTGGCCGAGTTAAAGGCGTTCCTGATATCGAGCGTTACGAGGGCACAGAATTCTTTTTTTGGTCCCTCTTTGGCTTCTCTTGCCTTTTCTACGACTGCTTTGATAGCGTCGACTGTCGATCTGCATTTTCGGAAGCCATATTGCATTTCCGACAGACCGTGTGTTTCCTGTAGCCATGTCTGTAGTCTTTGCAGGATCAGGCCCTCAAATACCTTTCCCATCGTGTCTAGTAGACAGATTGGTCTGTAAGATGTGGGCTCGTGTTGTGGTTTGCTGCCTTTTAAGAAGAGTACAAGTTTCTGCTTTTTCCATACACTCGGAAAAACGTTTTCCTTCAAGCATCTATTATACGCTTTCAGAAGAAGTTGAGGATGGACCTTTGCCACTGTCTTCAGAATTTCATTGTGTACCCCGTCGAGTCCTGGGGCCTTTTTGTTCTTAAGAGTACTGCATACTTTCTGTAGCTCTTCTGGGGAAAACATTTGGTCTTCTGTAATTTTACAGGGCTGCCATTGTTCAATCGATGGCTTCTGATGCGATGGAAACAAATTCTTTATGATTTGGATTACCCATGTAGGATCATCCAATCCGGGTGATTTCCGCCTGCAATTTAGTTTTTTTGTCACAATTTGGTATGGTTTGCCCCATGGGTCGTTGTCTATTTCCTTTAGTAGCTCCGTCCAGCAGAGGTTTTTACTTTTGCTGATGGCGTGTTTTAGTTCCTGTCTGCATTGTCGAAGCGCCTCTCTTAATGTCTGCGATCCTTTGGAGCGCGTGTATTGACGTCTCGTTTTTTTGCATTTTTCTCTCAGGTCTGAGATTTCGTCCGTCCACCAGTACATTGGCTTCCGAGTGGGGTTGGTATTTGATCTCTTTGGCATAGATCGGTTGCACGCCTCCTTGACTGTTTTAATTGTTAGACCCAGTAGTTTGTTTCCTGGGCCTTCTGTCCAGTTTAGTTCGTCCAGGGTCGCTTGTTCCTTCAGAAACTCTTCTAGAGCTTTCTGGTCTAGTTTTTTCACGTTCCATGAGGTTTTCATCTTCTTTTCCCGTACTTTAATTCTCTGCGTTTTATTTTCTATGCCGAACTCTATATAATTATGGTCACTGAGAGAGACGTCTTCCAGAACCGTCCAGTCGTGTATTTGTCCCGCAGTTTTCCTTGAGGACAGAGTCAGGTCTATGACTGATCTCGAGTTGTATCTCTCGTAGGTTGCTACTCCTCCGTTGTTCAGCACCACGAGGTTTCTCCTAGCTACCATATCTGTGACAAGAGACCCTCTTCTGTCGCTTCTTGATGACTCCCACTCCGAGGATTTCGCGTTGAAGTCCCCGGCTATTAAGACTTCTCCAGTAGCGGTCCGAATGTCATCTTCTAGGTTGTGCACTTCTGTTTCGAATGTATGAAAGGGGTCATTCGGTGAGAAGTAGCAGCTATAAATTCGAAGGGACCCTACTTCGATCCATACGAAGCCCTTGTACTTTTCTTCCACCCTTCGAATTTTCAGATCTGGGTTGGCGACGTAGAGAGCTGATTTGCCTGATAGATCCTGGTACCATGTTCCTGAGACTGGCTTCCTGTATTGTTCCGATATTATGGCTATATCGATTATTTTTTCTTGTACCGTTTGCAGGAGTAGGTCTTGTGCCTGCCTGCCTTTCCCTAGGTTTATTTGCAGGAATTTTAGCTCCATTGTTTCTTTTGCTTAGTTAGCGCATTTTGAAACGACGTGCAAAGTTTACTGCCCGGGCGATGTTGGTTGTTGACATTGCTGTCCTTGCAGGATAGGCAGGCAGTCTCCGTAGTGCAATCTTTTCTTTGATGGTCACCTCCACAGTTCCAGCAGAGCTTTCTCCTGTCGGGGCCGCTGCACCGTTTGGCGATATGGCCATATGCGTGACACCTGTAGCATCTGATCACCTCCTTCCGCACAGTGATACTGCAGTATACCATATCTACAGCTATTTTCTTTTTCTGGAGGAGAGCTGCGGCCACGTTCTGCGGCAATTTGACTATTGCCGATTGTAGGCCGGCGTACCCTTTTCTTAGGTAGCAGGCCATCTCCAGATCTGGTATTCCCGCTTCTTTTCGGATGGCTTCCCTCACGTCATCTTCGGTGGAGAACTCCATTACGTCTCTAACGACGATGGTCGACTGTTTAGTTAGGACCGCTACATCCGCTTTTCCTTCCAGTGTTTCTTTGAATGCATGGTGGAATTCTTGGGTTTTTCCTTGTTCTTGAAGGACGAATAGGTATTCGCCTTTCTTTGTTTTCCTCACCATCTTAAAATCAGCCCCACCCTCCTTGGGTTTTATCTTTGCGCTGATTTCTTTAAAGATGTCAGCGTATGACGTACCCTCTTTAGCTGACACTTTGATGGCGTCATTTTTACTTTCTTTTTTCTTCTTTTTTTGTTTCCTTCTGACTTCTTGCCAGCCTTCTTCTAGCTCGCTTTCGAGAGGGAGATGTTCGTCTTCTTCGCTTGTTCCGTGTGCACTGGGTTCATCTATTTCCCTTGTGCGGGATTCGGAAGGTTCCCTTCTCTGGCCGTCCTCTCGAGGTGACTTTTTTTTCCTTTGGCCATGCTTATTTTTCTTTTTAGGCACGGTTTCTTCTATTTTCTTGCCTATGTGCGTCTCCGAGCTGCACACTATTTCTCGAACTGATCCCGTTTCTATAATAGCACTGCTCTTCTCCGTCAGTATTTCGAATAGTGCCATGGCCTCATTTAGTGCCGCTTTCACGGGCTTATGGATATTGCGCGCGTCGGCAACGATAGAATGCATGAACGCAAGTCTTTTACCTATTTCGGAGATTGTTTCCCCCATGTCTCTAAGAAGGTCAGTCTGTTGACTGAGGGTTCTTATGGCTGGGCATTCCTCCCCGGCATTTTCATTAACTTGGGCGTTCAGTGGGCTGGCCAAAAGGCTCGAGGTCCCTTGGTCCTCTTCTCGACTATTTCCTTCACGCGGAATCGCGGTCACCTTAGAGCTATCAGCCATTTCCGCCATGGATGGTAGGTCATCCACTCCCTTGGGGCGCTAGTGTCTACCAGTGTGGCAGCCGCAACGCCAGGGGGCGCTGAGGTTGCAGTTGTTGGTCAGCCACTGCTAGGGAGCGCTAGTTGTGCGTCTAGTTTCCACCCACGCCCGCACAGCGCTGCCGATTTGAAGGGCGCTTCAAGGTCACGCTCTTCAATGGCGGCACAAGAAGGTGGATGACAAGGAAAATATGTGCTATCTGAGTGATTAAGCAATCATCCCGGATCATGCCCTTATTTCCACACGTTAAGCATAGCTTTAGTCATTTGCGTGAACATACCTTGGGTCGCTCCTGCCCAGAATTCTCTTGTATCTCCGGATTGAAGCGGCACCTCACATCCAGCGCGTTCGCACGGCACGATCAGTGCTACCAACCTCCCCTCTATCTCTCTATCTATCTCTCTATCTCTCTATCTATCTCTCTATCTATCTCTCTATCTATCTCTCTATCTATCTCTCTATCTATCTCTCTATCTATCTCTCTATCTATCTCTCTATCTATCTCTCTATCTATCTCTCTATCTATCTCTCTATCTATCTCTCTATCTATCTCTCTATCTATCTCTCTATCTATCTCTCTATCTATCTCTCTATCTCTCTCTATCTATCTATCTCTCTCTATCTATCTCTCTCTATCTATCTCTCTCTCTATCTATCTCTCTCTATCTATCTCTCTCTCTATCTATCTCTCTCTCTATCTATCTCTCTCTCTCTATCTATCTCTCTCTATCTATCTCTCTCTCTCTCTTCTTTCTTTACTCTTTTCTTTTTCTTCTCTTCTCTGTTCACTTCATCTTCGAGCTGATTGTCATGGGCGCTAACGCCACGTCGTTTGCGCATGCCCCCACGCATAATTCCTCGCGCTCCTCCGCGTGCCAGTTAGTTGCGCGGGCCGAGCCGCTTCTGTTTTCGCCGCCAGAGCGCGTTAGCCTCGCCACGTCCCTGCCCCCCGCGGGCGCAGACGCGCGTCAGAGGCTACTCTTGCCACGCCGTGGGATGGGGTAGAGGGTGAAAGCGGGGGCGGCGTGCGCGAAATATGGGAGCGTTAAGGTGCGCGCGTCAAACTTGCGGAAGACGTTGCCGAATCTTTGGGTTCAGGGAAATGTGCAGCCCTGGAGGAGGCCAGAATATGACCGGAGTAAATTTGTGGAAAGTGTTTGAAACTAAGTATTTAATGTAAATCTCGTAAGTGTATATACTGTCATTTTCTTGCTTCTTTTCTTATTGCTCTCCTTTATTCCCTTCCTGTTACACTTTTTCCCCTTTTCAATTTCAACCTTTCTTTCTTCTTGTATTCTATATTATCTTTCTTTATTTTGCAAAATTTTGATGTTCTTTGTTCATGCTGAGTAAGCTCATTGACTTTTTCCTATTTGTCTTCTGTAGAGAGATTTCTATAAAGTTAAGAAAATGTTAGAACGATTCCGACCATTTTAATAAAAGTAATTTAAAACCAATTTTGTGAATAGAAACTTAGTACTTATAATAGTAGTTCAAAGAGTAGTTTATGCAAATAAACAAATAACCGACAAATTTATGTGTACTATTATCATGTGTCGGTACAAAAGGCCATTGGATTTTAATTCAACATTTTTTTTAAATTTAGACGTTCCGCCGTTATTGGACTGGGAACCTACTTCTGACGGAACGTCTCGTTCGTCTTTTGTGCACCCTTGTCCGTTGAAGTAGAGGAGAACGAATAGCGCCCAACCCGCCGCGCCATAAAGACACGACTGGCAGAGTGCTTCCCCTCTTGCCCTCTTATGAAAGGTAAAGGTCCGTCACCGCCGCTGTGGAGTCGTTTCTATTTTACGCGCGGGAGGACAGTGGAAACAAGTGAAGAGCTGCGAATGTGGCCCTAGGCTTATCGCTGCCTGGGCAGAGCGTTGTTAAGGTCCCTCTCACCTTCACGTTTTATGTTTCGAGTAGAGAACGTTTTTTCAAGTTTTATTGGTTTAATCGCTGTTTACATTGCTAAATTAACTGCCTGTTTCGGTAAGAATCAGCATTCATACTATTCTTCAAGGAACGACAAAGCTTCATACTATTCTTAAAATTACATTATTATGCTAAGTTTTGGGAGTTCCATTATTATGCTACGTTTATGGTATTTATATCAAAAGGTGGTGAATAGATGAAAAATCATAATTAATGGTGAATAAGATATAAATATAAATCGCCCTTCTAGATGTTAAGCTATAGTATCTTCGAATAGGTGATACCAAAGTTGGAAATTTTATAAGAAAAATGCAAACATTTATTACACTTCTTATTAACCTTATCCTGATATTTTTCCTTCATCCCTTATCTCGCTTTATAGTCAGATAAAAAGCGATTGTGAACTTTTCCTTTTATTAAACTAAGAAACAAAATAATAGTCTAAACCTATTTTTGTTAATAATTGTAATATCGTATGATGAGTATTATATATTACGAATGTCGGAAGAAGGTTTACGTTTTAAAACTATTAAATACAGATTATGTAATTATGTAATCGTATGTAATTCACGCTCTTGTTGCATATTTCAGCCAGGCGTGTACAAATGATTTAATTTGTAACCTGTATTTCAATTATTTATTCTAGGCAAATTTGACCACATCGCTTCTCGCGATGACGTACAACAATCACACCACTTTCAAAAAAAATTATGACTTAATAATATTTATGCGTCTACGACACTGGCATTGTGTTATAGACTCAACTTTGGTACGAAGTTCTTCGTGTGTTTTAAAGCCTAATCATCTTAAAACACAATATTAGGCTATAGTAACCATCTGCACTGAACTGTTCATCCTACGGCATTATGCGCGTGACCAGAAAACTGTATACATGTATGCACGTATGCAAACATGTGATATCAAACTATAATTTGTGTTGTGTTTTAACCAACGTGTAACTTCTTGACAATGTTTGGTTGCCAGCTCACGTGAGTGGAAGGTGCGGCGTAGCCAACAAATAATCAGTTCACGCTGACATTTGTGTTGCTTCGCGACAGACTATCATGTCTTCCAACAACACTTTGATTGGATGGCAATCGTGTGTTCTCTGTCTAACATTGTTTCCAGCAAAGGGTTTGGTGTAATAACAACTCTGCTGTTCCGCGATATCGTCCGCCTCCAATGCCGGGTGTCTACAATGAGTTCATCCAGTACTTTCTGCACGGCTTAGTATCAATCAGTGTATTTTCTTTGTGCATTTCAGCACCAGGCATTACCAACCCTCAGTTGAGCTACCAATGGCATTCAGCTAACTAAAATGTGCTTTCTCCCATTCATTATTAAAAATATTTAACTGTGGTTATACTTCTGTTAATTGAAATATATGGCGTGCTTTCTTGCAAGAATAATCAATATTCTATTAAATCATACGTTAATGGATTCTCTCAATCTTGAAAATAATTATTTCAATTTGATTAAATTTGAGTTAAACAGATATGATATTTTTTTATAAAGCCCCCTCCATGATAGCTCAAGATACGATATTACAATTTCTTTTTTTAGTTTAACTAAAGCGTCTGACTCATAAAGACGATGATCCTTCGAACGTAAATCTGAACTGAGTTGTCAAGGTAAACGGCGGAGCAAGTTACCATGTCATTTACAGTCCTATGTTCCGCTCCAACTCGCTCCTCGAACGTAGTTGAGTAACATTTTACATTTTAAACACAAAATATCAAAAAGTATAGTTTCCTAATATGTTACAAATTTAAACTAAAGTAATCATAATATTTGCCTGATCTTTGCGTACAATACAAAGGAGGAAATATTGTGATAAAGTTTCACAGTACTTCAATTGCTTGATGTCACTACATTCTCTCAAAGAAGAACCAACAATCTAAAAATATTTGTATATACTTGAAAAATTTCGATTATACTTTTTTTCGACTATTTAACTTTAACTATTAAATACTAACTTCAATTGGTCTTTCCAATAAGCTTCAACATTGAGAAAAACTGCATAAATTTGATTCAAAAAATACTTTTTATGAACTAATATTGTGTTTTGCAGCTCCCCTATGACCTCCTTCCCGAGTCAATAACATGATTTCTTCCCGCTGTGTAATGTCTACATAACCTGCACAATTTCATATAATAGTATAATAGTAAAGTATAGTGATGTATCTTCAGAATTTCGTATGATTTTCCTCTATTGGGCTTGACCTTGATAAAAATCACACGAATTTGTTAAATAAATTCGTTTGCGATAAAAAGGTACAACTATTTACTATTTTATCAATACAGGCTCTTGATGGACCGAATTTATTACCCGTGACCGGTATACTACACCGTTTTGCGTATCGAGTACTTGGGACCCTGCTATTCAATGTCTTCATGACCCACAGAATGTTATGTAGATATAAATCGCTGTATAAAGTTACAACAATTTACCTTAAGAATTTTGCATGATTCTTTTTCTAGTGGCTTAAACCCCTAAAAAATCGTTAGAATGAGTTAAATAAATACGTTTACAATGTGGAGATGCAGCTCTGTTTGTGATATCAAAATCGATTCTTTTGTTGTGCATCACAGGTTTCCAGCGACCTGCTCTTCGTACCTGGGCGTGGTCCGCTCCCGCTGTGCAGTGTCTGCATGAACCCCGGAATTTCATATTGGCCTGGGCGCGCGGGCGCTTTAATAAAGCTTCATTACGTTCTCGTCCTCCGTGCTCCTGGCGGCGCCTTCCACGAGTCCATCAGGCCGCCTCCCAGCGCTCTCGCACCTTCCCCCCCCCCCCGCGCCCCTCCTCGCTCGCCCCCACCCCCACCCTGCCCTTTGCTCTAGGCCCACCGCCCCACGTACCGCACCCCACGCCCCCCGCGCCCTGCGCTCTTTGCCTGTGCCCCAACCCCAGCGGCGGTCCCTCGCCCCCATTCTTTGGCGGTATAGATGCTCGTAGGCCCACGAACGCTAGGAAAAGTCGAAGTGGATCTTAGAAATTCTGGGAGAGTTAAAATCGTGTCATGGACCATTTATTATGCACAATCATGGTTACGAACAGTTTATAGTGACGTTGATGAATGAAGGGTAATTACGTCAGTCAGTATGAAGTTTATTGTCAGTGTCATTATTATAGTATAAATATTGCCATTATAATTTATTATTATTGCAAGAAAACAGTATTCAATTTAATTGGTCGCCATACAACCCCAAAATTTATTATTCCCAATTCTGACGATCAGTAATAAAATAAGGTATCACGACGAAGGTATTATAAAATTTTATACAATTTTTGTAAGCTATAATAATGTTAAAGTATTATAAGTTTTGAGAAAATAAACCCTTAAAAATTCAATGATATTTCAAGGAAAGTGACATCTGTGCAATTCTTATAAGCGTCCTTTACGCTATCTGAGGTCAACGTGTAACACTAAAATTGAAGCCCCTTTTCAGAAAATTTAGAAAGAGTTGTTGATGCTTCATGTAAAGTACCCCCAAATACCAAAATATCATATTCACATTCGTAGGACACCGAGTCCGATCAAATCAATGAAGTTTGGATCGATTTTGGACAAAGTCGAGTGAACGAATTATGCGCTGGCGTTCATCACAGATGGATGGAAGGACAGGCAGACAGACAGACAGACAGACATTTGAGATAGAATCTCCTCGCTACGCGAGTCGTGAATTTACCGGCTATCGCAGCTTTTCTTGTGCTATTACGATATTATGTGGTTATATTATTCCAGAATTGGTAAATATTCATTACACAAGACTTCGAGAATAAATACTGAAAACCATGAAACATTTTTGGAGTTTTTTTTGATTTTCTGTACTGGGTATACGTAGGTCTTTCCTGGTGTAACTTTTCTACAGCTCTTCCTTTGGTGAGGTGTAATCGCAAAGGTTCAAATAGTTTATATTATTTAATTATTATTTATGAAGAGATGATACTGAATGTGGATATAATTTAATTTATATACACATTCACTATCATTATCAGGTGATGTTATATTTTGTCAATTTTATCTTATTTTGTTCTTGTAAACATTATCTATATAATACGCATGATATTGCAATCAAATTTTATCTTAAAACCGCAATCCTCTATAAGTAACTGAAAGTTGGCAACAATGATTTTGGGGTTTTCATTGTAGTCAAATCCAAGAACCATCTACTACCTATTGTGAAACATGGCTGGTCCGTGGGCATCGCGTCGTCCACGCCGAGGTGAAGAGCGGAAGTTCGCTCCGCGAGCCGGGGGCGATGGCAGGCGAGCGCGCCGAGGGTGGGGGCGGGGGCGGGGGCGGCACGCTCGCAGAGATTAATGGAGGCGCAGCGCGTGCCTCCGAGATTGACGCCGCCCTCGACGCCCCCGGCAGCCCCGATGCACACTGGGCACAGAACGACTAGCAGCGCGCGAAAGCAAACTTCGCGTGAGTGCCATGCAATCGGTAGGAGTTATAAAAATATAAAAGAATACGATTGATTGGTTGTTAGTAATTGCGGATGCGTCAACTTCTAAGGTTATTAGTGCCGTAAGTGAAGTGCATGGTATTTCCTCGGGCGGTTGTGGTGGTTTTCTCCCGCTGTGTATCGTGCACTAGAGGGGTTTCCCCAACCAGGTATCTCCCACCAGCGGGGTACCGACCCAACGAGGACACGTTCGAAGCTCCCGACCGGTCTGCCGGCATGTGTGGTAGTGTAGTGCATGTTAGAGTAAGTGTGATTAAGTAAGGGGTGCCGATGGAACAAAAAGGAAAGAAATAATGGCAATCCCCTGGTGTTGATCAGAGAAACAACGAAATACTGCCGATCAGTGCAGCCTGGAATTCTTCTCCAAAAGAGACTAAATTCGACCTAGTTGACAAGGTAGTGTCGAAAATCCTGCCACCGTAGGAACCTAGAACCTCCCGGCCAGAGACCATGCAAGAATACGCCAATACTCTGAAAAAAGTGGTCTTCAGTAACTTGATAATTCGAATTACTTCTTATATCTTAAACACTTCGTTCGCTCTAAGTTATCCTCAAATATATGAAATTGACAAACACAAATCTCATTATGTCAAAAATTTTGAAGACACGATTTTTTCTTCCACATTTCATACACGTGAGAGTACTCTTCTACTGCACGACACGTTTTTAGTAACTACTTGTAAGGTTTGTGATTGTTTTCATCGTTTATTTTGTTTAGCTGTTTTAATTTTTTATAATGAGATAATCATTATGTCCTTTAATAAACAAATGAAATTCGTCAGAAAATGTTTCCCCTTTTGCATCCTCACTTTATAAAATCTGATATAGGAG